>JAFBJQ010041271.1:219312-324118 GCA_016785345.1 Trinectes maculatus
ACACATATATGTATGTGTGTCATATATATATATATATATATATGAAGAGAGAAGAAAGCCCCTTAAGTGATTGTGCCTGAGGCTCAGTTGTTTTTTTTGTTAGGAGATTCTGGAAAAGGTGCATATGGTGGAGGTCGCTCCTTTGTGGGAACAGAGGAAAGAAAAATTGTATAAGCATCACTAATGGACAGCTCTTGTCACTGGCAAACAACTGTAACCGAGGAGAACAACAGAAGCATGGATACTTACCATGGGCATGTAGACATTGTGTGGATTACTGGGATTATAATACGCACTGCCGGCTGCCTCAGCTGCTTTGGCGTTACCTGTGCAGAACATGAGACATGATACAGACAAGAAAAAAAGTGATGACTGATAAACATACTGAGCAGATCTCATTTTCAGAGATTTTTACCAAAATCTACTAGGTACAAAAAAAGCATACGGACTGGGAAGATTGTTTATCCTTTGTCATTTTCATGTGTTTTATGGTGTGCTTTGATGTGATTCACTTGAGGCAGACAGATCGAATCTGACAAGTGCAATGACGCAGAGAAGCGCAGAGGAAAAACAGAGATGGGGAGAGTGGGAGGGAGAGAGAAAGAAAAATGGACCTGCAGGTGCTGACGGAGGTGGTGTTGTCCAGTTCTGAGGGGGTGCAGTCCAATTTTGTGGTGGCCCAGGGTAAGGCGGGGGTGGAGCCATGTAGTCAACACCAGATGGGTACATTCCTGGATCACAGAAGACAGATAATAAAGAAAGAGGGGTGAATTTTCAAAGGTCAACTGAGGTTACAGTCTGTCAGCAATTTCTTTCACAGCAAAGATCATGAACCAGAAAAAACAAAAAAGAAATCAAACACTGACAGGAGACAATGCAGTAGTATTTTTGCCTATAGTGTTTTAATTTCAGTGCAAAGAGAACATTTGGCAAAATCCACATATGAAGAGACAAAAACAAATACAAGCAATGACATGCAAATACAAGGAGGGATGACAGCTGTGACCTATAGCTTTTATTATAATACACAGACACAAACACACACACACACATTTATATTGACATATTAAAAGATACTAATTTCTGTACCTGGAGCAGCTGTTGGATAGGGGTAGCCCATGTTAACAGGAGCAGGGGGAGGACCCTGGTAGAATCCATTTTGCTGGGGAGGTGATGGGCATGGATACCCATAAGGAGCGGGTGGAGGTGGGCCATAGCCATTCATCATTCCAGGTGAAGGATAGCCAAAAGCAGATGCGCCGTTCTGCGCAGGACCAGCACGAGAAGCTGCAACAAAGCAGTGGTAAATGTCTCAAGCAAAACAAATCCTTTAAATGGTACTTTTTCAATTTTTTAAATACTATTTATTACATACTTATTACAATAAGGTACAGTCACTTTACAAAAATATTTTTTCTTCCTCTTAAAATAAAATTTGGCACTGTAAAATGCAAGACATTATTGATTAAATGAACATTCCAACCATTTGTGGCCAGTTTGTAGAGATGCTGTCCCAATTCGATGGCTCCTCCACTAGGGAATGACATTTTGAAATGGGCCTGGCCCTCCCAGCCACCTGATGAGAGAAACAACTATGTATAAAACAAATGTGTACAGCTCCATTATTGTGACTGAATTTGAATAACACGCACCTGAATTTGTTGTATTATACAAAATAAGTATCATTATCACAAACTCAAAATTAAGTAAGCCAAATCTGAACATAGAAAGTAAGAGTAAAAAAACAAAAAGGCGCCCTACCACCAGGTTCAGCTGAAACTGTCCCTTTGATGTAATTAGCTGCAAAGACTGGTTGCTCAATACTGCAGCCCTTCATCAGATAATAGGGGAACATGGCAGAACCCAGGCAATCCTTAGTATTACTGGACACAAACACCAACTACGCCAGTGAATTGGGGTAGAGACAGAGATTATATTTAGAAAGACACAAGAGAGAATATGAGAATGTGATCACTGTCAAGTTTACAAGCAATAAGCCAGCCGCATGAATAATATGTAATATTTGCTGTACCCTGTATGGAGTAAGGTAAACTGTGCCTTTCTTGGTCCCCTTGAGCAGTTCTGCCTTACACTGGACATCGGTGAATGACAGCTCCACGTTCTTACATTCCCTTAAAATACTGTGGAAACAAAGTCCAGGCGAAAATAAAATTACCCGTTACAAGCAATATAATGATTGTGACAAAATTACTTAATAATATAAGGCTAATACTTCTGCAGTTTACAAACTACTGCTGCTGAACTTTTCGCAATGTTAAGAAAAATATCAGATGTCAACATCCTACTTCCTGTTTTGCTAATCGGCTAACGCTGAGAGTTAGCCACCTTACATAAACCAACTGTCATTACATTAGGACGGTCTAAAAGTCGGTCTTAAATAATTTATACCACACTAGTTGAAATGGTTAACACAATACCTGTCATATATCCAAACTACGTGCACGGGTAACACAAATATTAACAGTGGAAAATATGGATTGGCTATGCTAAATGTTAGGCAAGCAAGCTAGAAGGTTGCTAGCTTCTGGTTAGCATTTTGTCAACTACGCACTGAAAAGCAGAAGGTAA
This sequence comes from Trinectes maculatus, assembly GCA_016785345.1. NCBI lineage: Eukaryota > Metazoa > Chordata > Actinopteri > Pleuronectiformes > Achiridae > Trinectes > Trinectes maculatus. The sequence goes on from JAFBJQ010041271.1 coordinate 221,902, forward strand.
ACAAACCAAAAAAAGAGACGACAGCTAGCTAGGAAACATAACTAAACAAGAAAAATATATATACCCCCCACCTTTCTCCGTTGTTGATCAAAACGCCGCCGTTCGGCGAGTGGTTCCGATTTAGAGCCATGTTTTGGGGTCGTGTTGTGCTGCTCCTCCGTTCCCAGAACTACAGTCTGTGCTGCGGGGATGCCCAGCTAACGTCACAGCTGTTACGTCACGACACCGTCTTTCAACTCGTGACTGACCGTGGGACAGTCACAGGACACGCGACGGTTTATCTGTCCACTCACAGGACCGACATGGTGTAAACAGCAGAGAGCTTTACAACGTTGTTCCTGCAGTTCACAGTAAACTATAAACTTTAACCACAGACGCTGGTTGTTGTTTGTCTGGATGCTGCCGTGAATAAAGGTTTAGGTGTTATTCTTATTCCTAACTCTGACCCATTTTTCCATTAAATAACGTTTCTGTCCTATATTTCATACCAGCTCTGGCATTATTTAATCACAATGTTGAGTCACTCTGAAAAGAGGAGAAGCATCAGAAGATGTACGTAAAGACAAGAGAACATGTGTTTACCTTCAAGGTACAGAAGCTGCAGCCAGAGGCAGCAGGCTTTAAACTAATCGACACTAATTAGCGGGTGTCACGTGACCCCCTTCCCCGTGTCAAAGAAAAGACCGGACACTTCCGGGGGCCAAATGATATCAGCAAACAAAAAAAAATCCCTGCGTTAAGGAAATGAACGATAATCGCGCAAAGCTTTGTTTGGTTTTTGTATCTTTTGTTCTGATGGCTCAGCGCTGCTGCTGCGTCCAAAGCGGCCAGGTGAAGCAAACACCTGAGCACAGTCGACAGCTCGTCCTACCCAGAGTCACATGCTCTGTCCGCAGGATAAAAGCTGTGTTTGATTCGCTGGTCAAAAATAATATACATGTCAGAGGTAAGACCGCTGAGGGATGTCACGGTGAATCAGCACTGAGGGCATCCACTCTCCATTGGTTTGTTTGTTTTCCTCAGATGAGTCAGGGGTCGCGGTGCCTGTGCCTGAGTCCGAGTCCTCCTGTGGAGTCAGAGTGGCCAGAGAGAAAAACCAGAACCTCTCCTTCTTCAGCAGACATGACAGCTGCTATGTTCAGATCAAGGTTAACTTAAAAAACAAAACAAACAAACACATCTTTTAAAGAAATGATATCTTATTTTCGTTCCCTACTACGGCTTATGGAAGATGGGTGTTAGTGTTTGAGATGGAAAGGTGGAATACAGATGTGAACTGTGTGTTTGTGTGTGCTTTGTAAATCTAAAATGGTGTTTACCACCATGTCTTGACCTTTGATCCGCAGGGCACCAGAATGGTCATACCCCTGCAGGTCCAGCTGAAAGGAGACGATCAATGGTTCAGGGTAAATATCAGCTGTCCTCTGATCAAGAGAAACAGCAAGGGGACTTCACTCATCCCAACATGTGAGTGGAGACAACTGACTGATCTTCAACAGGCTCATTGACACTGTGAGGGTTTTCTGTATCTAAAGTTAACCATTTCCCTGTTTGGCACATTCAGGTTGAGATCTCTGGATTATTTCTTTACACATAGATTGAACCACTAATTTCACTGTGAGACTAAAAAAATATGCTCGTTTTCCAGTGTCACCTGGAAAATGTGGCTCAGACAGAGCACTGCGAGTGGACTGTGGCCATCAAACCATTTCTAGCGATGCCTGCTACAAACTAGGTTGCTGCTATGATGCAAATGAATATACCTGTTACTATAGACTCAATGGTAAGCTTGTGCTTGGATAACTCGATTGTTTGTTTTTAAATGGAAAAAAGTCCTGCATTTCCACATGTGTCAACGTGCCTTTGTGTCTTTCAGCCTGCTCTCTGGATGGACATTTTGTGTTTTCAGTGAAGGCTAAAGACACATTCCCACCAATCACTCCCAGCAGCCTCATAGTCAAGGATCAGCCACAGTGTATCCCTGCAGTCACCAGCTCAGACACAGCGGTCTTCAAGATTGGAGTCATGGACTGCGGTACAAAGATGAAAGTAATTGTTGCTTGTCGATAGCTTGATCCAAAACAAGATGCCTTCCATGTGAATCAAATAACCAACACTTTCACAGAGTTAATTCTGCATCCGTCATAAAGCTGCATCACTGCAAATCATCCAGAGGTTGATTGTTTTTGTTCATTGTTTTGTGTTTCAGTGTCGACCTTTGTGTCACAAATACGCTGTTTCCGTTTGGCAGGAATAATGTCCAACCTTGTATAACGAAAATTTCAATGACATTCCAATTCCATACTATTTTCCCCCATCTGCCTGGCATTTAGGTAGATGGAGATAGTGTGATCTATGAGGTGGAAGTGGAGGAGCTGCACACTGAAAGCACATCCAGGCGTTCTCCATTCAGGTCAGGTTTAACAACACAGCAGAATGCTTACTGGCTACAAGAATATCTCCTAAATGTATTTATACCATAGTGGTGGCAAATCTGCTGGTAAGTGTGGGGTTTTAGTCTCCAGGTCCGGTGTAAATACGCATCTTCAGACCTGAAGCATGCAGCAGACTTGCGGTCTTTGTATGCAGTGACAAACCCACCGCCTGTGGTTGCACAGGGAACCATCAGAGTGCAGATGAGAATAGCCACAGGTAATAAAGGAGAGCAGTGTGGGTTTTATTTTCTCACTAGTTAATCACACAGGTGCTTGTTCTGCAAGGGCCAAATCTTGAAAACAAAAGCTTTGTGAGTGTGTTTTGGGATTATTATTATAGATGCATCTTTCACATCCTTCATTCCTGAGGACCAGCTTCCACTGACTCTGCCCCTGCGTAAAGCTGCATATGTGGAAGTGTCCATCACCCAGCCGTCCCCAGACCCAGCTCTCTCCCTGCGTGTGCAGGACTGCTTTGCCTACCCTGTGTCGAGACGCTCGGTGTGGATGCTTCTCTACGACGGGTGAGGTGGAGGCAATTATAGTGGTAGCTTTTTTTAAAAAATGCATTATTGTACAGCTGATAAATGTTATTGTCTCTTCTCATTCAGATGCCCAAACCCGTTGGACAACATGAGAAGCTCTGTGCCAGTGGACAACCAGGGGAAGGCAGCCTCCCACTCCCAAGTAAGAAGGTTTGATGTCAAGATCTTTGCCTTCTTGGACCCTAACACAGGCCATCCAAGCCTGGAGGAAGTAAGTTTGAGTAATGCAGAAGAGTGTGTTTCTGTGTGTCACTAAACTTGTTCAGAGATGTAACTCATGTCATCTGTCCTTCAGATGTACTTCTATTGTTGGGTGGAGATCTGCACAGATGATACTGAATGTGCACAGAGTTGTGCCATCATTTGTGAGTACCGTATATCAGGTTGTACTCTGTGCGCTACATTTACTGAATATGTGTTGTGCTGTTTATAATTTTCCCTCTCTCACAGCATCTGAAGGTGAGAGACAGAAAAGAGAGACTGAGTCTGAGTCCAACAAGCTCCAGTTAGTGTCCTTGGGACCACTGCTACTGGGACAGAACAACACTCAAGTACAAGACAGTCTGTGTGTGACAGACAACACAAGTAAGTCTGCACAACACAAATCAGTATCAATGACCAACAGCAATACAATATAAATGCCGTTTTCCCCCTTCCTCAGTATTCCAGGTCACAGTGTGTGTCGTCTCTGGTGTTGGTGCTGCACTGCTGCTGATCCTGCTGTTCACTGCGTGCTCCCGCATCACAAAGTGCCAGAAGACAGAACTGCAGCAAGCTTGTGATGCACAAGTTAACAGTGAACAGTGTCAGTAAATTATGTCACCCACTCTTATTTGCATTTAATTAATTTTTTTTACCTCTCAGTTGTAAATAAATACACTGGTGTGCTGATTTGAGATGATAGTAAAATGTTTTGGATCAGAAAAATAAGGCGCATTCATTGTCTAAGAAATAATCACTTTATGGAAACCCACTTTCTTGCAACATCTGTGATTTCCTGAATGTGTTTCATCTTCTCTGAGTTGTCGGTGATTCAATAATCGCGCAAACACTTTCATCAGAATAACAGTTTCACATTAATGTTCCTTATGTATAAAATGTTTACAAAGTAAAGGAGACACAGACAAGCAGTGAAACTGGCAAATGCAAAATTGCAGACGTTGACTCAGTAAGGTCTGAACTTTCTTTGTGCCCTCAGCAGAGCTATTCTCTGTTTATCCTCCTCGAACTTTTTCCTGAGTTCAGCAATATCTAAAAAAAAAAAAAAAAAATCAACATAAATCATCCCGGCTTCACAAAAGTTGATACTATTTCTCTCACTTAATCAATTTCAATAATGAAAAAATAAGAACCTAAAAGAATATGCATGTACTAACACAGGTTCACTCATATAGATAAGCAACTTACGCTCTTTTTGTGTGTTTCTGTGCTGCCAGGTATAGAAATTGATGAGCTCCTTCCTCTTCCTCTTCCTTATCTCTTTCTGTAGAGTCCTCTGATTGGCTGCCTCACTGTGGGGACGGGCCTTCGTGCTCTTGTTCCCTCTTGTGACTTTAACCCATCCTTCTTCATCCTCTTGCTGTTGCTCAGCTTCCTTTATCCTTCTCTTCTCTTCCTGTGACAGAAGAAACAGACCTAGGATGAAGTCACACGTACTTGCCAGGGTGGAGTGATTCTGAGGAAGAGGAAGAGTTGCAATATCCATACCTGCTCTTTCCGCTTGTCGTAATCCTCCATGAAGGAGTCAACTACTTTCTGCAGGTTGTCTGGGTGAATGAGAGAGTCTCTGTACTGCTGAGTCCATTCTGGTGTAAGATAATTCAACACACAACATGAAGGAGTCAATAATCTGATTTGTTATAACGTGAAATGCACTCATCAGGGAAATGACTGTATTTCTACAGCTTGTTTCAACACAATATGAAATACAATGAGAAATCAGTATTAAACCTTTGCACTACGACTTACTCTCTACTCCGGTCGCCACTGGATGCTCTTCTGTGCTGACCACTAGCGGCACATTGTGTGGGTGGGATTTAGCTGCAGTTATACTGGAGGCTTTTTTAAACACAATATAGCCGACTTTGAAACCCTGGAAGAGACGAGTGGAGACGCATAAGGTGAAATATGGTGTAAACGTATTGTGAGTGTTTGCACAGAGTCACAGCAGAGAGATGTAAGCAGCAGTCTGAGCCAACCATTCTTTCAGCTGGTCTGAAGATGCTGGACAGTTTAGGTCCAGAGTCTTGAAATGATCCTGGGTGGTCTCTCAGCTCCACGGACTGAACACTGCCATACTGCGAGAATAACTTTTTGACAACATCCTGAAACACAACCAGCAGAGCATCAGCCACTTGACGATGGGTAAAACATAGATAACAGTCTAGACCTGACAGGGGGAGACTCGGTCACAGTACCTCTGAGCAGTATGGTGGGATGTTGAGGACAAATAAAGTCCGGTCCAGCGGTCTCTGTGAGCTCTTCTCGGCACGGACTTTGTGCTCTTTCACATACAACTTATGCTGAGCACCACTGTCGGAGCTGAACTGTAACGGTATGGCTGCGGAGAGACACGGGGATAAAGAAGACAAAACATCCCTTAGTGCGGCTGATACGGTCAAGCGACCGCTGCCCTGCACGCTGGAGAGCAATACAGATCAATACCTGCCAGACCTCTTCAAATAACGAGAGCGTTTAGTCCTGGGATAAATCACTATGCTACCAAACATCTGATTTACTTATGGTTCTTTTTGTCATACCTGTAAATCCCCCAGGTATAATACAGGGCTGGCTACTGGCGTGTTTCCTCCTGGACGGCGCCATTTTGTTGGGACCTTTGACACCGGAAGTAAAAACTAAATAACACAAACCGGGAAACGGGACTTGTTCCAGCTTCTGTATGTATTTTATACTATTTCAAATATATATTAATTGCATTAAATGTAACATAAAAATATAAAGCATATATATATCATATTTTAATATTTCACAATCCTGTTGAGGAGAGAAATAATGCAGCTTAGACAGGATCTACAAAGCTAAATATTTTAATGGAGACAATTCACAGACCAATTTCACCTTTCTATTCTCTTCATGACTAACATGCCAAGAAAGCATCTGAAAGTCAATTACAGTCCTTGGAGATAACTCAATTGTAATATATAATAGAAAGAATTAAACATATGCCGATTCAAAAACAGGACAACAGAGTAAAATAATGTACAAAGCACACAGGAATATGGAAATTATGAAACCAAATAATCTCAAATGTAATGTGGAAAGTATTATATGACTACATGATGTTTAGTTTTTTTTTATTTCTATGTTTTTATTTCTATTTGAAAAGATCTACAGACAGTATGACTGAACACATGCTCTCCAGGCCCTCAGACATAATGTAAGTAATAATCACAATGCTGCTCAATGTCTGTCAGTCTGTTCTTATTTTCATCACTTTCTTAGGATATGGGGATTGATAAAAATTAAACTGGACTATTAAAAAAACCTCAACAAATTGAGATGGAATAGCATCAAAATTGACTCCCCCCCAAAAATCCCAAACATCCAGTTTGATTTGCAATCACCCGCCACATTGGATTAAAACAACAAATCACTTCACATTTCTTTCCTTTGATACATGTGGAAACAGATGACATTTGGATACCACAATAGAAAAACAGGAAGTCGATATCCATGAATTTCACGTTCAGAGTAGCCAGGTGCACCAAATGTATAAAAATGGCGGCTGTCTGCTGTCAAGGTGAAAACCACACTTTGTATGTGAACTGTGAATGCAGAAATGCATTAGTTTACACTTGACATGAGCTATATCTTGATGCGAAAGGCGGTGGCCTGTGAGCTGGGGGGCTCAGCAGTGGAGCTGGACTGTGCAGTGGACTTAAACAGAGCTTTGAGGATGGTCTGGGGGTCAACCTCTGGGGTGGGCTGAGAGGAAGCTCGCTGACCAGCGGGGCGAGACAAGGATGGGGGCAGACCGTCTTTCTTTGTAGAGTTGCTTGCTCCTGGAGTGTCACTGAGCCTCCTGCAAGAACCCAGAAAAGAAAGCACTGTCAATGATCCTTAAGACAACAAGATCTTGCCTCTGTGTTCACTAACCCACAAGTTATTTTATTTAAAACGCGGCAGCTCAGGTCCTGGTTTGAAGAAACAACTTGTTTCAAGCCGGCTCAGACAACAAAAACAGTGGCAACAGCCTCGAAAATCATAAATATATGGATGACCTAGAATTAATAGAACATGAATGTGTGTATTGTGCTGGTTTTAGCATTCAGATTTTTTCAATAAATGCTTCTGAAAAAAATCTGGGTCTCAGTGATGAGATTCTGAAGGATTTCTACCAGAAAGCTGAAAACATTTGTCAAGTTTTATTAAATTGATTGTGAAAACATTGGAAAAACAATATTCTCAACCATATACTGTGTACCTGCTTCATCAAAGGCAACTCACGTTACAAATAAATAGCCTGTACTAAGTGAACAAATGGATCCCTTGGTACTCACTTAAGTATGTTGATAATATGCACATTTAATACTAGCAATGTCACAGATATTTGTACTTAAAAAGACAAAAGTGTACATAGTAATGACATTGCTTAGAGACAAAATGTGCAAATTAAGCATTTGCATATGAAGAAGGTTACCAACAGATTAATTTGGGATGAAATAATGAAGCCCTGCAGGCTAACTTACAATAGAATCGGCTGATCAGACGTGATGACATTTCCCTGAATATGAAGGTTGCACTTCATGGGTTGGCCTGGGGGTGGACAAGAAGCAAAGACTGGAAAATTAGCAATCACCACACAGAAAAACCCAAAGTCCATATCTGTGGTGAGTGACAGTCCCATTAATTCATTTGCAAACATACAAAACAACAACAAACAAAAACATTTCAAATGAAAGATATCCTCAACCTCCAACAGAAGACAGTGCCCAAACAGAGATTTATTAGACAGATGTGTCCTTGCTCCTAGCACTCACCGTCCAGACAGCGGTTGTTGTACTTCCTGTAGGCGCTCACAGCATCCTCTTTGCGGACAAACACCACTTCAGCCACACCCACCCTCACCAGCCGGGCTCGCTTCAAGGCACCACACACACAGAACAGTTCCTGCAGACAAACAGATGCAAGAGTACACACACACACACCAAATGAGTCCATCGTGTTAAAACAGCACTGCACACAAAACAAAAAGGTAAAAGAAAAATAAGTATCTTTACTTACAACTATGTCTTCCTCAGTGACCCGGGGATGCAGATTGTTCACTGTTATTTTTGTCCCCTCCAAAGGACTGAAAGCAGGCTAGAAAGAAATATGACATCACTCAATAAAGCATATGCAGGGAAATGGCTGACCTACAAATGTGCAAGAGTGATTTTGCACTAGCACTTTTTAGTCTGGTTGATTCAAACTCTAGTTTGCCTAATGGGAGTACAAGTATGTAGGGTAAAGGATTAAGTTTCTGTAGTATGAAGGAATCAGTACAAACAAGATTTTGTATAATAATATATATTATTTCAGAGCTTTTGACATTTTTGCATTGACTGAAGTCATTGTTTACAAAATAGTTATGGGTATGACTTACATACAGCTGCAAGTAAGACATGTTTACCTGAGGGGCAGAAGGTGCTACTGTGCTGGTTTCTGCTGTGCTTTGCTGAAGGCTCCTGGAGATTGGCTGTAATGTTGCAGCTGAGGATCGGTTGGCTGCCATGCTGCTGTTAGGCCGAGTGGGTGCCACAGGGACAGGAGGACGTGGGGCTGTATAGGCATCGTTTTTAACCACCTTGGTGATTGGGGCTGACATGGAGAAAGTGGAGCCAACCGAACCAGACTGCGTGAAATAGAGAAGAGTGCTGCGATGTAACATTAAAAAGGTAATAATGTAGGTAGGACATATGATATCAGATCAGTTGTCAAGAAGTGGCTCTTACCCGTGAAGGTAGCATATCATTTGCAGTAGTAATTTTTATTTGTTTACTGGAGGGACCGTCATGCTCATTTGACAGAGACTGTGGGATAAGAATATATGTAATGAAATATATCTGTATAAATTGCCCCACGTCCAAACATTTAGCCATTGTACAAGGACAATATACAGAAAAACAGCTTTACCTGTGTAGCTGCACGTATGGCACCTTGGATTCCTACTGGACGCTGCTACAAATGAAAGCATAATGAAATATTAACCATGACTACCTGCTCATGCAGGTCCATAGACCCCCATGCAAGTGAACTATATCACTATTTTCACAAACAAACAAACCATTCTGAACTAACCTGGATGGTCTTGGTTATCTTTAAGGGTGCGGCAGCAGCTGTCTGCGTAGCTCCAATACTCCTCTTGAGGCTCAGTCTATCACGAGCATCCATTATTCTCTTATTATTGCTCAGCTGTGGGGTTGCACCGCCTCTTACACTCAATATTTGTACATTAGAAGCAAACTGCCTTGTGTTCACAACACCGGGACTGTTACCGGTCTGTATATGTATCTGTGGCACAAGTGCCTGGTTCTGCAGTTGGTGTGTAACCGCTGTCTTTTGTGCGGCCTGTGCAGGAACACCAACACCCTGTTTGCGTGAGTTGATCATCTGCCGAGCATCCTGAACTCCGCCTGCTCCTGCTCCTCCTCTGCCACGAATTTTGAAGCGAGCATCTTTCTGCCCAAGCTTTTCTCTGGCATCTTTCACTTGAAAACCTGAGAGCATACATTTCATTTGTTTCAATCCCCAAGCCATATCTCTAACAGATCAATTACATATAGGGCATAATTGAGCATAGCATTTTTATTTTTTGCAATAAAAGTAGCCCTCACCTCCACCAAGTCGCTGTCTAACATCATTAGCCCCAATCTTGTGCCGAGCATCAAAACTCTTGCCAGTGCCTCCAGCACCTCGTCCAAACACAGGCCTGAGAGAAAGAAACCCAATGAAAGATTAATTCAAAAACATGTATTAAGACTGCATGTATGGTGTTCCTTTGCACAAAGATCTAGAGGATCCATAAAGTGTTTCACATTTAAGCAACACTACGAACAATGTTTTATTTTAACATTGTATTACTTATTTCTTAATTTATTTCACACAGCTAATGGTAATCCAATAGCGTACTGCTAACTCGTATTAACATAAGACAACTACATTTTACCACGGTGGGGGAAAACTAGATATAACTTTAGAACGTAGATTTTGACAAATTAATATTTATTCAACAAGTGGAGGTAAAACCTGTTTGCAAAATATACAATACAGGCATTAGCTTGCTTACTGGCAAGCTTACTAGCTAGCCAAGTCCAACACGAAAGGCTACAAGGAATGCAAGCGAGTAATACCTTTTCAAATTGAAGCGTTGTTCCAACTAATATAATAAGTATTGTTATAAAATCGAAGCTTGGATGAATCCAAATTTAATGTTGACTGCAGGCGTAGGGGCCTGTTAATAATGTCAATTACATACATTAGCCTCTACGACACAGCTAGTGCAGGCTATATAATCGGCTAACGTTAGCCTAAGGTGACCAGCTAGCTAAGAAAAACTCTGTCTCCCTGGTGCTTTAATTGAATGCTACTTCGGCATATGAATTCATTGCTTATCAATTGACACACTGATATTTAGATTACCGTTTAGATTGAGCCTTGAGGTTTATACCGCGCTGTCGTATCACTTCATCCAAAGAAACGTCTGCCATTTTCTCTCAGTGTCTGGGAGCGCAAGCGTGTGGGAGTAATCTTGATGTGTGGCTACGGAAGCCGATTCGGCTCAACATGTATAACATTTGGCTAAGGTGATTTATGACTGATACTGATGATTGTATTATATCGAATAATTCATAGTTTAAGGCAGTTGATGATGTTACCTCCAACAATGAGGCTTCAAAACACACACAAGTTACTTATTGTAAGCCTGTTTCATATGACGTCACTGATGACGTTCGAACCACTTCATTGCTTTTTTATGATGGGCAGATTAAGCCTCATGAAGCGCTGAGGCTTTTCTTTACAACTGTGCGGAAAAAAACATTCAAAGCTTCAAGGCTTCAGTGACAGTGACACCTGAAGGACAACTGAAGCCATAGCAACCTCTCAAGAGCACTGACAGTGTTTCAGTTCCATGTCAGCAATCGAGGTTCAGAAAAGACTGTATGGCCATTCATGTGTTTTGTTCATTTATACTAAATAATGACAACATCACCATATACCATTAAAATGCATCATACTTGTCAGACACCTACAGGTACAGGTCCGAAGCGGCGGACGTCACTGGTCACGTGACAGAGTCTATACACGCTCCGATTCAGGAAGAGTGGCCGAGCCTTGTTATTATTTGCTTCTTTTCTGAATCAGCTGACTTCACTGGACCCATTTAACAGGAGGAGCTTTGAATCTCTGGCGCGCGACTCAGTGTGTTGAAGACTGGCGACTGAGGAGACTATATGAAGGAAAAGAAGCCGGCGAGTTGTTCTGGCTCGAGTCTCCAAATAGAGAAACCGTTTAAGCCCATCAGCTGTGGAACAAATTATTATTCCTGAATAAAAACGCCCGAGTTGCATAAGCACACGTTTCCAATACACCAAGCACAGAAACAAAGAAAATATCCAGTCCATTAAATAAAGGGTGGAAAGCATATCAATCACACCTACTGCCTCATTGCATTATTACTGAACATCTTCCCTGCCCAGTATGTAATTTAGAGTCAGTGACAAACCAAACCTATTTCAAAATGTATGTTTCTAATATTATTTAATGGATTGAATTACTCAGGAAGATCATTTCTAATATGGTATACAAAGAACAAATACATAAAACACAATTGGATTGCCACGTCATTTTAGGAATTGTCACAACATGCATTAAGAAGTCTCTCATTTGCAGAGCTTCATTTGGCTGTGCAACGATCACTGTTGCCACTAGATGTCACCCAAGTGTGTTGAATGAAAGGAAATTATCAGTTTTTTGACAGAATGGTTCAAAAAGCCTCGTTTTGCCATCACTAATATTACGGATATATTACACAAACACAGATCACACTGAGAAAAGTAAAAACGATGTTTCGTAACAATTAAATTGTTATTTAAAATAATCTGCCATCTATTTGTCTTGCCTGCGCACGGATCACAAAAATCTTTAGTACCCATGAGCCTTTGCGCCGCACGACAACAGACACAATGGTTTACGAACATACATATAGTTTATAATGGCACCATATAATGCCGTGTAATGTTTTATTTGAATAAGCTACTGTGTACTACGCACACACTTGTCAGGAGAAACTAAAAGACCTGACTTTTAATGCGCCGATATCGCCACCCTGACAGAGAAGGCCTGGGCGTGTGAACTGTCCCGTCCTCTGCGTATCAGCTAGTCATGCCTTAAACTGATGAGTAAGGAAAATAACGACGCGGGGTGACGCCCGTGTCCTCGTAATATTTGCGAGAAGAATTTTTGAAAGGGTTCAGGTCTGCCGGCTGAGGTGACTTGCCTACTTTGCGAGATGCCTCGCAGGTCTAGGATCTGCCCCGATCCCCTCACTGTAAAATATAAAAACAGCCTGCAATGTACTAACTGACATTGACACGTTACCCTAATGTCTAATCTTGACTTATAAGCGCACTAAAATATACCTATTAAATTCTCATAATTATCTGTCAATTGAAAAACAAAGCTTTAAAAAGATTTATAATCAAAGTATTCTTAAATTAATTTAACCCTGACACAAATTTTCCATACGCGTGTTTGTCTAAATATCGTTGGCCAAGAATCAAAATAAAAGCTATGGCCGCAGAGCGCCACGGAAGGAGCAAAAAAAAAAAACTACAAGTCCCAGCATGCAGTCGGGCAGGCGCAAATCCTGTTGGCTGGATCCGTGTCCTCGAGCTGTTGATAAAAGCCGCTTCACGTTGCTGCCTCGCGGAGCCGTTGGAGGAGAAATGGCCGCGGCTCTGTCCCGTGCTCTCAAACTGCCCGGTAAGATACGCTGCTTGTTTTTCATTCAGACAAATGAAGGAAGCTCTAATGAATCCAGGAGATTGTTCACTGGAGACATCTTTAGTCTGCTGTAATTCAGCTGATGTGTCACACGCAGTTAGCATCTGCTCCTCATCACCCTCATCATCAGGTTTACACTGCATGTATATATGTATGTATGTAGGATACCGTATGCGTGTGTGTGTGTGCAGACAGCTGCCTGTTAGCTGGTTGCTAATGATAAGCCCACCATCACCGCTGCACAGTAAACCTGCAGAGAGAGATAATAAATATTACATCTCACAGCGGCCTAAATATGGTCTTCACTTACACAGTAGCCCGAGACGCGTCATTTCTGTTGTTATAGTATATATAATAGTCAGTCATTTGCTTTAACAATGTATAGCAGAGGTTTCTCAGTATCAGAAGGCTTTAATTGTTCATAACCAATTACTAAAATTTCATATGAAATCATTTATGAATGTATTTGTATTCAAGTGAAAGAGGAGAAGAAAATAGAGGTCAAGATGATAAAAAACTGTGCTTTTATCTTTATTATTACCTGTAATAAGAATCCCACCGCATATTGTCCTGTTTATATCTTAATGTGCCAGATAAGACTATGTCGTTGATTAAAAAAAGAGAATTTTGGGGTCCTAGGTGTTTTTTGTATTGTATCTTTGTGTATTTTTAAAAAAAATATGCAAATTTGAGTTAGCATTAATATTGTAAGAAAATGTAATGTAAGAAAATAAAGATGAAACTGTACAACACTTTACCAAATAAATACAATTTATAAAGCTAACACCTTCAATAAAACAACCACTCTGAACATGGATACAACTGTAATGTTTTGGTTTTGCATAATGATGAGTAATTGTCAATCGTCAATATGTCAACAAAGCATCACTTATTCCATCGACCTAACTGAGGGACGATATGAGCCAGTCCTCACCATCACTTCCTGTGTCTTTCCAGGGAAGAAGGGCTCGGAGCTTGGGGAGTACGACCCTCTCACTCAAGCAGACAGCGAGGACGAGAGCGAAGAGGATGACCTCGTGCTCAACTACCCCAGAAATGGTCTCGGCAGAGACAGCTGCCTCGGCACAGCATCCTCAAAGCTGCACGGCGGCAGGTCCAGGCGACTCGTGGGGGCCAAAGACGAGGCGCAGGAGGACGAGGAGGAGGAAGAAGACGAATGGAGGGAGCGTCTCCCCAGCAGATCCAGGCAGGACAGAGACAGCATGAAGGGCCCGCAGTACTGGAGCCACATGGACTCAGGCAGGGACAGGACAGGGGAGGGGAGAAGGGGGTCGGGTCCGCTGGGGGGAAGTGGGCTGGGGGCTCACAGTGATGCAGAAGAGAAGAAGATGAGGATGAGGAACGTCATCCGAAGTGCATTTTTCTTGGTGCCACTGGTTTGTGCCACACTGGTTGTGCTGCTATGTGCATTCTTGATCCCTTGCCAGAAGGGAATGCTGGAAAAGCAGCTTCAATGGGAGAGAGCACTGGGAGACGCAGGAGGTAGGAGCTTTCTTATATTATTGATCATTTATTATATATATACAGTTGTGCCACCAATACTAACGCTCTGTTTGTAAGAATTTGCTGGGGAGTCACTTTGGCCAGACAACGCTGACATCAGCCTTTAATTAGTCAACTGTAATAACACAGAATGTACAAATCATGTGTCCTGTTCCAACACGCACAATGAAAGGATTGCTGAGTGGCAACAAATACTGTGCATATCCAACCCTGTCAGTAAATAGTCATCAAAAGAAATGTGATCCTCTTGGGACACTCAACATCTTCTGCTTTTTTGTCGCATTTGTATTTTTACACTGATGTTATCTGCCCCTCTCTCTCTAGGGGTCACTCCACCTGCACTGGCATTATGGGATGCTGATGGTGATTCAGTGGAGGACGTGTTTCTCGGTGTCACTGAATGGACAAACGACACCCACCCCACACAAAGGAGCAAAAGTATGCATTGTATGAAAAGGCGTGGATGACAATATCTAAGATGCGTAGAGGAGGAAATATTCCTGTCATGTTTCTTGTAGTAGTACAAATACCTGAGCTCTGTGCACTGGTGTAAAACTGATCAAATCTCGTGCTACTAGTTCTGAGACAATCTCATTTCACTTTGATATCTCACCCTCTTCTTCCTGGTTACCTTAAAATGTTGCTGTTTAATGATGCTTTTTCTTCATTGCAGTTTACAGTGCGGTGGTGCTGTCTGCAGTCAGTGGTCAGGTCCTGTGGAGGAAGGTCATGGGGGAGTCTGTGATGTACATCCAGTGTGGTCTGCAGTACAGCTCCCAGCCGGCATCTGTGTGTCTCCTCATCAGCAAATCCATCCTAATGATAGTCAATGGCACCACAGGTTAGTGCACAATTATCAACCACACACTGGTCACACTAACTACACTTACAAACATTTTGTGTTTGGTTTTGCATTCCTTCTTAAGGACATGTCCATGTGCAGTAAAAAGGTAACTGTTCAATACATGAATGTGTTAATATTTCAAAAAAATTGCTCAACACATTAAATAATCATTTGAGTCAGACTAAGGTCATCTCACGTTAAGTACTTATCTGACCTCCAATTTTTCCTTTCTACTCAACATATTTGATCGTACTCAAATCTAATTTGAATTGTGTAGCCCATATTCACAAATCACTATTAGTGTAGTAATGTGTGTAATGTGTTTAGAGTCGGCTGTCATGGTTCGTAAAAACGGGTCAGTGAGGTTCACCTACCCCAAGTATTCAACACATAGAATCAAAGAGTTCTTGTTTTAATTCTACAGGGAAGAATCTGTCATCAGTCCAGCTCAAGAACATTGAATCCCAGGCTGTGCTACTTCCAGACCTGCAGGGTGACTCGGTTCCCGACCTGCTCATAGCCACCCTGCCTGCAGATGAGGTATAGACAACACTTTGTTGCAATCCCCCATTCTCTCTCTCACGCACAAACGCCTTTTTGCTGTTCTTTTTTTCCCCAAGTGAAACTAGGTAAATCCAACTGTTCCAATAAAGATTTTAAAAATAGCCTTACACGTCCTCAATACAACAGCCAGCAATGACTATGTTTACAGTGGAGAACGGGCTTCCTGATGCACTCAGGGTGTATGAGTGAGCACAGCCCAAAGTGATACGTTTTAATAGCACACATTATACAGTGACCGAAGTGTTGCTGTGACATCTAGTGGCAATGAGTATTGTATCTATTACCCAATACAGTATATGATAAATAATTCTCTTGCCAAGTGCAAAGGTCTGAGTTTTCCACTTATGAAACATTGAGAGCTTCATCACCACATCAGGCTTTAGTTAATAAAGTAAATAATCATACTCTTATGACATAATGTTGTTATTAAATGTGACAGCTATCTGCTGATATTTCCATCAGCTAAATAAATAATCAGCTATGTGTGTGTTTATCATCGAAACCTTGACACATCTCTTTGGCATAACAGCTAAAGCTCAGGGCTAACTGATCTGGCCTTCACAATCAGTGCCTACATACAGTACTTATTTCTGCCCTGTTCATTCTCAGGCTTTGGATCTCTCACTGACCTTGATCTCTGGCCTGACGGGGGCACAGCTCGGACGTCCTGTCCCGTTTAACCTCACAGGACAAGGGAAGCTGATTGGTCCTTTGCTGCATGAGACACAAAAAGGGGCATATTACATCCTGTTTGGACTAGGTAACATAATAAATCAGCTATGTGCTGACACTTTAAAAAAAAACCTAAGGTTTGTCATGTTGTTGGAGACTTTATTGTAATGTCTGTTTCCTCAGGTAATGTGGAGGCCATCTCTCTGCGGGATATTTACATACGTGCCACTGGCAACATGCCTGTAACACAGGCACTTAAAATAAAGGATCCAAAGTGGGAGGAACTCAGGAAAACCAATTCCTCCTTCATTGACATTTACAGGTACGGCTCAGTGAACAGTGTACAGGCGTTTCTTTGTCTGTGAAATACTAAACATCATTGGTTGGTAACGAGTGGAGAAACCCACTTTCAAGTGTATTACTTCAACTATCTATGAAATGTGCGCTGAATAGTGGAAAAGAACACACATTTATCAGCCACAATAAAAAGAATCATTTCACCATTTCAGACTGCAATCACTGCTACTTGTTTAATTAGACAACTTATGTCATCACTGTGTTCTTCCTTCCAGAGGATCTGAGCATGTGGAGTTCATGCTTCCTCTGGTCACTGGTTTTGGAAACAACCAAAACAGCCTGGACACTGTTTCCAACCTGAACTCCAGCAGAAGTGACTGGTTGCTGGTCTACGGCTCCAGCAAACTGTCGGTGCTCAGGCAGAGGGACATGCGGAAAAAATGGATATTCAACTCAGACCCCATTCACAGGTAAAGTCCTGCACGTCACTACATCTCTGCTGACTGAATTATTTTGAACAAAACAATTTCTTTAAAATATTTTTTTCCTGTCAACCAACAGCCAACCAACCCCTGGACACTTCAATGATGATGGAGTAGTTGATCTTTTCTTTCAGCATTCAGCTAACGGCGTCATGGAGGTAGATAAAGGCTTTAATCACTGGTTCACATGCTGCACAACATTCTGTCTAAACCACATACTGCATTTAAATTAGAGTCTTGATTGTACTTTATTTAACCACTAACTGTTCTGTTTTTCTCCTCTGCTCTGCTCTGTCTGTCAGGCGCAGGTTGTTGATGGAGCAACAGGGCTCCCTCTCTGGTCGGCGGAGTTCGTGTGTCCTCGCCTGGTTTTGCAAACTTCAGCGATTTCAACCTCCACTGGCCAATCAGCTTTCCTCTTTTGGGCCAGCGAACCAATCAGTGGTCAGGGGAACGTTACCAAGACAACTGTGAGTCTGCCACTAGGAACAAGGGCATCACTGAAGCAAAGCGTCTGTGCACAGTGAATACAAGAAAATATATCGACAAGAAAGAGCCTCTTCTCTGTGATTTATATTCAAGGCGTCAATGATTGAATTATCTTTAATGAAATACAAAATGTATGTTAAAAAACATCTGTCCATAATGGCTATACAGGTGGCGCCAGGTGTTGCTGCAGCAGAGCCACTCATCAGGAAACTCTTCCTGCTGCACCCTGCGTATCCCACAATCCTGCTGGAGCTCACTAGTACCACAGACACTACAGTCACCTCTGCAGGTAAAAGTCACCAATAGAATACTGGAGGACAATACCATCACATTACATTACATGAGGCCACAATACAACACACAAGACTGCAATATTTAACATCACACCATTACATCACCTAACACCACAAAATATGGCTCACAATGCTACCATTGGTCAAGATCCCTGCAGTGCTCTACATCCACATTACAGCGCTTTACATTGGATGACAGTATATCACATCAACACATCACATTCTGCCCAATTTGTCGCCACTTTCCATCAGCAAGAGGTTGTTAGGGACCTATTCTACCCCAGGCCCCCACAGGCTCTGTTAGAGCAGCTACACATCAAGTAATACATGTGTTCAAGTAACACAACTGTTGTGTCCACTGCTTTCTGTGACTTCCTCCCTGACAGTGAGTTACCAGGAGCATCAGAAAGATGCCTCCTACATCACTGTGTCCTCCCGGCCCACACCGAACTCAGAGCCCAGCACTCGCATAGTGAAGAGCATGAGCCTCCGAGGTGCGATCAACAAAGCGCAGATCGTCAGACTGGGTGAAAGCAGCAAGCCGGGTGCAACCACTAAACCTGGTGTGTTCGAGGTCAACAAGTTCTTCAGGCGTCTGTCCTTCAAGCGCCAGGTGAGAAAGACAGAAACGTTAGATAGAGGTGGTTACATTTAGGTAGACAAGCAAACTTTTTTAAAGGTTTATGTTCAATAACAATACGGACTGATAACAAGGCTCTTCTTTGTTGTAGTGATGAGCCGTCACCACTTCAGTGTGCTGGAAGAAGAAGCTGACGTGAGGATGAAAGGGATAATTAAGTCCTACCCCAGGACAGACTATGAATCCATGTGAGGCTGTTTACGTCTTTGTAGGATCACTAGGTACAAAAGTATTTTAATTTCTGTTACTTGAGAAACTGATTTTCTTTGCTGTAAAAAGACTGTTTGTATGTTGATTTTTTTTTTTTCTGTATAGTTTTTGCTTAGAATATGTTTGTACGATGAAAACACTTATTTAAACTATTTAACTTGCATCTGGGGAAATCTGTCAAAAATTAACTAAAGGATGGGGGTTTTGTGGACTTTGGCAGGAGAACAGCTGGGCACTGTGGTTTACTGTGACTGAAGGTGACTGAACATTTACATGTGTTGACAGTATTCGTCTCTTCTATATCTCTCTCCAGGCCAGTACATTTCTGTGGTATCCTCCCCCAGTCACATGCATTGTGTCACAAAGCCACTAATACTGTTCTCTCTGCTCAGCACCCGCTGCTGTGTTAGCCTTTAGCCTGTCAATATTTAATGCTGTACAGTATTTATTGATTTGCTTGAAGGATTTTGATTCATCCTGTCGGATTCTTTTGTCGTTAAATAATCAACCACTGCTTATTTTCTCTGAATATGAGAGGTATGTTATTTAAATGTTAGCTGCAACTTCACATATTACAAGAGAAATTGTGTAAACCGAATCTGCACCGTGTGTTGTTTATGTCAAATAAGAGGCTTTAGAGTTTTTTTTCTAGTTATTGATGTTTATCTAGGTCACGTGACAGAGATGTGTGCGTTAAGGGTGTCGCAGGGGGGCGCTGCTGCGCCTCCACATCCAAAACTATTTACCTTTTCCGCATCGCTGTCGTGCCACACGGTGTCAACATGGCGTCGGCGCTCGGTCGCCTCACCAGGCTGTCGGCCCTGAGAAGCAGCCGCTCCCTGCCGCTGACTCCCTGCCAGGAGCCGGGGAGGGCGGTGACACCTCGCCGGACGGCTGTGTGCACATCGTCCGGTGCCATTCTGCCCAAACCCAAGAAGGTGAGTGTCGGATAAAGCGCCATGTTGGTGTGTAAATACCAGCCCGGGTGAGAGAGGAGAGCGCGGGGAGGAACACACACACACACACATAAACACAGTCCATACGAGTACAAGTCATCCTTGGACACGCTGCTTGACTTGAACTAATGTAGTTGTTTCCATGGTGGCACTGGGGAGCAGACCCTCTTCGGCCTTACCCGGATTGCTCTGGTAGTGGTGCCCTTCTTGTATGTGGGGACTCAGATCAGCAAGAACTTTGCTGCGCTGCTGGAGGAGCACGACATCTTCGTCCCGGAGGACGATGACGATGATGACTGAGGTGGAGGTGGAGAGAGAGGGAGAGAGGGAGAGAGAGGTCTGTAGGCTGCCTGGTTACCAGGTATCACTGGCTTGGATTCAGGGCGTCGCTGTTAATTGTGGCACAACACACACACACTTGCTCTGTCTGTTTGGTGCATGGGCAACAGTGCAGGGGGGCGTCCACTAAAGAGGCCTTAACCAAGAGGGATCATATACTGATGCTGCATTTGAGTAAGAGTTCAGACAACACAACTCGCATATCCTCTTGACAATACTAAAAATATTCTCCATTACAATTTTTTAAAACTTATTTTTTTAGATAAACGTACCAGCGCCCCCACCCCTTCACATTTGGTATCTACTTATACAGTGGCAGCTCAAATGCATCAGCAGTGGGTTCAGATAAATCGTTGTTGTGACCTTGTGTGCTTCTGTTCTTGTGAACTTTGCAGCTGTTGCAGTTACTGCAGTTGTTGTCACTCGTGCAGCTTCTCACTACTCTGAAACACTGAAAACTGTCTTTTCCTCCGCAGATCATCTTGTTGTGCCACTGCCGCTGGGAGGAGTGTGAGCCTCTGAGCAGATAAATGCCTTCCTCTGCTGTGTTGTTGAGTCACTGCTGTCTGCATTGGATTCAGGGTTTTTTGATGTTGTTGACACTGAGACAGGGCTGTTCAAGGGTGATTTGCATGCACTACTTAAGTCATAAACAAAGGGAATGACAACAATAAAAATGGGATACACGCTCAGTAGTTTCTGGTGCAAGCTGATGAAATTTGTGGACGCCTTAAACTCCAGTCATACTAAATGTAACAAACATAAACCTGTCTCTCTGGAATACTGCTTTGAATGAAAAAAATAAAAAAAAGTACTCCTGGTCTCTGAATTTCCTTGTAAATAAAATGCAACAGTACCGTTTCCAGCAAACTATCTTAAAAGGGACGATGCATCCAAAATCTCTACACGGGATTCATTGTTATGAGCAGCTTCATTAAAATGTGTGATAATGTTCATGGCATCAACTGTTTTTGTTAAATGCCCCTTTAAAAGGAATTTCTGCAGAGATTTGTTTGTAAATGAAAGACAAATCATTAAGCATGTGAGAGTTAAGTGTGTATTTACAGTACAGGGGAACATCTGTTACACTGGACAGAAAGAACATGGGGTCAGATGAGTATTTTAACAGTTCATGGGTCATGACCCTTGTAAAATTTGGACAGGAAGTCAGTGGGGCGAGGTTCCTCTGTCTCCTGGAAATAACGCATTATGTGGGTCTTCTGCTTCCAGACTTGGATTGTTTCTTCAAGCTCCATCTTTCCCTGCAGATTAAATAACACGCACACAGAAATCCTTAAAAGCCCTGTGACATATTTAGTTAAACAGGAAAGTTAAAGAGATAAATGCAAGGCTGTTTTTACCTTAATGACTAACATGTCAATTACTCGAGGGTCAGTGACGTGCTTGTTCTTGTCAAACATCTCCCTCACTTTGTCTCTTCCCTGACGTATTGTAATGTCCAACTGGAACAGTGCAACTGTGGAGACAGAAATGTAAGTCACCACATCAACTTCATCAAGGAACTCGTTTCGATCCTTTACATTGGAATTGATGAGAATATTAAAAACTGCAGAATCTCAAGACCTAATTCCTCTAAAGGACAACACAGAGTTAAGAGACAGCTCATTTGTCTAAAAACAGAATAGTTTGTGCATCTAGTGTCCCACATAACGTAATAATTATCGACGAATTAAAAAAAACCGACACATTTCGCAACATTCATCTGTAGCAGGTGTGGTCTGTGTGCTGTTATGTGGCTGATATAAGAGCTTTTTAATGGCAAACATGGTTAAAAAAAGACGTAAACCCGTGAATTCCAACCAACATCGTAACAGTAGTGTATTTATCAACATTCACAGAGATATATCACAATACAATTTACCAGATTTGCCGAATAAATATGATTAATAGTAAGCATTACATTGTGTAGACACTTGCTCTCTAAACACTTACATTTAGTTAGCTGTTTGCTAGCAGCTATGTTATTCTGAACGTCCACACAGACACGACCTTGACGTTCAGACTGCCTTTAAACATTTTATATCCGCTACAGAGGCGACATACCTGTGTTCGGGACCTCTCGGTACCAGGCTCGATACAACTCCCGGACTCTGCGCTTAGCTTCATTCAGGTCCCGGCTAAATATGGGTTTAACGACTTTGACAGCACTAGCTGCTGTTCGAGTAGCAGCCGTGGACGCCATGACTACAGCCGTCTGACCGTTTCCGCTTTCATTTACTCGCTGGTAAAATTATATTTACAAACACCGTGACGCCCCCTAGACGGGAGGCGGATTCAATGCAGGCGGTAACCTGCTCGCAGGGGTCACAGGTTCAACTTTGCACAGCCTCTTGGTGTGGTCAGTCACTAACAACTACAGTCTGAACAAAACGTAACAGTTTGTGCTGTAGTATTGCAGGACATAATTTTTTTCATCTCTGAAACTGCAGTGATTAGTCTGCGAGTAGACTGAAGCCATGAGGCTTCACTCAGGACAGGCAGGACAGACTGAGCATGCGTGTCCCTCTAATGTGCAGGCATTCATAGAAACACATTACCAGACATGTTTATGTTGAACGTTTAATGATTGCAAAACTGTGTATAATTTACAATGATACAGGTTCTTCGGTACATTAAATATGAAAAGGCAGGTAGATAAGTCATTTTATCACAATACAAACTGTCAATAAAAAATTGGCTCATCAATGCAACACCTGTCATTTGTTGTGGTCATGGCACATACATGCCAATAATGATCAGGGGAGAGTAGAAGCCTGAGAGCTTTTGCTTCTCAGCCATGGTTTAAAAATACAAACACATCTGCAAAGTGGGACGACATTCATTCAACAGCTTTTGCAAGCATCCTTAACATAAGTTGATCCTAAATATATTTCCTTAAAATTCGACCAACATCCAGCTCAGCTTGCCAGGAGTTTAAAACTTTTGCTGTCTTGTCCTGCATTACTCCCAGTTTTTAAGAATTCAAAGGCGCAAATGTTGTAAGTTTAAAAAAAATGACACCAAATAAAGAATCTCCCATTTCTAAAGAAACGTGTGCCATTTCCACAGGGACAACTCGAACCAGAAGCTGTACAAGAAAACCAAGATGACAGCAGCTTTTCTGTGACTGTGTTAACTCCCGCTGCCTCAGGCAGAAGACACAGTGGCAATGAAAAGTTTATCCGTCATCGAGCTGATGCAGCATGAAGTCTATCTACAATACCTGATAAAAAATAAAATATGTCACTTAACAATTGTTCCAGTTTTTAGACAAGACACACACTCATAGATGCATTCATGCACAAAATCAGAAGCTGAAGAATGAATTCAAAGAAAAGTGCAGTTATATATATATATATCTTGTGTGGCCCAGTGTAATGAAACCAGTTTACAGTATAGCTTTTCTATGATGCACATTGGCAGAATGATTGAAAACTAAGGCACTATCATGATCCCCACACAGATGGAACTGTACAAGTCCAACAGTCATCTCCTCTGCTCCACGTCTCTATCTGCGTTTGTTTCAGTCACCTGAAGACAAGCCTGTAAAACAAATGAAAAAAAATATAGGAAGACTACAGATGGAAAAAAAGCTTCTCTCTACGGTCTGTGACAGCTGCAATATTACACACAATCTCCACACCTGTCACTGTCTCTGCCAGCGTGTTAGTACCAGCAGCAGGTTTTCAGTGGTCCAGGCTGTTGCCCAGTTTCTGCCCCTCCTGCAAAGCGGCCATAGCCAGCTTCAAGTGCTCCTTAAGACTCTGGATCTCACGCTCGTTCCGCCCCTTCATGCTACTCAGTTCCTCATTCACCTCTGTGTATCGTTCACAGGCCAGACGTTTCTCCTAAAAAAGTAAAGGTAATTTCTCAATCTCCTTCATCTACCAAATCAACCAGCTATTCTACTATCTGACTGGGACATCAAATTCAATTCAAAAAACTTGATGATTAAGGAAACATATATTTTTTGCGTAAATGTGCTACATATCTGTTGAATAATAATTGGTAGTAAATAAGTATTTATGGACCACCTAAGCAACCATATCTGATTATCAAAAAGACTAAAGTTTCATAACCAAACAAAACCCCACAGATACACACACACACACACACACAAACACATTACCGCATTCAGAAACTGTAGTTCATTCCTTAGACAGCTGATCTCCTTGTGTAAGTACGCTATCTCATTTTCCTTCACCCTGAGCAGAACCTGAGGGGAAACCAGATTAGAGTGATTTCTTTTTATTGACATAACACATTGATGTTGTACTTTAACTTTATTTGACTTTTTACCTCTAGTTGACAGGGGATCTCATCTTTGTTGTCCTGTGAACCCTGATCTGTGATGGATCCAAAACGGCTGACCTCCTCCGCCAAACGAGCCTTTAAACCCTGTGGGAATATTTTTTTAATGAGGGCCACTGTTAGGCTTAATGTCACAAACAACAGAGCTTTCAAAGATTTTGAATAGCCAGACTGTAGTCCTGGTCCTTACGCGTACATCATCACTGAAGAGAAACTACACTAATATTAGATCTAAGTGTAGAATGACCCTGGGTTAGAAACTGGCTACATTGTCTCTATATATGGTTCCACAGCCTGTAAAAACCACAGGCAGTATTGAAGAACTGCGAAAGCAACATCACAGAGAGTAGCTTTAACTTCTTGAGCTGTAATTTCATCCTGGTTATGACTAAAACATGACAACACTGCTCCAGCACCTGTCCTGTTGTTCTATGTGTGTTTCTGTGATCTGATGAGAACTCACCTGGTTCTCTCTCCTCAGCTGCTCCATGTCTCTCTCCTTACGGCTGATCTCCCTCTCTCTCTCAGCATTGTTCTGCTCAGCTCGGTTTAGCTCCAGACACTTCTGAGAATAGCGCTCAGATAGTCCCGCCAGCTCTCTCTGCAAGGACTGAGCTTCTGTCCTGCAGTATGTATCAAACAAAGACAAAAACATCAAGTTCTGATTTATAGGAGATGCAGAACTACGTCACTGAGTAGCTCACGTGAGATGCTCATGTGCCACCAAAACTAATCTTGCAAGAAATTCTTCTCATTAATGCTCCTTTATTCTGCTCTGCATCTTCTGTACAATGTTATTATATAATATTTTTTACGTTAAATAACATTGACATGCTGTGAGAATGTAGTGAGAATGAGTTTTTTCCATTTTCATAGGGAAAGTATTTTCTTCTGTGGTTTTAAAACATCTCCACTGGTCACGACCAATAACTACAAAAATAAGGAAGTGAATGCCACAAAAAAAAAATGCAGAGTAGGCAACTCAGATAAGCCCTAAAATGCAGGTTCGAGTAGCAGCTAATGAGACATCGTTGTGTCAAAGGCTTTGTGAAACTTACAAAGGAAAAGCAATACTTGACCAAATTCTTCCACATTCCTTCAGTGCCTAACAGGACTCAGTGGCCGCTGTGGTAATGGCATTGCTAAGATGAGGAACACTGAATTGTTGCTGAGTCTGCAAATTCTACCTTTCATTTCACAAAACCCGTTTTTGGCTGACTAACTCCTACTTAAAAACAGAAGGGAGCTATTCACATAAATTACTAGTGTTGGCCTTCACTGTATACTCAGGGACAGGGTATATCCAAGAATTTATTTTCAAGGCAATATGGACTAAAGCTTGTACAGGACAGAGGTGCTTGTGCAAACGCTAAATGTATCTTAGTATTATTGTATAAATAAGACCTAATAAAATGTTATTATACATTTATTGCATATAAAAATACCTCAAACTATTTTATTACAATAATATTTCTGTTATTTGATGTAAAGGACTATTGGTTGTATCCATATGTGTCTGGATGGCCAGTGTACACCTCAGTCACACTGGCAGAAACTGATGTGAAACTGCTTACTGTTGCTGGGCTCGCAGGGTGTGTGAGTCCAGCATCCCACTGCTTAATCTCTTGACTCTCTCCACCTCTCTCTCCAGCTCCTCTTTGTGTTTCTTCTTCAAAGCCTCCATCACTGAAACACAAATGCACACAAGTGTAACACAACGGCTACACGATCCGCTGATAGCATCACCTTTTTATGACTGATGAAGCTCAGGGACAATCTATACAATCACTGAACCATTTGAATTGAGCAGTGAACTTTACTTGACCTTTGACCCACACCTGATTCATCATAACGTGACATAACATTTAAAGGTCGAGTAAAACCAATAATTTGTGTAACATTTAAGAATGTCATGACAACCTTTACAGCTTCCTAACATAAGAACGATTGTAGTTTTTTTCTGTAAGTTGGTCAGCTGACCTTGTGCCGTGTCCTGGGCCTCCTCCAGCAGCAGCCTTTCCTTCTCCGCCTCTAGCTCTCTGAGCTGACGATCGTACTGCCTCTGCAACTCCTCCAGCGCTTGTCGGTGGGCACGTTCCATGGCTGCCAGGCTACGGCCACAGAGGGCCTCAGGGCCACAGCCGCCCTGCACACCTCCTACTTCCCCTTCTCTCCCTCCCCTCCCCCCTCCTCTCCCCCCCTGTTGTAGCACCCCCAGTTGCGGCCTCAGTGACGCCACCTGAGAAAAGACAAGAATGGAGGTAAAGCCCTCTGAGAGACAAAGGTGGATTTTCTAATCGTTGCTACGCTCAAAGATCAAATTATTTGAACTCTAACCCCCTTCACATCTGAACCCTCAGAGCCTGCCTTATCAGATTTTATCTAAAGAAGCTTAGGAAACATCTAGGGTGCTCACTAAGAAATGCATATCGGCTTCTCTTTAGCATGAATTTAACGATGGTCTGTAAATTATATGAATATATTGGAGTTTAGCAGACAGCTTTCATGTCAGACTACAAACACAGATTCAAAACAAGATGCACATCAGAACACACAAAGACAGAACAGACTAGAGTTTCAGCAGTGCCTCCCATATTCTCATCATCTTTTTTATACTGTAAATGTTTGCAAAGCAATATTGCAATATTTCATGGAAAAGCACTGCTGAAGATTCGGGGCAAGCCAGAAAATAGTGACTCAAGTGTTAAAAGACAGGAAAAGGAAATGATTACTTCATCTGAAGAGATGAAGAGTTCAATTTGCATTTTATTTCATTTGCAAATTTGGAAAATCATCTCCACGCACTACCTCCCTCTGCAGCGCCTCATTGGCCGACTGGCTGAAAGGACGTGATCCCATTGATGGTAAAGCGCTCATCTCCTTTAACGGCATGCGCTCAAACTCAGCCCACTTTTTCTCTATTTCATCCTCCACGCGTGGCCTTTGCTTCGATCCCATGCTAGTCCCCTTCCTGGATAACAAAGCCTCCCATTGGCTGCTTGTGTTCCTCTCCTCCTGCCACTGGCTGTGCTCCCTCCCTTGTCCCTCTCCTGCTTCCCTCTGATTGGTTGGAAGAGGACTAGAGGAGGCGGGAACAGGGGACAGCTCAACGTAGTCAAACCTACGCTGCGTGGGTGTGAACGAAGGACTTTCTGATTGAATGTCGCTGTAACGTGATGATGGGCGACGAGAAGACAGCAGAAAGCGTGAACTGGAGTTTTCCTTGTCACTGCTCCCATCAGGTAATCTAAAAAGATTAGAGATAAATGAATCAATCATAAGACATAAATTATTATTAGAAATTAGTCTAATAATAAATCTTAGCAATAATGGCCATAACTTGTGGAATAGAGGGCACAAAGTTCAGAGATGCTCCAAGAATCTATTAAATGTGGATTTTAACATTGATTATGGATGAGTAATAAATATATAATTACAAATATAAAAACATAAATAATGCACATATTAACTTTAAGAGCAGGAGAGGTTGGTGTGCAAGGTCTGACAAAATATACATTTATATTACAGATATGCATCCAAAAACTTTTTTTCTATTAATGTATAAGTTTACACACACACACACACACACACACACACAAGTAAGAACAGTTCATTACTGTGTGATGTCTGGAGAGCTGCTCGGCCGAATACACTTCTTCAAAACCTCTATCCAGTTCCGCCTGATACCAGCTGTCATGGCAGACAGCGTAAACGCGGCCTCCTTCGTCTAAACAGAAGAGGAAACAAGTTAAGGAGATGGTAAGATGTGACAGATTTGGGGTCAGATGGGAGGACATGACAAAGGAAAACTGAAAGGGAGAGATAAAGAGAGAAAAGAGACTGAGAAAGATGTGAGTCATGATAACAGAATAAGTAAATGGAGCAAACACTGAGTGCGTGTAGTAGGAGGATGGAGGATGAAAGAGGTTGACTAGAAAGGAGAAAGTCTGTATATACACACCTGTATCTGAAAGCCATAGTTTTTCTCCACATCAAACTCAGACACCTTCACACAGGATTTAAGGTCAATCTCCCCGTCCATATCATCATTCTATACAGAAAACAAAATATTACATTCATAACCTATTGTCAGAAATTCATACAATGTGCTTGTTTATGAGGGAATCTGCTTGTTTATTCTATGAATGTTACTACAAGCTTGTTAAAATAAATGCCAACATTAAAATCATTACAATTTTTTCGAAATGCAACAAAAGGATATAAAGAAAAGAAAACAATACCTCCTCTGCACTTGAGTCTCTGTAGTACTTCAGTCCAGCATCAGTCAGAACAAACCAATGCTTCTTCCACTAAAAGCGTAAGATATCATAGACAAAACAGAGATCAGCAACACTGAGTCCAAATTTCACAATTTCAAATTTTTTAACTTTCAAAACAACAACAATATCGGAGAATGTAATTTTAGAGTCCTCGCAATAAACTGAATGCTTACAGTGCATGATGTGGAAAGTGAAAAGCTAATTCATGTATCTCAGCCCAAGAGATGAGACACCTGCTGTGCCTCAAGCCACCAAGCTATTACTGTGATAACCAAGATAATCTGCCACTATCGTTTTACACACCACCATTCTCATTAGGAACGAAACGTTGAGGTACACAGGTGGTAAACATGTGACTGCAGGATGACTCAGCTTTACCTCTCCACTATCATCCAGTTTTGACATCCATCCCTTTTTGAAATTCAGGAGGTCAGGCTGCAGAAAAGGCAGAGAGAATACAGTGTCACGTTCACTGACCTACATGTTTGTGACAAAAAACTTCATAAAGAGACAGAAATGTGTTATCTCTGGACATCAAGGTCACTGTCTGCATCTGTCAAAAAGCTCTTTATTACCAGTCTCAGAGGAGTTTACAGGGGAAATGAATACAGGTGAAGTTATCAGGAACAAAAGGAAAATGAAAAAACTGTGAGTCGATGTGAAATAATGGACAATAGGACAAAGCAGACTACACAAGGCCATAGTAAAGGGTGGGGCATACACAACATAACACCTCTTAAGAAAAAAATTAGCAGCAAACACACAACCGCAGGCGTGCTATCACTGTACATGAAGACAGCAGATACAATACTGCTTACTCACTGTATTTATCCACAGAAGGACACAAACCAGTTTCTGTTCTGGAGAAACTTGCTCTCGTGGAATACAAGTTGAAACTAGTTAAGTCAGAACTGTAGACGTTTACATTTATACTTTGCGTAAGGAATATCTTGAATCTCTGTTGTGGATCCTGTTAATACCTGCATTATCCAATGCTATAAATCAGTCTCAGCTCCTATTATGTAAAACAATGAAAATATTGCACTGCATATTCATTCGACATTGCTCAACATTGTTAATACCGTGCAGCACCATGACGACAACATGCTTTGAACAGGGCGCTGTTGTGTTGCACTGCAACGTGCCAGATACACTGTATGAAAAAGGGGCTACAAAGGTGCATACGAAGTTTGAAAATGACAGGAAACAAGTCAAACTGCACAAGATAACCAATACTCACAGATAAGCTAAAGACCACTGAAGGGAAGATTAAGAGCAGCACAGATTTGGAAACTAAGGAGATTTGCAGTGGGAACACGGTTTCAACACTCAACCCCCTGTTAAGTCTGTTATTAGGAAATATAATGTGTTATTTGCCAAAGCTGGGCAGCTGCTTAGGGCCCAGTGAAAAACAGTGGGCCTTATATTGCTTTATAGTGGATGACAGGAAGAGGAAAACATACATGAGGTACCTCAAGAAGAGGTGATCTCAGATTAAGGTTAGGCAACTTTCTCCAACATACATTCCTGTCTCTGCTTATCTCTCTTTCCATTGCATGTACATTCCTTACTTCAAACCTCTTAGTGCATTACTCATTTCATCTCCCACTGGTGTCCAATTCAGATCACTGGTTTTGTTAACTGTTTGTTGTTCATTTTATCCCCTTTCTTCATCGTTTTGTTCTGCTATCTCTTTGTCTGGGCTCTAAGATAATTTCTCAGTTTGACCTGTCATCACCAAACAGCACTATTCTGAATTTATACTCCCTTCTTGGCTTGGGTTGTGTTCTTGTAAGCCACAGCACCACCCAGTTTTTCCTCAGCATGATCCAGTTCATCATGCGACTGATCTTCCTTAATCTAACAAATTTTAGGGTCTGGTGACAGCACAAAGGCTGTGCAAAGGACATACTGCGTTGTGCAAGACCTGTTGAGAAGATGGATAACTTACCCACTTTTAAGGTTTAGTTAACCTTCTGATCAGAGATTTTCTTTAATATCACTGGGTATGCACAGACAAACACATTGAAAACTGCTAGCTAGTAACATCACCAAGTGTTGTCAGTGAATACAATGGGAATCCTTTCTCCAGACAATGACAGCTACTGAAGATAAAGGAGATTATAAAGATTACTCACAGCTGAATATATTAACAATACTATCCTGTTTTTTTTCTTTTTTATTCAGACAGTGATGCACCACCAGAGCCAAACCCCAACATAAATTTATCCTGTCCATACATGCCCATAAGCAGGGTCAGGAAGAGGCCAAGGGGGTACACAAGAGAGGGCAGCATCTGTTCTGAACAACCACAACGCAACAGTGTTTCTCCTCATTTTGTGCCCTCATCATCAGTGACCTGTCATTGTAAGACAGAGGGGAGAAGGTCAAATGGTTGGTGACAGTTTCAGTTTCAGAAAACGTCCTCTTCCTGACTCCTGTCTCCCATGAGTACAGAGGGTTATTGTCTTGGCTTAGCCTCGTCCTTTAGGCTAATTACAGCATGTATGCCTCTGGTCTTCTCTGTTGACTCTTCCTGAATTACAATGGTTTGTAGAGGCAACGGCTTGCTTGTTGTTTCATGAAGCAGTTTGCAAGACTGTCTTGCAAAATGTCTGCGTGCAAACATGAAACACCAGAGGAGACCGAAACAACTGACACATACGAGCTAAAAACACTTCCTGCTGCTGTGAACGGTGTACAGTCAACAGATCGAACACCACCACACGTGGCACATTGTTTTTAAGATTTGTCACTGACGCAGAAATGTACAAATCTTATCTCAACTGAGAACATGGACATGCAAAAAAAAAACCCACAGGAGCATTGATTCAGCTTGGATCTAATGGAAATAAGCATTTCTATCAATAAATCTTAGACACCCACAGAAAATAATGATGGCTGGAATGATGGCAAATAAACTGTAGCTGTTTAATAGACACTAAGTTTGATTAAAAACATGACTTGTAAACCAGACGCAGACAGGTGAATGCTTTACACCTGGACCAAATCTGACAAGCTGTTTTTCACATTGAATCATTAGCAGTAATTGTTCATATCAATCATTTCTTTTTAATTAGAGCCTTCTGAGTAACAAATGGATAATGTAATCTTGGTTACAAGTATCTGGAATTTAAAGATAGATGAGATTGCTATTACTATTTTGTTGTCACTTGTTAAAATGTTATTTCTTGATAGCAACAGTTCAGACGCTTGCTTATGCAGTGCTGACATGTTATTCTTGATAAAGTCAAAGTAAAATCAGTGATTAACACTGTAATGATGTAATATAACATGTAACGGGCCAGATTTCGTTTGAGACATGTTAGATTGAGGAGGAAGTGACAGGACAGGAAAAACAAACAGCTCTCAAGGTGCAACTCAACTCACCGTCATGATAACAGGGTACGGAGAGGGCGAAAAAACACAGACAAAAGAAAAGTTCCGTTACTTCCGTAAAAACAACAACAACAAAAAAACAACTCCTTTTACTCTCAGACTGTCCACACAGCTTAGTCACACGTCCCGGGTGGAGACGTTGTTCTGGCTCGGAGTACTGAAGCTACACGAGCTGAAGTTAAACCCCGCCATTCATACCCACGGTAACTGAATCAAGCGAACCGCCAACGGTCGCAGCACAGCGGGCTCCTGTCTTAAGGGGAAAGTATGTTAATCCAACTGAACCCGGATAAACGGCCGAACTGTCCAAACTAGCATTTCTTCACTCTCTGACACGGCGAGGTAAGCTAACGTTACGTGGGAGCAGGCAGCGTCTCCTCTCGCTTGTTGCTTCTCTCCGCCCGTGTCCGACACTTCCTGGGCGGGTCCGCGAAGGTCGTCTAAGAAAACACAACCACCAGACCCGGACCCGGACCGCGCTGCTGCCCCTAAAACTGTGGCCCGGGGACCTGCAGTGGCCGACAGGGGTTCAGAGAGGGGTCCCCTACCGCGCGAGTGGCGTTTGAGACCCACACAACGGAGTATCACAACAAACACACTATAAGAACGGGATGTCACACCGAGGTATCACTGCGTCTGCGTTTCCTGAAACCAAACTTTAAAAAAAAAATAGTGCGTGTCAATGTTATTACAACAAATCAAAACAAGATCACCTCCTGCTTTATCCTGAATATATTTGGGATTGCATACAAAGTATAACACATACACACCCACCTCCTCCACACACACACACACACGCACACGCACACACACACACACACACACACACACACAAAATCCTCACTTGGTAGCTATTGGTTTCAGTTCAGGAATTTCAACACATGCCCCAGCAGACCGCAATTGCCAAAGCTCAGTCAGTCTTATGAAATCCCTGCAGGGTGTAGGTGAAGTCTGAGGATTTACAGACGCACAGTGAAGTGATGTGCCAACAGGTTAGTCTGCATTTAAAGATCACACATATCATAAACAGACCAGACTACCATGTCTATTGGAGGTTTGTAGCTCTAAGTAGTAGTAGTAGTGAACATCAGTTTCACTCCCTACCCGGCACAGTGGAGGAGTGGGAGGTCGTCTTCACACACTCACACAGTGAGAGATCACACATTTGGCCTGCAACACATACCTGCATTTGTTCTGATCTGTGGTGAGCGCCTTTCCAGGAGCTGCCTTCATCTGCTGAGGGGCTGCCAGACCTCTGCAGAAAGAACACCGCTTGTAACCAAAGGTCCAATGCGCAAATATAGATATCTGCAAAGTTTCACTTTCACAGACTTTTTCAGATGTGTGGTATGTGGACGATGTGGTTAAGCATTAACGCATAAGGCAGGTGAAACCCACAGAGCATAAACCATAGTTCTACTCCAGTGGGTTCTATTGTACAGGTGGAAAAAGCATTTAATGCAGTGCTCACACTGGTGTATAGATTTAAAGCCCCAATTCCCAGTCCTACTATACTCATGCTACTTTCTCTGTGCTTTGAAATCTCAAAAACCAAATATGTCTTCCTACTTTATTTGTTCTCCTTCTCCCCAGCCAGCCTACCTGCAGCGAGGTGGAGGAGTGAGCCCGGGATAGATACCCACTGCCAGTATGGTGCCATTCTCTTTCAGTGTCCACTGTCTCCTCCCACTCTCTGGATGGCTGTTTACTCAGGGAATGGCTGGAAGAGCACACAGAGGTTATCAGTGTGTTTGGTCAACGTCGTTAAGTGCTATACAAATACGTCTCCCTGGACCATTTTACGGTTTGATGCTAACTAAGGTACGGTGTTAACCAAGCTGTCAAAAGGCTGACCTTGCAGGTTTGAAGAGTTCCTGTCTCCGAAGTGGCTGCTGGTTCTGAGTCCGCCCCGTGTGCCCTGGTCCCTCCATTTGATGGATCTTTTTGACCTTTGGCAGGTCTGCCAATATTGCATACTCCTCCTTGTTCCTTCCCGTGGACCCTGCTGATAGTTGGCCTGACTCGGAGGACTCCATGGAGCTCTGGGAGGATGTGTGCCTTCGCATTTGAGTCTGCGGTAAAGGGGAAGGACTGCGGACACGGTGCGAGGGCCTGTTGTCACGAGGAGAGAGGCGGTGATCCTCAAGGTTGCGTTTACCATCCACAGATCTGATGCTGCTGGGGCTCCTGGGTGTTTCTAAGGTGGCAAAGGATATTCTGCTGCCATTTTTGGTCTGTCTGGAAGGTGAAGTAGCGTGAGATAATGAAGAGCTGCGAGGGGAACTAGGTAATTCCCGCCAGTAGTGTTTGGAGTCAGATTTTGAGTCATTGTAAGCACTTTTCCTATGGACGGAACGGCTTGAGTCTCCATTAGTGGTCTGTCTGGAAGGTGAAGTAGCGTGAGATAATGAAGAGCTGCGAGGGGAACTAGGTAATTCCAGCCAAGAGTGTTTGGAGTCAGATTTTGAGTCATTGTAAGCACTTTTCCTATGGAAGGAACGGCTTGAGTCTCCATTAGTGGTCTGTCTGGAAGGTGAAGTAGCGCGAGATAATGAAGAGCTGCGAGGGGAACTAGGTAATTCCCGCCAGGAGTGTTTGGAGTCAGATTTTGAGTCATTGTAAGCACTTTTCCTATGGACGGAACGGCTTGAGTCTCCATTAGTGGTGTTTCTGAGGACTGAGTAGCCCGGTGGGTCACTGTTGCCTTTTCCGGAGGGAGAAGAGTTGCGACTGTTATGTTTCTTGCTGTGTACGGAGCTGTTAGTTTGGGTTTTCCGCAGTGGCTGTTGGTCAGTAACATCATAGCTTTTCCTAGAAGGGGACAAACTCTGGCTGTCACGACTTCTGATGGAGCTGTTTCCTTCAGACTTGCGCAGCAGAGAATGAGAAGGTGCTTCATAGCTTCTCCTTGAAGGCGAGGAGTTTCGACTCCCACGACTAGAGCTGTTTAATGAACTCCTGTTGTCTGTTTTCCTCAGTTGATACTGACTGTGGGTTTCATAGCCCCTTCTTCCAGGGGAGGAACAACGACTCTCACGACCTCTGTTAATACTGACAGTGTTTGATTCAGTCTTGCGGAGTATGGACTGACTCTGTGCGGCATAACCTTGCCTTGGTGTAGACATGGCGGGGCTTTCAAGTTCCTGTTCTTGGTCATTCAGTCCGTTCCTTGATGTAGAAGTTCGTAGCAGAGCCTGACTTTCAATATCATAGCCCTCTCTTATTGGGGAGCCACATCGCCCGTGGTGGCCACGTCCATTTAGAGACAAAATTGATTCAGATTTGTTGAGTCGGGATTGGCCAGATGAGCTATAATGTCGCCTTGGTGGTGAGGAACTGCGACTGTCATTCCAACCCTCAGAATTTCTCCGAGATGGAGATGATGTACGACTATCACGAATACGTCCAAGTGGTGAACCGCTGGCGGTGTCAGTTTTATGGCGAGAGATTTGGTTTTTAGTGTTACAGTCCCTCCTTGAGGGAGATGAGCTTCTGCTCTCCTGACTCCGACAAGACCCATTTCCTTCTGTCTTCCTCAAGGCACTCCTAAAATCAGAAACAGTGCTGGATTGGGATTTGAGCGAACCTGCAAGCGTTTTAAAGTTTCTTGGCAACGTTCCTGATTCAAAGCGTTGTGCATGCGTGCTTTGCAAGGAACTTATAGATCCTGGTTCCATCCTTTGAGACCACCCTCCACCATCCAAATTATGCCTGTTGAGGGAAGCAGTGGACTCAGTGCGCCTGAATGGTAAATGTCCCCGCGAGGGAGAAGAAGAGCGAGAGTGCATAGCTGAGCTATACTTTGAGGAATCAAATCTCCCCGATTGATGAGCGGAAGACGCAGGGTTTCCCTGTCCATACGAACTGCTGAAACCCTTCCGGCCTGTTGAGGGCAATGACTCTGCAATCTTAAACGGAGTAGGACTCGGAGAGCGAGGACCAACTTGTGCCTCCACCTCAATTGCAATTTCATAGGGGTCCGGAGGTGTGATTTCCTCAGGGAGATCATCAGTTGTTGTCTCCGGTATCTGCCTTTCAGAGGCAACACCGAGATTAGGGTTTCTGAAGGGGACGGTATCTTTGGGCTCAATGTGTCTGCTGTTGAAGACAGGACGTCCTCTCTCAAAATGGCGGAAAGGAGCAGGCGGGCTGTTATCACGCAGCAAATGGGCACCGGCTGCCCTCCCCAGGGAGAAGTAACCACTTTCCCGTTTCTCTCGGTCATCTTTTATCCCTAGAAGAGAAAAGTAGTTAGCTAGTGTGACGAAAATAGAAAGGAGGAGGGACAAAGGAAATAAGAGACACACTCATCAAAGATCAGGTACTGGACAACCACCAGAGGTTCCCTGACACAAACCTAGCGATATTGTATTACTGATAATTGCTCTGGGACACCTCAGCTGCTGACATCTAACAGTATTGCCAAGTAAAGAACACCTTTGGCTGTAACTGGATATTGACTGGTCAAGTGCAGTAAGTCATATGAATACTGAAGGTTCAGTCCACTGGACTAGGAACTACATGCATTCAAAAATGAGAGATGCTGATATATTTCTACCAATCCATCCAGCCGATCTTCTACTTCTGTGCCTGACCTGCTTAGAAACTAATAAAAAACACACCTGATAAATATAACATAAGTCCAGCTTTCATGTACCTGATCGCCTGGTGAAGCCATCTCTACTTGGAGCTTCATCCATCCACGCCCGAGGGTTGGGCCGGTGGGGTGGACGGTCAAGTCGGGTCATGCCGCGTTTGTTTGAATGTGGATGGATCAGCAGGTATTCGTCCTCTCCGCTGACGGAACCGCTGAACTCTTGATAGTCGCTGTGGTCACGACAGCTACGTGGAAGAGGAGACGGGAGAACAATGACAAAAGCAGACATGGAAAGGGGAAAGATTTAGAAAGTGAAGAAGCGGGGGAAGTAAGAGAGACAAAAAGAAAGCAAACAGAAGAATAAAATCTGGATAAGATCCCTCACACAAGTCACCAACGTTCTGGATCTGGGATGAAGAACACAAGTGAGCATAAGATTGCGTCACTTCAAGTATACGATTTAATAGAACATATAACGACATTTAAGTTTAACGAGAGCATGTGAAGTGCACGTTTAAAATTGAAGTCTAAGGTAAATGACTTGTTATCACCATCCAGGGCACCTACCTGTCAGTGCTGTCGTCGTCGTCTCCGTCACAGATGTAAAGCTCACAGTCCGGGCTCAGGATGCACAGAGAGCTCTCCCCATAACCTAGGTGCCCTCTGTTGACATCACAGTTGCTGCTCACCACTGACAGACTGTCAGAGTCGTCCTGATTGGATGACAGGGTAAGACGCGGGCCAATCACAACATTGTAGAAAACTCTATCTCTCGCCAGATGAGGAGGAG
Source organism: Trinectes maculatus (assembly GCA_016785345.1). NCBI lineage: Eukaryota > Metazoa > Chordata > Actinopteri > Pleuronectiformes > Achiridae > Trinectes > Trinectes maculatus. The sequence goes on from JAFBJQ010041271.1 coordinate 259,574, forward strand.
GAAAGGTGCGCTGGTGGAAGCGGTTCTCTCCAAAGGTATTGATTAGGAGGACATCAATATGAAACCTTATATTTTAGACTTATATTTCCATAACAGACCCAGTCTGTCTCGTTCCATCTGTTAGAATGCAGTGGTAGCTGAACAGTGCGTGTCCTCTTGAAGACACACATGTTCAGCCTGCTGCTCGATTAGAGTTACACCTCTGTAACTCAACCTGGTTTGTGGCTTTCCTCATTAAAATTTCAGCAATTCGTTCATACAATAAAGCCATCTATTGAAAAACACTTTCATTCAAAGATACTGTAAGTTTCAGTAACTCCTCCATGTATTTCAGGACGTTGTAAGAATGGTGAACAGAACTTACGTGATGCAACTTAATATTCAGTTTGTTAGGACATATACTGGGGCAGCAGAAAAGTGCAGTTACATCTTGGAAACAGGGTCGATGGAAAAATGTAGAGGTGTCAAAGCTTTAATACTTCAAACACTCCCATCTTTCTTTACTTTGCACTGACCTCTCCTGAAAATTACAAGTGATTCCCAAGAGGAGAGTAAGTGATCCAGCTTCATTAATTTATAATAGGAACCACTGTTGTGGCCCCGCTCCTCCTCCTGCTCCTTGTCCTCCTCCTCCTCCTGCATCTCAACATTTTCTGAATTTACTCAGAGACCCATACATGATCCCACTGATTGTGTTTATATGTTGACTACATTAAGATTCATTTACGACATTTTAGTCATCTATTACCACTTTGTCAGTTAAGTATCAATTCACTCAAATCCATTGTCAATTCCTAAACTTCCATAAATTCTATCATGAAACGTTAAACATCATTTCTAAATCCCCCTTCATGCTTACCTTGCTGCTGGTGTCTTTGTCCTCTGTCTGGGATGGGATCGGTGTTAACAACACTCCTTTGCCTGTCCCAGTGCCGCTCTCGTTCCCAGTGCCAGCTGTGGATTTCTGCTGTGCTGCCTCGGTGCTCTCCCCTGCACCGGCATGAAGGTGCCTCTGGCGCAGGCAGTCATGGCAACGCAGGGGATCGAAGATGTTCGGCTGGAACTTGGGGCATATGGGCTCATCAGAGGACAGGGGCATGGTGAAGTCGGAGAGGGAACCCTCCAACTCATTGCATCCTACAGAGGACACTGAGAAACAGTGTTGAAGATACAGTTTGGCAATGAAATATACTATGAAACAAACAGTATCTACAAACAGCACCTTTATGAGAGTTAACTAAAGACAGAATGATCTGTTACACTTTTTAATGCTCTGGAATAATGCATGTTGTCAATGATCACGTGTTTTCAGAGGCACACTTTGTCAACACAGTTTTGCTATGACATGTTTGAAAAAAAAATCTAACATGCTTTGGAGTCTGGCTGTGATGGTGCATTACTGCAGGCAGGTGTAACCACAGAGCAGCAGCACAGTCAGTACGAAATTGGTTCTTTTATTTCATGTTAATGTGAGATCTGAAGCAGAAATGATAACGAATGTGTCAGCTAATCACACTGGAGAACAGTGAAACACAATCCAGTCAGAGCACTGTCAAAGCTCCCCACCGAACTGCACTACTACTACTACTACTACTAACAACAAACGCATGCACAGTGAGTTAATAGTTTGTACAAGGACCACTGCCAACAAGAGGAACAAGTGAATGAGGACAGATGATCAGGGAAAACGGCAGACATTAAAATGATGAATTAATGAATGTTACCTGAAAAGAGATGTTCCCTTTCTCAGCTTAGTTGAGATGATGTAATTAGGAGTCTACACGTTAACTGCTCATCAGACCCCCCATCAGAAACATGCCTCCTCTTCCCCATGCTCACTATCCTCACTAGCTGCCAAACCCTCAAATCAATCTGATTGGCTGCTCTGACAATGAGTGAAACTGAAGCATCCATGGCAGACATGGTGGCTCTCCATTCACACAACAAAGACCCGAAGCGAGCACAGCCCTAGAGCCAACATGGAGCCAGTCACCTGCCTGTTTCTCTGTTGAGTGGTTGTATTAAATATCATGGTCCTTAGAAAGCGAAATGAAACGCTGGTGACAGCTGGCACACGCTGGCTCAGGTTAACGTAAATAAATAAAGACTGGTGAGGCATGTGGGGGTTTAACATACATTAGAACAGGTCGCTGGGTGTCTTCATGTGTGTCTCCTGATCACACAAGGGTAATAATACTGAGCTATGCGGAGCTAAGAGTTGATTTCCTGATGTTCTAGAGAGGATGTTGGCAACAGCGTGAGGTTTCCTATTACACAATAGAAGAAGAGGGACAAAATTCTGTACAATAACAATGTATGACATATACCTGCAACACACAGTGACTTTTTTAGCAAGAATAACTTTTCATTTCAACAGGATTTCAGCATATACTGAAGAGTTTATTATATTTTATGTAATAACGCTAGAAAACAGTTTCTCTTTGAAAAATGTACAAATGTAGGCAGACAGTTTCAGGTGGCAGGTACGTCGGAAATGGTGTCATAATAGATGGTCCAGCCTGGTCAGTACAATGGGTGTTCCCACCAGCTTGTGTGAATTTAAAAAACTTCAATGTTTATATATGTCCCGCTCAAACAGAGGAGCATAAACGTGACGCAAGAGGTTCAAGAGTCTCGACAGTTTCGGACCTGAGATTGTATTTTCACCACACTCTCTTTCAGTCCTGATGATGACGTTCCATCTTTCCAGTCTGCCTACGTCTCTGCGACTTGCTGCTCCTCCCTGCTCTTTTTTTAAACTCCGTGACACCACTTTTCTTGTCTGTCGGGCGGCCTCGTCCTCTTCTACCTTCCTGCTTCCCTTTCCTCTTCCTCTTGCTGGTGTAAGTGTTGAGCGATGTCATTAGAGAGCGGATCCTGCAGGAGCGGGGGCGGGGGGCAGAGGGAGACAGAAAAAGAAGGTCAATAATAAACAAATGAAAAACGTATTGCATATTGATGCCGTTGCCGTGAGACATCCAAGATGAAAGTTTACTTTTTGTTCATGATCGGGTTCCCGGCTTTTCTTGGCATTGCTTTTGTTTTCTCCTCTGTTTTCTCCTCTTCGTGCTCCCCCTCTTCTCCATCCTCTTCATTACCCTTAAAAGCAAAGATTCTCAATGTTTCCGTTGTTTTAATGCCATCAGTGTCATACGTTTCTTTCATTGTAAACACGAACAGCTTTGAAAAGCAGTAAAAACATCAACTCATCAAAAGCAAGCAAAAAGCCTGTAAAAATGAATTAAGACTTAAGCGATTACCTGATTTGCTGCAGGTCCAAGCAGGTGAGCCTGAGTGAGGTCAAGATCACTGATGGTTGTCACGGTGACAGTGTGGTTGGGGTGATCGTACTGTACAGACTCTTGTTTATGGGTTATTAGATCTTCCAGATCATCTTCACTCTCCTCTGCCAGACAGAATCAGGCGGGGATGAAAACAAACACCGCAGGGCTACTAATTGGTAAAAGCAGAAGAAAGGGATTTGGGCTTTTAACTCACCTAGAGCTTCTGTCCTCTCCCGAAGCATCTTCATATATTCCTTATGCCTCTGAAAGGATCCAAACAAAACATCAGCACATTGTTTCCTCATGTGCGCTCACAATTCAGGTTGTGTCAACTTCAAACTGATTTTTGCTCTTTGCTCTTCTGATGGACATTTACCTCTTCACGGACTTTACTTTGCTCTTCCTTGATTTTCTTTCGAATTTCTGCCACAGCAGCTTTTCTCCTCTCCACTTTCCGCTTATGGAAACCAGTGAGGTAGTCCCTGACAGAGGGTTAGAGAAAGAAACCATCCATTTGCTGTTATATATACTGAAGGCATTAAATACACTTAAACCTGACATTTAATCTCATTGTACATTTGTATAGTGACAATAAAAGGCTGTCTATTCTATTCTATTGCTGCTTTTAATTAAAACCTCAAAGATACAAAACGTTGAAGACATGTGAAAGTTTGGAAGGTTAACAGTAACATATAAACAGTATTATATTAACCTCTTTGTTAAACCTCGTTGTGTTTTGTGCTTGGTTTGTATCATAAAACAATCTATACATTGAACATTACACCATTACACAAAGCTAATGCTAACCTGATAGTAGACAGCGATGGCTAATGCTAAGACGCTAGCAAACAGCTACTCGTTAAAGCGCTTGTATCAGAAGATAGACTCACTGTCTTTCTTTGTCGTCAAACATTACGATGCATTTGTTTTCCCTTTTCTTGGAGCCTGGCTTGAATTTTGCTTTCTTGGATTCGTTGTTGTGCTTTTTTGCGTTTTTCATGGTGTGCACGTGAGTTCAACCAGCACTACTTCCTCCCTCTCCCTGTCCGACTAGAAACACGCTGATGTAATGATCTGAAATGTTCCGCTCAACCCAAACATTTTTAAGTTATTTGTCTGACATCAGGAGTTTCAGCTTGAATAAGCTGTGTTAGAGGCGCTGCTGTTGCTTCTTATTTAATGTGCAGCGTCCATACATTGAAACTGCACACTTAATTTCATATTAAGTGTTTCATATCACGTCGTCCTGTATTGAGAGGAAAGTCAGTTAAGATTATGTGGACAGTACCTTCGTCCATCATGATATAACGCCTACCTTTGCTAATATTCTAATCTCCCTCACTCTTGTATTTTATATGTTCATTTTAATGTTGTGATTACTCGGTGCTGACCCCATTTGACAGCTTCATATCGTGATCCATGTGTTTTCTGCAGCAGACTGCCACTCCCTCCAGTGGCAGGATTCCCACTGTATCAGTGCTGGTCATGTCCCTGTGTGAACTGCTGGGAACTGCTGTGTTTCATTCACACAAAGGTGTCCAGTCTTCACTGTTCACACAGTATGTGAAAGAAGAAACCAATAACCTCCACAAAGCAGTCAGCAGAGTTATACTGGCATCCACATTCCTGCCAACACCTGTGTTACCATGAAACGTGGAGTGTTATATTCTCTATTTTTTCTCATTTTTGTTAGATTACAAATCCACATCTAGTATGATACTTTTATTACTGAAAGCTCACATATGCCAACCGTATCATATGTCGTTTTATTATAAAACATCCAAATGAAGACGTTTAATCCAAACAATAGAGTACATCAGGGGGAGGAGGCAAAAACGTAATAATTATGACAGCAAAAGCTTCGGCCTCGTTTGACGCACACTTAAGCCAATCATGAAAGCTAATGCAACAGACTCCTGTCTTAAACAAAACAGAGTTTACAAGTTTGTGTTTGCTTGTACTACATATACCCTTGGAAGAGCGATCAAATATCATTAGACCATTCTGTTTTTTTTAAATGAATGTTTTTTTACTTCTCTAATAAAATACACATTCCTGATAGAAATTCTCCCTCTGACAGTTTCTAAATCGTAGGCTGCTTTTACCAACATAAAACACTGACAACGATAAAACGGCTCCCTTCTCAACCAAAAAGCATTTATATTAATATTACATAAACATTAAATAAAATAATCAGAGCACAGAAAAAAAATGGGAATGACAAATTACAACGCAAAATAGACAAATATTCCACAAAGCTAAACTTCGTACATCAATCCAAATATGTTGAATTCTTGTTTTTACATAAAGGCCATTTGCTTGAGCTTTACATTAAATGTGAACATTACATCCATGAATCAAGGTGTTTGTCACTGAATTCCAAACCATGAGGTGATTCACCACCCAAAATTTTGAGTGGTTTATTCCTGCCCATTGTCTTCAAGGGGGACTTTTGCAGACCTTCAACACATAGGTTGATTTTTCTGCCAGAACCCATATTGACCATTTGATACCTGCAGGGAAAACTCACTACTACTGTAATCAATCACAAATTCAGACTGACCACACGCAGCAGCTGTTTTCCATCATCCCATTATTAGGAATCATCTTTAAGTGTAACTCAGCTGATTTTAACCTCCTGGTTAGACACAGATAGGTGTCAGCTTTAACATGTTTTCCTCAAGCAGTAGGTAAACTTCTGTTTATCTGCCTATGTACAATTTATATACAATCCAAATGTGAGTGTGTATGTAAATCATTTATTACCTTCACTACTGGCCAAAAGTTTTCAGAAAACAAATCTTTATTTTTTTTAGTTTAGCAGTTCAAATCCTGGGAAAAACAAATGATAACCTACAGTTTTAAATTCAGCCCTGACAGGCAAACAATCCCTCCAGGTACCCTCAGCATTTATGGATGACCTAAATCCTTCTGTGTAAAGGCAGTGTTGGGGAAAAAAAACATAATGCAGTACTGCAAGGAGAAGTACAGTATGTTATCAGTATGGCAAGAAAAGGCAAGTAACATAGGACAGTCCAGAATCACCAGTTAACTCTGCAGCATGATAAAGAAACAAAACATTACGGGGAAAGAATCGCGTCATGTCAAACCTGACAGAGTTGGTTTTCTATGAACAGGACAGAAAGTGAGATTAAAGCAAATCAAGGTGAAAATTGGGGGTTTGAAAACTTTTGACCAGTAGTGTATACGAGCGTGTGTGTCAGTAGGCATATCCTTATTGGCCTGTGATTGACTGTTTACCTGTTTTATTCCTATGTTCTGTCATCATTTTTTCCCATGTCTTGTATGGCAGAAAGGACCACGTCAGCAGAAGCTGTCTGTCGCTCTTTCAACAGCAAGTTAAATTCCTACAGTGCTGTGCTGCTGCATCCTGAAGCCGGCAAGGTTTTATTAGAATGATGCCGCAATAGACTGAAGCATCACTTGAAATGGTCACAATTTCAGGATAACTAACATAGTGCGCGAGTATCTTAATTTGCTTCATCGTACAATGCTGGCATTGTACACTACATGAGGTAGATAAGAAGAGACACTACCCTGCACTGCGCAGTTAAGAGCATACTTCTCTCCGTCACTAACTTCCAGCATATCTGGGCTGTCTACTCTTGAATACTCTAAAGCCCTTAATAGAAGCTTGCAAAATTAATGAGACATTACACATTTATTTGGTGCCAATAATGATTGTGCAGCTTGGCATCCTACAGCTAATCAATGGTCTGCTGCTTTGCATTAATTTAAACAGCTTTGAGATAATGGTCCCTTTTCGCTTATTTAAACAAATTCTCATGTTTAGTATTGTTTAATAAAAGAGGCATTTTGCCTGTACAGTGCCATGAATGACCGGAGGGAGGCGACATTGTGCTGCAATTCTGCGAACAAAGCATTGGAGGAGCGACTGTGTAACCCTCAAATGAGAAGCTTCAGTGTCGATACAAGACTGAGGGTTTGATTGGATGTAGCTGTGACAGTAGAAATCGGGTGTCTGTGTGAGGTACGCGTGCCAGATTAAAAGTCTACATTCACGGCCCTTAATAAGAATGAAAGCATGAGAATGCGATGTGTATAGAATTAGATGTCAGGGGTTGAATCTGATTAATATCTTTATGTGTATGACAGCAGATCAGGTAGGTAATATCAAGTAGTCCTAATCTGAGTCTGTTTGTTCTCACACTCACAGATTACTAAATCATCAGACCAGATTTATGGTGTGTGCGCGTGTTCAGGAGGCCGCCATGGTCGTGCCCCCACTCAGGCGCAGCAGAATCTGTTGACAGTCCTGCAAGGACCGTCGATCACCCACACGCTCCAGGGTACGCTTGGCCTCAGCCAGCAGGCGGGCGCGGTGCCCGGGTGGGGTTAGCAGGGGCATAGGTAGGTGGCGGCATGCCAGCAGGATGGCATGAGCCCTTTCCCTCTCACCCAGGACACACTCACCATCTGAGAGCAGCAGGGGGAGGAGAAAGAAGGAGGAGAAAGAAGAAAAGTGCATATTAGGGTCCACTACACTCTGTTGTGTTTCTCTGTGAGTTGTGTTATGGGTCTTAATACAGGGTCACATGACCCTCGAGTGATGTTTAACGTCAGTCTTAACTGGTAATTAAGTTAACCGTGAATAACTATGATTAAGAAGGAGCAGGAGGAAGTGATCTTAAGCCAGCCCAGCTGTCCAAATGAACTATCATGTGACTGAATATGATTCAGGTAGGATAATGATTCTGATAAGGTCTGTAGCTCACTAATCAAAGTTTTCATTTCAGTTTGTGTCTTTCTTACCAGCTGTGAAGGAGCTGTGCGTCCTGCGTCGCAGGTTGTGCTCCAGCAGCTGGTGTGTCCTTGTAGGGCTGGCACCAGCCATCAGCCTCACTGTGGTCTCATGGAGAAACACCTGCAGGATTAATTAAAAAAAAACAATATATGATTATTTGTGATGCTGAGTGATGCTGAGGGGAGAAAATATTTGGCCCTCAGATTTTTTCACCCCACATTTACCATCAGGGATCTATAAGGCTATATTACGCCTTCAGGCAACAGGGGAACATTTTTCAGTCACAAAGCAGAAACTCACAGAAAGATTATGATAAACATGTTGTTTTATGAGTCTTGTGGTGAAAGCAGCAGTTGTTAAAGGCCATCCTGCTACAGTAATGACTACTTAACTTCATCTTAAGTATGACTGATATGTGCAACTGCAGTGAGATTTCAGCAGCATAGCAGTAGGAGAGAATAAGAGTTTAAAGGATAAAGGAGTAAATATAGTGTTATTATGAACAGGTCTCTGTGGATTTACAGGTTTTTTATCAGAGCAGCACAAATACTCAAGGCTATGTGCTTGAAATATACACAGAGGTTAAATATAACAGTTACCATATACTGTAGTTGTGTCCATTGATCAAGCTTCCAAACAACAGCAAATACAGTACATAATATTAGGTCACGAGTAAAATACCTGAAACCTGTTATCCCATCTTCTACAGAATGTATACCACATTGCTGTTAGTTTATAATCCTTATAACTGCTTCTGACAAATGTTCCTCTTCCCTCAGATGTACCTTGTGTTGTGCCTGTCGGTAGCTCTGTGTGAGCTTTCTGAGCGCACTGAGGTCCCTCTGGAAACCAGTCAACTGGGAACCAGGGGCCAGGCCAGGTTCTCCATTGCTGCTGCCACGCCGCTGCCATAAACTGGTCCTCAAGGTCAGCAGCAGGTCACAGACCAGGAGCTCCACCCCCTTTAGGATATACAAGGTACAAAAATCAAACAGTGGCTTGGTGCATTCACAAAAGATACACCGATTTATTTTATATTATGGTTGCTTTATATTTGGAAAAGATGAGTTTGAGAACCAACGGTTGACTTAAATCAGCCATTACATCTATAATCCACCAAAATCAACCAACCTCCACCATTATTACCAGTGCACCTTGTCCAAACTATGCATCCCAAAAATCCCAAAAAAGGTAACTAGCAGGGCTGCATGATGCTCAGAGCTGTCATGTGTAAAGTGGTGCGGTGTGTAGCGGGTGCGTGCAGACTGGGGAGGCCTCTGTACTGCACTGCAGACACATTGCACTCAGCTTCAGGATCATGCAATGCAACTACAATGCACCACAGCCACCTCCTGCCACCCACACTGCACACGCACACACATGCACAGAAACATGCACACGCACGCACACACGGACACACGCACATACACACACCAGTCTCCCCTGACCCAACTGAGCATGCAGTATTGAACGTTAAAACATGCGTCACAATGCGGGTGTCTTTCAAGTAGATTACATAACACACGTTCTTGCCAGAGACCCTGATCAGATGTGTAGCAGATATGAGTGACGTTGTTTCCTTGTGCTGTACCTTGTTCAGCCAGTTCCCTGACTGAGTGAGTGGTACTGAGATGCTGACGCGCAGGTAGCTGCTAGCTCTGTCACAGTGGGACAGACAGGCTACTGCTCCTTCTCCCTTAAGAGGTGATAAACTCATCTGAACTGCTTTGCACAGCAGCAGCACGGCCTTAGGAAGAGAGTGGCTACAACAGGGAGGTTAGAGAAGAGCAAGATGGTCACTGTATGTTTTTTAAACAAGGAGAAATGTGTGCATTTATAACATTAGTAAATTCTAACTTCCAAGAGCGAGAGTCTAGAGTCAACATTTCAACATTCTGTCACAAGTTTAACTTACTCGAGAGTGTGTAACGCTCTCGGCATCCGCTCTGCTTCTGCCAACAATGACCTCACTGAAACATCATCACCCTGCAGCCAGTGAACGGCAGCCTTAAGGACCAAAGCCCACCAACGACTCACTGGGTCTCCCACTGGCAGGAAGAAGGGACCAAAATTATACATAAAGAAAACATTTATTGAAATATAAAACAAGAAGAAGTGAGTAAAATTAGTAAACTCCTGTGTCGATGTATGATAATGTGGGGCTTTGTGGACAGAAATACATGTGGCTTGTGACTGTAGCTACTTACCATTGCCTTTATGGTAGTGTGTTTATATCCACTGCAAGTCATTTATTACCACAAATCAGTGATGCCTAGTGTTATCCGTGATAATCTAATTATAAGATAATCACAAAAGCTAAAAAGGCTGTCAGTGTATGGCAAGTGAAGCCAAGAAAATCCATTCATGGCGGTTAATATTCCTCACATAGCCTGAATCAACCATTCGATATGATTCATGCTTCTTTGTTAACAGGAGGAATTATTTCCCTCGTGCTATTCATACCTGGTGTGGTGGTGTGATTGGGAGGAGTCGAGAAGGGAGGAGGAGGTGAAGGAGAGTCCTCTGTGCAGCTGTTTAACAACTGGAGGAACTCCATAGCACTTGAAAACTCCCTGAAAAAATAACAGACCAGAGAAAAAGAGTAAAATTTTATCTGGACTAAACTGTCAAAACCACATCAGTGATGAAGACATAAGAGCCAGGGCTGGTTGGTACCCCGGCCTTACCCAGAGTCATTCTTGCGTTTGCTTGCGTCACCGTCGCTTTGTGGCTGGATGAGGGTGTGAACAGCTCTCTCCAAAAGCTTCCTGCAGAAACAGCGATGCAGCTGGGCAATGGGGTCAGCTGAGAAAAGATCAACACAAGACAAGGAGGAACAGGTTAATTATTGCAAGAAAGATTTTTAGCAGGTCATAAAGCCTAGAATTAAAAATTTCAATCAAACAGGACAGTTCAATTTGAATTTTAAATAAGCCATAACGCGCAAATCAGAGCATATGACAAATACTTCACTCGTATCTCACAACATACCTGGGTCTCTCTGAGAAGTGAAGACATCGACACTGCACTCTGAGTTCACCGACCAATCACAGCTCAGGAAGAACTGCCTGCCCAATGGGGTGAAGAGCCAGCGCAGGCCATCTGGAATCGTCTTTGTTTCCGACTGACTAGCCACAGACTCTGCACAGCTTAGCAGGTATCCCTGAGAGAAAGACATGCTGGTTATGTGTGAAAGTTATTATCTCCTCTGTCTCCTCTTGTGATGTACATTTTTTTTATGTTAAATGATGAACCATGTAAGAGACATACAGGTAAGAAGGTGAGGTGGTGTCTGAGCACAGTGCGCAGTGCAGTTGCTGCAGTGACGTAGATCTGACTAAGCTGGGCAGGGGCCATCTTGCCTTGGGCACTCTCACTGAGGTTGACAGCGCTGAGAGAGAGTGACAAAGCCCACAAGCTGCTATGCTGAGGCAGCTTTCCTGTAGACAGAGAGAGCAGAAACTGTATCACTGCATTCAAAGCAGGTGCTTATTTAATTTAAGTCTGTGTAGTGAGCAGCAGTTAACTGTGTGTCCTCAACGCTCACCTGTGAGTTGCAACTGGCTGAGGCGGTGGTAGACCAGTGCTGCGTCCTTCGCGCTTGTCTTTGCCTCATCTCCCTCATGCTTTCCTCTGACCTGGTGAACCAGCCATCCCAGAGGTGTCGGGCGATGCAAGCAGTAGCGAATCAGATTCCAGGACAGTGAGCAAACCAGATCAAGATTGGTTGAGGGAAGAGCTCTAGTCAGGACGGACAGACAGGTCTCTAAACTAGCCATTGCTGCTTTGTAATCGCCCTGTACCAAAGAGGAGACGGGAGAGACAGTATGCTCTTAAGTATTCAGTAAAATTTAAGTGACAATTAAAAAAAAAAACTGTGCAGTGAAAGGACAGATTGGAAAAGACAGAATAGTATCATTGTAAAATCTTTTGGAAATGGTTCTCTGAAGACAGAGTAACAGACCCAGACCCAGTTTTAATGGGTCCTTACCCTGTTCAGATGCAGGTCGGCTTGTTTGCGATGCCTCCAGAAAGACACAGACTTCGGGGAGTGAAGGGGGGTGACAGGCTCCCAAAGGTACAGCACCCTGACACAGCCCCATACAGCTCCCACCCCACTTAGCACCCACACCATCACCCATGGCAACAGGCAGCGCAACCAGGATGCTGGGGGGTGAAAAAAAAGCAACACGTGAAGTAACATAGCTACACATTACAATATTTCCACAATCACTACATTTTGAAAGATTGGACAGGTAGCTGGTTAAGAATACACATTATGACACAAGTCCTGCTCACCAAAATCCTGTGTGTGACTTGGGAACCAGAAAAGCGCTCTTGATGGCCCATGGCCTGTAGACAGGCTGTGGCTCGCTGGGGCTTCAGAGCCGAGAAGAGCGGGCAGTGGGTTTAGAGACAGGCAGAAGAAGGTCAGGGCGCAAAGAAGTAGTCGAGAACGATCCATCACTCCAACAGAAGAAGGAGAATCGGGCTCACTCTTCACCTTACAGAGAGACACAAAAGACGTTCGCAGTGATCAACAAGGTCTTGGATCAAACAGACAATTTTGTGGGGTTTTCCCTGTGTTTTCTGTTCAGAAAATAATGTCTTGACAATATCAGAGATTCTTTTTAATAAAAATTGAAAAGCTTGCTGCAAAAGAGAATGGGTTGTTTGCCTCCGCATGTTGGGCTAGCTTATGTTCAGTCCAGTCAAACCTGCAGAAAGTTTTGAAGGCTTGTGTAATATGCTTCGCTGCCAAAGAGGAAATAAATGTGTCATGCTTGTAAACAAGTTCATAGTGTCTCCTGAGAGAAATTAAAGTGAATTGCTTTTATATAGGTCTTTACATTGTATCTGTAGTCCTATAAGATGCAGAGATTTGTTGACAACTCAGGTGCAAAAAATGATTTTCTGACTTATTGTGACATCTTCATGAAATGTTAAGACTTAATTGTAATCCATGTTTGTGTGCGTGTGCGTTACCTGATCATGATCCAGCAAGGGGCTTCCTGGCTCTGAGTCAACGCAGTAAGGAGAGAACTGGTGAGGGGATCCTGAACCAGAATCCGAGGCTGGCGGTGACATCATCACTATTTCCTGTTTGAGGTCCACCTCTTCAGACAGCGTCACTGGTTCTGATATGGAAAGAGAGACTCTTTAAGACCTCAACATACTTCAGATTATGCTACGCAGTCAGTGATGTCAAACACTCACTGTTCTTCTGGTTTGCCATTTTAAGGGCCAGGTTTTCCTGTCGTAGTTTGTGGTTGACTTGTTGCAAGTATTTAATATAGTCAATGGTTTTCCTCAATACTCCTGATTTATGCATCTGGAAAGAAACACACGAAGGAAAACTTAAAAATCCATATTGATAAGGCTTGTGATTGAAGTGAGGGAATTTGTCCCAAAATTATACACTCAGAACTGAGGTCATGAAGTAATCTTAATTTTTAGATATCTCATTGTTACTATCACAAACCTTTGCATCATTGCCCATGACCAAGTCTCTGAGCTCCACGATTTTGTCGTTGATGGAAGACCGATACCTCTTCTCAATGATGTTGTGAGTTGTCCTCCTCTCGCCCTCCTTCACCACTCCTCCTGGGCCTACTCCTCCTACTGCAACCTGTCCCTGCTCTACATTTGCTCTTGCTCCATTTGTGTAGTGGGAGGAACCTGGTTGGAGCTGTTTGATTGGCAACTTGTCGCCTCCTCCCATCACAACAGGAACGGTAGTCAGGATGTTGCTGCTCATCAGTGTCTGAGGACAGAAATTCATAACAGGGCATTAGTTTCAGTGTGAAGAATCAATAGTTGATGGTTCTCACATACAAACATAATAAATGCAAACTTCATACTGGGACTTGTAGAGCTGTGTTCTGGATAGGTGTGGTCAAGGTGGTGATCCCTGGACTCTGCATGGTAGACAGCACCTGTGTTCCATCTGGTTTGAGTGTTGTGAGAACCAATGAATCCGTTTTCAGAATTTGAGGCTGCTGGACCAGAACCTTGTGAAAAAAAAAACCCACAAAAGGGAGAGGTAAGACATTTACATTTGAAAAAAAAACTGATATCGAGATCTGCTGTGGCTCCACACGTGAATGCATCTTGACCATCTTTATCAAAATACCTTACTTTAGCTTATTTCTGAAACTATTTAGGTAAGGTTGTTCAGATTTGTTGACATCTAGTAACGAGCACATCGATTATCTTACTAACTCATTTTCTGAGGGCAAAACATTTGTTGTCCAGGCCTGCTTAGAACAGGGAGGGTACTCACGGGTACTTGCTGAACCTGCTGTTGCAAAGCATGGACTGTGGTTGGTGCTGTAGACAGAGTCTGGATGGTCTGACCTGTTGGAGTCAGAACACGCTGATGCTGAATGGTCACTGGTTGAAGCGGTGAAGATGTCATGATATTCTGCATCTGTGGCTGGATGACTGAGAAGAGGAAACAAGATGCTTAAGATGAAAACAACGTGAAAAAAATGTGATTTGTGATTTTAAAGACAAAAAAAATCCACAGTATCAATGAAAAAATGTAAAAATACAAAGCAGAAAATAAGAGGTCCGCCTATTCTTCCTCCTATACTTCGCTTCAGTCACCTTGGAAACCAGGAGCATGGTTCTGGTGGCAGATGACAGGGTTCTGGATAAAATGTGACTGCCCGCCGTTGGAGGCAATCATTACAGTTTGCGCCGCCTGTGTTTGGATGGGCAGAGTCTGGCTGTGGGTCTGAACAAAGGTGTGGACCGGGAAGCTCTGGGTCTGCATGGGGACCCCCTGGGTGTGCATCTGTATTTAAAAAATTAAAAGACATAATGCGGCTGCAACACAAAACTGGTTCTTTGCAGTTTTGATGGACTGCTTCAGGAAAGCAGGTTTTATGCAAGACAATAAACTATATCTCACAAACGAACTATATTTTTGCTGAAATCTGCACTGGTTTGTATAAATGCTGAGCTAGAACTTATATTTTACAGTCTGACAGTACTCTGAAATTTCTCTCATGTCAGCAAAAGCTCTTTCAGAATAGATGGTAGAATAACAGAATATAAATCCACACATTCTCCCTGATAGACAACAACGTTACAGCTTGAGTGGTAGGCACCTTGAAAACAGCCTTGACCTTCAGCACAAGTAGTTCAGCAGCCATATACCACAATCAGTCCCACACAAAGGTCCAAATCATTGACAGGTTGACCCTATACAATAATACAGCTTCTATATGCTACATAACAATGCCTAAGGCAACACATTCCATTTGACGTGCTACTAGAATGAATTCAATGCGAGTTATTATTATCCATGTCTTCTGGATCAGTGGTGTTAGATAGCTGGTACCTGGATGGCAGGCTGGGCTGTCTGTTGGGGCTGAGGCTGGATGGGCTGGACAACCTGAGGTCGTGGCTGAAGGGCTGGAGGGGTGCGGGTCACTTGTTGCTGTCCTGATGAAACAGTGATGGGGGAGGGAGTCTGTGCAGGGGTGAGTGGAGGGGTGAGGGGTAAAGACTGGGGAGACAGCGTCTGGGAGTTGTTGAGGCTAATGCCGGCGCTCTGGTAGGGAGCAGGCGCTGGTGTCTGGGGAGTTTGAGGAGTTTGAGGAGTTTGAATGGCAGGACGAGGGGTGATGCTGCTGCCCCTCTGCACTGAGCCTGCCGAGTTCATCTGGTCCTCAAACAAGTCTGGGAAGTCACCCACCTGGTTGCTGACAAACTGCAGCATCTCTGAAAGGATTATAAAACAGAATGGAAAGTCTGGATTTGATTAAAAATGCAAATTAATTCTATTGATTCAATAACATGACACAAAGAAGGAGATTTAAATGAACAATTATTATTAGACACGCAGACCAATATTTGCAACATCACCTAAACCCCATGACTTATGATACCTTTCATTATCACGACTCGTGATAAGTAAAGTCCTTGTCTCACACCCAGTATTACAGTGACTGGAGTTCATAGTATCTCAGGTGTCCTTGGAAGAGATGTCTTCAACTGAAACTAAATATATGGCAGTAAAAGTTCTGCTGTATATCTGGTTAAGATTCAGTGTGTGAATGGTGTTAAGATAAGACAGATAGTACTAGAGAAGAGAAGAGAATTTCAAGGACTGGCCTTGAACGGTCAGTTAGATGCTCAGAAACAGCTACTGTGCAGCTGTGGTTATAAACCAGTGAAAAACATGTGTATTACAGACAGACAGCTCTGAGAGACCTGATGGACACTTTAATAATGATGAATGTGCACTGTCCGTCATTTATACACGATATGCCACCGAATAGCATTTGTGGCTTACACACTGTGCAGATTAAAAACTGGCGTTACATATTCAGTCAAAACTGTAGATTCTACAGCACTGATATACAGGATCAGCCATCAGGGTCAGTGAAGTGTCAACCCACTGTATGAGAACACAAGACAATCCAACCAACAAACCATACTTATTGACTCAAGCCATTTGAAGTGACATGAAATCACTATGCACGCCCCCACTGACAAGCCAATTCATAATATTCTACAATTATTTCAGAGAAACATTATTGCTCAATGTCAGAGACACTGGATAACATACAACATAACACCCCTGTTTAATTCTATACATGAAGTCAGTGCTATAGCTAGAGGAGCTTAACAGTGGCGTCACGTCAAAAATCTTGTCACTGATAAAAACCTAAGCAATAAGGTGATACCATGCTTGCAAACTGCAGCAGGACACTGTTTGAAATACTCAAGTAAAACAAACCGACTATTCTATTGAGCAGAACATGCACACATTATGTAGGAAAAACACACAAGAACAAGCATTTGTACACCTCCATGGGGAGCAGACTGTGAATGACAGACAGGACAAAGCAGATGGCAGCCCCCGGTGTTTCAGACAAGCTTGTACAAAGGGTAAATCCATCAAAGGGGGACACTTTGCTTGGCTGTCGGGAGCAAAGAAAATAGGTTATATAACCAGAGCCATGGTTGCTAAGGGAATAATTGGGAGAGGAAGAATGTTCCATGTGAATATAGGGTCAACTGCTTGAGCCTTTAGAGGGGCCTCTAGAGCACATGGCTCATTTAAAGAACAAAGGTTAAATATCTTTAGAGATATACACTGAACCTACTGCTGCACATTTAAGAGTTGACAGTGGCCTTCATGAAGATATCCTTTAAAAAATACCATAATCCTCTTCCAAAGTTTAGGGAAACATCAATGATGTATGTGACTGAGGTGAATATATCTGCCGCACGTGGTTGCTTTGCCTAATGGAGAAATTGTAATTATCAATTAGCTGGAGGCAAAAAAAAAATCCAGTGTGGATTCCGCAATCATCAGTCAACTCTCAGCTGTCATTCCTGTCACAATCTGTACATTCCTGTCTTTGTCACGTTGATTAAGTGGGATTACACAACTGTGGCTGGTATGTACCGTCTGCTCATTCTGTGGAAAAGGAGAATGGACAGCAGAATCTGAAGGCAGTATCATCATCACCACCCCAATAATCAAACACACACAAACACACACACACACACACACACACACACGATATAAATCCGGACTGGTGACTTAGTGTTCTGTGAAATTCCACCCTGATGGAAAACGGGTGACTGCGCTGGTCAGCGTTGCACCCAAAGACCCATCCTTTCACCGAGTGCCAGACAGCAAAGTTTGTTTTGATTAGAGGGAGATTTGATCAAGGATGAAGGATGCTGCGTGTCTGTCAGCAGAATGCACTGCTAAGCCTTGAAAGAGATGTTGACCCAAAAACTCGATACTCAATACTTCTGCTAACTGAGCTCACAGAGGAAAGAGTTTCGTCATCACACTCTACATCTTACATCTTGGCATGAAAAATGTGAAATTAACACAGTGGATAACTGATGAGACATTCTTCTGCCAACACACAGTTTCCATATGAATGACACCACTGACACCACTGAGCTCAGTTTCATGAAACATAACACTCTGCCTTCAACTTCCCTCAGTTGCTTTTCCATTTAAGTCTGTTTGTTTATTGAGATACACAGAAGTGAGATCACTAATAAAACCATAACAGGCTATGACATGACCCATAAATCAAAACGTGCAACAAAAAAAAAACAGATGATATTTCCTATGTACACATTTTATACAAGATAACAAGACAAAATAATACCAATTTGAGAAAACCCATCATAATACATATTCTCGCAATAAGAGTGTCATTTCGTTTAAGACTACTGATAGCTGTAAGGTGAATGATGCTAAACTTTGTGTCTTGTACTGCTTTCACATCTTGCAGAGCTGTTCAGCAGCATTAGCATCACGGATGAGAGTCGCCTTGCCAGACTTCACTTAGGCACGAAGTGACAACATTAGCACTGTTAGCAGAGACTCACCGTCGATGTCTCCCAGGGTGAATTCGTCACCTAATTCCGCTAAAGTCGGGTCCATGCTCTCCATGTATTCTACGGTGTCCATCCTGTCACCAGCTCGCCTCTCCGGCTGCTACCGGAAGGTCGCAGGAAATAACAAACGCGGTCCACAGTCTTCACGGTGGTGTTCAGCGACGCCTACAACACACTCGTCCGAAAACGACGATTATTCTTTGCCAGAACAAACGTGAAGCAGCGCTGGAGCCTCCAGAGAGGCGGACTTTTCCGTCGACAAACTCATTGACAGCGACTTACGCTTCAGACGACGCCATCTTGTTTCACGCTCATTACGTCATTCACAAACAGACTCTGTGGCCCACAGCGGGCAGCGATTGGCCCAAACCGAGCTGTTGTTGTCATGAGACCAGTTATCACCGTCCAATGACAAGCTCGTGTGTGCCGTGGTCTGATAGTACGTCAACCATCAGACGCTCGTGAGTCATTTGAATAAACCGCGCCCCCTACCTACATAAAAGCAAGAGGTCCTCGTCAGACACAGTGACGACAATTAACAATAAACAAAAGAAAATATACAACTATTAATCAGGACATGTTTATTATTATGATATTTATCCCCCCCTACTACCCAATGTCTATTAAATGTTAGATATTGGTAAAACACACAACAGCAATTTATGAACATACAAATAATAGCAATTTATGAACGTACTTGATGAGGTCATAATGTAATTTTACTTGAGAAAGCAAAACATGGTAAAATATGCAAAAAATTTAATTAAACCAGAGAAATGCAAATGCTGTGTAATTAATCAAGCTACTAAACCTAGTGTGGTGTTAAAGTTACACCACACTAGGTTTAGTAGCTACAGTGCCACAGTTCATGATAGAAAAAAAACTAACTATTCAACAATTTTTGCTATTCTTTATCCATATAGCAGTAATTTCATGTTAATATATTTCATATATTACATTTCTGAAGCTCCTGGCTCAGCATTGTTCAGGTGATTTACATTTACATGATGATAGCAACATCCACTGTGACATGTATTTTTTTTTTTGAGGTTTCAGGGGAAATTCTGACTCAACCGTATTTAGTTGTTCCAGTGAATCTCATATGATTCTTCCTCTGAGTAGCTTGTTTCTGTCATCCCTGTGCCACAGTTGACTTTTTCCCTGACCACCTTCACTTCAAGATCGTCAATCAGGACAATTCCAACCACACTTATCTTATTCGGGCTAAAATTACACTGTGACATGTATGATTGCATTTGAGGTTTCAGGGGAAATTCTGACTCAACCGTATTTAGTTGTTCCAGTGAATCTCATATGATTCTTCCTCTGAGTAGCTTGTTTCTGTCATCCCTGTGCCACAGTTGACTTTTTCCCTGACCACCTTCACTTCAAGATCGTCAATCAGGACAATTCCAACCACACTTATCTTATTCCCTGTGGAATAAGATAAGTGTGGTTTTCTTTGTACCTTTTGATTCAAAGAGATGCATATTGTGGTTGGCAGAGAGCCCGAGGGATCTGACACAGCCCTGCTGGCCACCGACGACACTAGGACCTGTTCACCCTGCTGGGACATTTGCAGACTGAGCTAGACTGTGCCTGTTGCAGCAGACTGAGGGACCCCACTGCCTGCAGCTACAGTGGTAATACATGCTGCCCTGCTGCTGGAGGTAAACGACTCCGAGTTCTAGAAGCAACAGCAGTAACTGCTGCCTCTACCACAGCCACAGCGGCTGCACTGTTAACTGGACCTAAACCTGCCCGAAGTCCCAAGGTGCCCCCCACCCTTGCTGCCACCTCTGCAGCAGTGAGCCCTGTAGCATAAACCTGCTCAAAGGCATCCAAAGCACCCTCCCCAGGACTGGCAGCTTCAATGCCAGCAACTGTTCCTAAAACCCCACCTGTGGCTGCACCCAGTACCGCTCCTGCTCTCCATGTTGACATAACGGGCCCCATACTCATGCCACCCGCTACAGACATCCCAGCTAAATGACTTACATTTGAACCAACAAAATTTCCCACTATATAAGCCCCAGAAGCTACAAAAGGGACAGCTGCACCAAACAATGCCCCAACTACTATCCCGGTGGTTCCACTAGCTGCCAGTGTCCTAAATCTCTCCAGCACTCTTCTCAGGCCACCACCAGAGTGTGGTCTGGTGTTGTCCAGACTGTTGTCAGGGATGACCCTCTGTTGTCTGGTAATGGCCTTTCGTAGTCTGTTGATGGCCGTCTGTTGTCTGTTGATGGTCCTTTGTAGTCCGTTGATGGCCCTCTGTTGGGCCTTGATGCAGCTCTGAAGACTACGTCTACGTCTTCGTCTTGAAGGCTGAGCCTGTTCCTCCACGCTGCTGTTCTTTCCCCCTTCTTCTTCCCCCTCTGCTTCCCCTCTCTCCCTCATCATCATTGCACCCGCAGCTGCCAAAAACAAAGCATTGGTATAAAACCCTCTGTTTGACCCTTTCACCATCTTGTCCACCTTCATCACGAGTCCTCTGACTTGTGCAGAGTTAGTAGCGTCTATGTTGTTAAAAACGTGGTACCTGCCCCCACACCTGCCAATCAGACCCTTTAGTCCAGCAGGCGCTGTGTTGCTCAGGTACTCTTCAATCCCTATGTCCCCTAGGTCATCACCTCGAGTAAAAAGCACCACTGTGTGGTGACGGACTGCATCTTCACCAAATATTGTTGTCATCTCACAAACAGCCTGGTTCTCGTTGTCTGTATATCGTCCTATTGGCACCACCAGGAGGAAAGCATGTGGGCCAGGGGCAGAAAGAGCCATACACTTGGCGATCTCTGTATGAACCTGCTCCAGACTGAGGTGAGTGTCCCCAAAACCTGGCATGTCAACCACGGTGACTCTCTTCACCCTCCTGTGTGTGACAGGCTGACCATCCTCCTCAGTCACCTCCTCCTCCTCAGAGAGCACGGTGCTCCCGCTCTCACAAACCTGCGTGACAGAGCTGGCACTGATCTGTGACAGGAACTGCTTCCGACCCAAGATAGTGTTTCCAGATGCACTTTTTCCACTTCCTGTTTTTCCGAAGAGGACCATCCTGAGCTCTTCACCCCCCCTGCCTTCATCACCTTCAGTCTCACCCTCGACAACAGCTGGGTCATTTTTCTCCTCCTCATCCCCTGATGTAAAAACAAATGCAAGACAGAAACATACTTTAACTTATTGGGTGTTCTGACAGTTCAATGTTATAGATGAACTGCAATTAACACTTTTGTTAATTGACTGTTGCCATTAAAATAAATGTTTGAATGTTTCATGTTACAAGTCAGAATGTTTCTGATTCACAGCCTCATAGAAGTAAAACATTTTAGCTACACACAGCAGGAAATAGCCAGCTCTAGCTAACGCCATGCAAAGAACTGGTACTGTAAATTAAAAAATGAATTGTGTGATTTGTGAGTTAATTTCATACGGAAACAACCTCGACAGACACTCAAAGGTCAGACATCAGATGTAGAGACCGAGTGTTATTCCTGATAACCACTACGAGTTAACAGGCACCGTTAGCAAAGCACTTTCACTTTTAATGTCTGCATGTGAGTGACCACTCAGTAGCAAGCTAGCCCTAGCAAGCTGCTAACTTCTGAAAAAAATAGCAACTATAAAAAAATGAGTTTCTTACCTGAGACTTCGTACAGTGACATCTCTGATACATGTGATAAAGGACGTTTCAGAAATCATTCCCTGACAATAGCGAAACCTCCATGTTCAGTTCAGCTCAATCTCGTGTTCTTTAAAAACCAAAACACTGGACTCGGACACAGAGTGTCCTCGGTGGCAGGCTGCCCTCTATCGGCCGATCTATCCATCCAGCTGTGACACAGACACTCAGCAGGTGTTTGTACATATCAATGTCACTTTATTTCTTTAAACCTGATAACAAAATGGCTTGTTCATTCTGCAGCAGGAATATTCTTTCTCTGAATATACATATAAGTTTATAACAGTCGTAATAATATTTTACTATTAATTTTCCAGACAGAAGAAATGAACATGACAAAAAAGCAAAACGTCACATACTGACAAGGCTTTCTAAAAAGATAAAATAACAGCAGGGACCAATTTAAAAAAAAATACAAATTGGTTTAAGGACAATGACAAATGATATCAGAAAGTTTTCCAAATATGTCAAGTAAAAATACTGAGATGACGATAAAATAAGTATTCAAATTGACTTTCAAAAAATGAACCAAAGGTACAGTTGTTCTCCAAGAAAACAAAAGATATAGCAATATTACACCTCGGAGCAGCAATCAGAACATAATCGTATTGACTATTCACAAAAATTCCTATAGAAGTCACTTTGACAAATCTCAGCTCAAGGAAAAAAAAAAATAAAATCAAAGGAAATGAAATCAAAGTCTAGTCCATCACTGAACCCATCAATCAGCCTGCATCTGAGTGAGCTGAGGTCCAACACATTTTTATTTGGCAACAACGCGCATTTGAAGCATTCAGGCTTTAGACACATAAAATTTAGATCAGACGCTGGACAGTGAGTTTTTGCAAAAAATTCTTGAAAGTATTTTTTTTTTATTCCAAAGAACAATTATGTGATCGTTAAGTTATCAAAAAACGAGTTTCCCTTTTCCAGCTCCCCTTCCACGGACATCTTTTGCCACTTATGCAACACTGTACTTCCCAATTATAAATCAGTGCCATTCAGTTCAGGCCTGGGTCAGACTAACCTCCACCTGTGTTTTAATGTGTTGTGTCACATTGAGGGTTCCCCTCTTCTTTTGATCAGAGCACCTGGCTTCAGAACTAGTGATGGCAGCTTTTTCTTATGTTCACTGACATCTGAGTCTACAGGTCAAGCCAGCCCTTGTGGACTGTGGATATGCACCTTCCTCTTCTCCACTCTGCACCAGCACTGAGGTGCAGCGGCGCTATAGCTCAGTGCGGGAGCGGGAGATGCGAGGGCCCTTCCTGATTTCTTTCCTCTTCTCCTCCTTCCTCCTCCTCTTCTCCTCCTCCCTCAGGATCTTCTGGAAAGCCTCTGCTGTGTGAAGCACCTGAAGCACAACAGGAAGTCTGTATGTGAGTGGTAACAGTAGAGGCATGAGAATGAGGAGAGGTTACTCACGTCGTCTCTCTCTGTGCGGTACGGGTTGATGAAGTCTGGGGATTTCTCTGTTATTCCCAGCTCCTGTGACATCTGAGGGAGGAGGGATACAGACAGACGATTATGAGAGGGGGGCAAGGAATGACACGCTGACTCATCACTTATTCTATGGCTATAAAAGCTGTTGACGCAGTTTGGCAAGTAGGCGGAGTAAAAAAAAAAACGGTCTACATTTCCTCCAAGTATTGATGCTTGTTTTTTTTCATCTCTCTCTCTCTCTCTCTCTCTCTCTCTCGGTATACACACATATATACATATATACATATATACGTCTCATTAGAAATAATAAGCCCTGCATGAGAACCACTAACTGATCATTTCTATGCACCTTTATAAAAAAATCTCTACAGTCGGGTCTTACAAGCGTGAGGACATGTTGGTGGGCTCCTCCTGTAAACACCCCTGTCTGGTTGCAGAAGTTCAGCCCCCAGCGCAGCAGGCCGCTCCAGTCGGCGTTCCTGTCATAGTAGTGGTGGACTATTCGAGGAAACCGCAACGCCACATCGCCGAAAAACGCTGTATTCTCCACCACATGGGAATAAGCTGCAGACGTTTACCAAGAGGGAAACAAGTGGATTGATGAGAAGACAGAAGACAGAAGAGAGGTGAGGGCATTTGGTTTTGAGGGTACATCTGTGCCAGGAAAACACACACACACTGATAAGTTCAACAAAAAGAGGAGTGCAGCTTCCCAGGGGGCCCGGGGTAGAATAGGTCCCGTGTGGCCCCTGGCTGATCGTTAACAGGCGACAGATGTGGGAGAATGGGATGTGATGTATGTAGTCGGCTGCATTAACCAGAGAAGAAGCGAAGCTAACATGGCATCCTGACATTCAGACAGACAGGAAAGCGGAGACAGAGACTGACAGAGGTGAAGCTTTTACAGCACAAAGGTGCAGAAGGAAAAAACACAAGCCAGGGGTGGTGGAGACGCACAGTGAAGCAGGAGAACTGATGAAACAGCTGAGGAGCAAACGTGAATCAGACCTTCTTTGATCTTGTCATCCTTGGGGAACGGGTCGTCAGGCCGCATGTTGGCTGCAACCAGGATTTGCCTGGAGTCCTCCAGCACCTGATGCACAGGAGACAGAGACCTAAACAGTCAGGTTCTCATACTCTGTATGACACTGTGCTGCTGTAATGCTGCTGAGCAGGGCTAAGAGTCTGCAGACATGCTGGCAGCTCCATGAGGCTGCGCTCTGAATGCCGATTATTCCTAATGTGATATTTTACACATTGCTTTCCAGCAGGGCGAGCAGTGCACAGAGTTAGGTAATTCACTTTTTACGCCAGCGGTGCTTCACATTATGTGTTTGGCTATTAAAGTTAAACTGGGAACCTGTTCGATGCCTGTCTGACCACTGCCTTGCTTATAAATTAATGTTATGCTCTGGTAAAAAAAAAAAAAAAGGAAAAAAAAGAAAAGGAAAAAAACAAGACAGTCAGCATGCACAGACGCTGGCTGAGATTAGATTCAGGGACTGTGGCGGGAGCATAAAGAAGAGATATGAGCACAAACACTGTGAAGCACTATGTCACGCACACACACACACACACACACACACACAGAGTGCTGACGGTGTCATTCAGCTACTGAAGGTTGACTATGCTCAAAGTCCTTGGGAGGCGCAGATGCATAGATACCTGTCCTCCGGGAGACGGAGACGGAGACATACTGTGCCTCCCGGGAGGCAGCGGCTCTGACTTAACATTCAAATGAATGCGAGGAAACATGCTGATGAATCTAATCACTGGATTGGAAGCCTTCATTTCTGTGATGGCTTCATGCCGCTCCCTGCTGATGCAACGTCTTCAGCCCTACCTTAAACAGTCCTTTCAGCATGATGTCTATGATCTTGTACTGCTGGTTGATGTCGTTCAGCTCCACCAGATTCTTGAGGGCGTTCAGCTGATCTTTCCTCTTGGTCTCAAACAGCCGCTTGTCTAGCGAGAGGAGGTCAGGAGGACACACAGTCTGCGCATGGACATCACACACACACACACACACACACAACAGAAGGATACAGATCTCCAGGTTGGAGTCATGTCTAGGTCTGTGAGCGTCCGGTTCGGCCGAGCTGAGGGCAGCGGCGGCGAGGGCCACGACCACCGCGCAGAAGCTCTGCATGGTCAGCAGGGGGCAGCAGAGAGGCACTGTGTGGAACACAGATGACAAGCAACAAGATGAATTGCACATCACACAGCTAAATCAGTCACATTAATGATTCCCGGTCCAAGGTCGAGGAACTTTCACTGAAACTGTTTGAAATCTTCCAAAGCAGCCAGAGAGCTTTTCTCCCCGTGACCCCTGACACCTGTGAGAGACAGCAGGATGCTCAGTGGTCAATATGGACCAGCAGCTCCTCAAGTCCCCTTTAAAGGACACATCTGTAAATGTTCCTCATTTAGCAAGTGCCAGTCTGTGGACCAGACTCGACCTCTGACCTTTCACCTCCTCCTCCTCCTTCTCCCCCCCCTCCTCCATCCTGCTCGTCCCTCTATCCACAGCTGTGGCCTTCTTCTTCAACATTTTTCCATTCAGTTACAACTTCCTTCTCCCCAGAGGGGTCTTGCACATTTGAAAGGAGGGTGAGATGTGTGTGTGTGTGTGTGTGGTTGGGGGGGGGGGGTGTAATAAGAGTGGAGATAGATACAAGAGCCAAAAATAGGAGCTCATCAAATGAAAACACGACAAGAGACACATTTTAAAGAAGACATGAGCAGAAGACAGAAGTGAGGGAGGCGGCAAACGTCAGTGAGACACAACGTCATGTAATTCATGCATAATTTAGCAAAGGATCCATCGATATACAGAGGGACGCAGGGGAGTGTGGGGTCTGTACGGGGGAGGGGGAGGTCCGACGGTTAAGGCAGGAGGAGCAGAGGGGAGCTGAGGCTTGTGGAGGGAGGGGGAGTGGGGGTGGGGTTGCGGGTGAGGTTAAGCAGAAGCAGTCAGAAGGTGAGAGCCTGCAGGAAACAACCAGCTTCCCCCTGCGTTTGTTAAGACGAGGCAGTAAAACGTAAAGACGCAGAGACAGGAGAAGAAGTGGGAGACAGAGGAGGAGTCCACACAGTGAGAGGGGAGAATGAGCACCAGGGATCTGATTTTGCACAGACAATATTAATCTTTACAAGCTCGGCTGCCAGATCCTTAAACTGCAGGACGAGGAGGAGAGTGTGAACGTTCATGAAGCCCTCCCTCCCACACTGTGTCTTCCTGGACGTACACTGATAACAGGGACGTGTTCAGGACAGGAGGCTGCTGCTTCACAGCGCCTCCTGCTGCCATCACCCTCTAAATCTCCACATACGAGCCTGAACCCACTCATCTGACAGGAGAGACTGTACGGAAAAAGAAAACAAACTCCACTTTGGCGTTAATTTGTGGTCTCTGTGGCCACTGGAGTCTCTTGTTTAAAGGTAAAAGTGGGAGATGACTTCTTTTTTTTTTAACCGAGTCAGCGGAAACAAATGCTCCTGGACACAGCTGAGTGAAGACAATGTTCGATTGAGGCCAATTTGTTCATTCCTGGAACATCTTCTGGGGAGCGTCCCAGCTTTCTGAGAAATGCTGCGTTAAATATCCTTAAGTGCTGGTTGAGAGCCTCAGTATTTCTAGATAACAGCCAAGAAAAGCCACTTTTCTGTCCCTTGGCACGAGCTCATCAGGTTATTTGAAGCTGTGGTGTGATTCCACTCAGGCTGCTCTGTAGCCCCGGCATATATTCACGAGCAGAACGCTTATCGCCGCTGATCCTCACTATATCCTAACATTTACATGTTGATCAATAGATCAATAGATCAATCATCGCGTCCATTAACTCTATGCTGGCAAACTTTACTACACCAGATGAGCAATGAAGACAAATCAGCTGTGGCAAATCACTCTTCTTTTGGTATCACACGAAACAAGAGAGTGATCTTCACTCTACAATATTAAGTGCAATGTCCCTCAAACCTTACGCTGAGCTGCATGGAAAGAAATCAGACTGATAAACATCCACATCCTCAGAGATTTCCCTGTGTTGATAACAGCAGCAAGAGGATGATCGCATTATCCCACACCTCTGTGTGCAACACAGCACACACCGCACACACGACAGCACAACGCACTTACTGCAGCCGGTGTAGTGATACAAAACAGACGCACACAAGAAGTGCGCTTTCATATTCTGCTCTCCTGGATCCTGGGCTGGATGGATTTCCCATCAGCAGACACACTGATGTTCAGTATCCACAGTGGGAGGGCCAGGTTCAGATCTGGCCCCGGCCCTGAGGCTCTGGAGTTGGCCGGCGTGTGGTGGACGCGGGGAGGTCTGGGAGCAGAGTGGTTCTCAGAGTGGTTCTCGCTGTAGCTGTGTAAAACCCACATAAATCTCTCAGCTGGAGAAGATTTCCCTCTCAGCCAACAACAGTCTCTGGTGGCAGTGAGGCTGAAGTCTGATTCCCTGTGTGGACGATCCTGTTTTCAGCTCTGTCAGATAAGAAGGCACCAACGTCGTGTCACCCCACTGCCTGACCTGTGCGGGGAACTAACACACGAGCCATGCCACACGCATCCTGCTGCATGGAGTCCAGTGCCCCCCCGCTTTCGCATAAACAACGCAAATCTGAAAACAAGTTTCAATCAGGAGTGGGAAGTGGTCCAGCTCCGTGACACTGATGCCAAGAAAGGATGTGAAAAGAGAGATGTGGATCAGTCAGCTGGACACAGCAGCAGCAGCAGCAGCAGCAGCAGCAGTGGATGCAGGCTCCTGCTGCTGCTGTGGGAGGTCTGAGGTTCAAGGACTGACACATAATCTCTCTCTCTCTCTCTCTCTCTATCATCATTCATGCAGTCAGAGCCCCGGGCATGCGTAATGTGATGATGGTGATGATGATGATGATGATGATGATGGTGGTGGTGGTGGTGATGATGATGATGATGATGATGGCTGAGTCTGGTGAAGACTGGCATGTGGAGTGGACCACTCATTACAGACGCTTTCCATGATCACGTGTCCCCTACTTGACCCGTGCCCCCCTCTGCCCCCCCTCACTGTTCACACACGCTAATGAGCCCGTGTTTCCAATTTTAACAAACACACAACACGGTGATGACAAACCTGTGATATAAGATCATTCCTCCTGGTTATTTGCATCAACTCACAGACCCCCCCCCCCCCACACACACACACACACACACACACACACACTTAGTTATGTGTCACTTCCTGTGTGGCTGCGCTCGTAGGGATTAACCAAGTATGTGGAGCGGCTGCTCAGTGAATCGATGCCGCCTGTCATCGCAGCGGAGCGCGGCGCTGAGCAGCCAGCAGCCCCGCTTCAGGCGGATCACTCACCGCGGTGTGGCGAGGCGGTCGGCGGTGTCCGGGACAGTCGGCTCGCTCCTCTGGCTCCTCGGGTGACAGCAGCTCGGAGGTGGAGGTGGAGGTGGAGGTGGCGGTGGAGGTGGGGGTGTTCATTTACATGCGCCGCTCGCTGCTCCACTCCGCCAGCGCCACGATCGCACCGGCTGCTTCGCCTTGGACGAATGACAGCGAGCAGGCGCCGAGCACGGGGGAGGATGTGATTTCCGCACGGAAGATTTAGAGAGAGACACCGCCAGAGCGCGAGGGGAAGCGTTCCGTTTCTCTCGCTGTGTTTCCTCTGAGATAACGAGGCTCGGGACCTGACACCTCGCCTCCAACACTGAACCAGGAGATTCCACTAGAAAAAGTGCACTTCCTGCAGGAAACGCGTGTGGATGCTAAATAATATGAGTTATAGAATAGAAAAATGAGATGGGATTAGAGATGAGATATGACAGTTTAGAAAAAGTACCTACACCACTCACAAAAAGTTAGGGATATTCGGCTTTCAGGTGAAATTATTGGAAAATGTAAAAAGTTCATGCTACAGTGATGTTACATCATGAGATCAGGGGGTTTTAATACAAGCTGCAATGGTAATGTGATATCAAGCACTTTCTGGAAAGTGGAAAAAATAGAACGATCATTCTGAAATCCAGATGTTCCTAACTTTTTGTGAGTAGAGAGTAGAGTAGTATACTGCTGAGGTCTGTGAGGCTGGAGTCTGTGACAAGACTTAACATGGGAGTGAGTGAGGCTGCAGACGGTGCCTGTTGTTGCTTAAAGAGGCACTGTGGATAAACTGTGAGTCCTCCTGCCACAGCTGAGAGATGTGGGTTGTACAGGAGAAGAAGCAGGAAGCTCTGCAGAGTGACAAAAGGCAGAGCAGGAGTGGGTGATGTCAGCAGATGTCATTGCTGACATCACCCACTCCATGTATTTCCAATGGGCAAAAACTGGAACATTAAAAGTGGAATATTTTAAAAAGTATATATAGTAGCAAAACATGGTGAGCATATGTCCTGAATAAGTTGCATCTTCTGCTGTTTGAATGGTGGAAATCGGACTAAAGCTTTAGGAGTAGATAGCAACGTTGGAAGAATCCGATATAATAATAATAAGAAAGCATTCACACTATAGTACTCCTGTTTTCTTTAATAAAAAACAATAATAAACAATAAAAAGCAAATGCACTTGTTAGTTATTATTATATAGCTGTTAGTTTTAGGAGGAATTGTATACATTTGCTTTTACTGTACCTGCAGCAGATCCTACAGCTGTGTGTGATTTTATCACTTTCCGGGCACATTAGTGTTCATGTACGGAAGAGGATTAGGGCCACTGTTAAATAAAAAAGTGAGTTCTGATTTTAAAGTCCAAATTCTGAGAAAAAAAGTCAGAATTCTGACTGTAAACCCAGAATTCTGACCCAGAATTCTGACTTTAAAGTCAGAACTCACTTTTTTTTGAACACTGGCCCTAATCCTCTTCCCTATTTGTGTTCTTTTAGAAGAGATCCCACTTTGCCTCAGTGAATCACCACCTTACTTAAACACACTCATTTTCTCTCATTGATTGTTGACATTACAGCTATTAAAATAAAAAGTGATCAAATGTCTCACAAGGTCTCTTCCACACCAGTCAGCCAAACACAGCAGTGACCTGTTTGTTGACACGCTCTCTCTATGAGGACTATGGTGGCAAACTGGCTGTAGTGGCAATGTTTGTTCATCCCAAATTTTATTTATTTAATTTTCATTCACAACCAGCTATTCACAGTGCCACTACCTTGGCCTTTATAGTCCCCAGATTTATAAAACCAAACCCATGCTGTGACAAAACGTGCCCTGTGCAGGGTAAAGAAAGAGTTAACCACTGTAATAACTGTGTCAATTAATTTTTTTTGTTGCTGTTTAATATGTATAAGCAGCTCAAACGTGTCCTTTCCACTTTTGTTCAAAGCCCCCGGGACCCAAGAGATTATAAGAAGAACAAGCAGTATTTTATCACAGTTTTTAATTTTAATTTTCTAGAAAGGCCATGAAAATCCATGAAAACGAATTGGCTGTCATAATAATAACTGAATGCAGTAATGGCAGGTTTCACCTTGAACATTTCTGTCTCCACACAGTTGGAAAAACTCGCTTTTATCAACAAAACAATTTGTAGAGATTTTGTAGTTAATGGTAGAACATAACAAATATAAGAATTGCGTTTGGCCTACAAAGGCATAAATGGGTTTTAGATCCTTAATAATGATCTTTAAAGCTAAACCATGTTATAATGATGAAAGATGACAGTTGAACATGTTTTTCTTTAACTGCCATTTTAAACACAAATGCACGTTTAACACAAATGCAGTAAAAAATGTTGCTGCAATTCAAAGACGTACAGTAGATGCGAGCATGCGCTGCATAAATAGAAGAGGATAAAACGCACAAAGTAAACAGGAATAGAAAAAAAACGCAATAATTCAAATAACGATCACAAAATAGGTGGAATTATTCATAAATGCAGTACAATGGTTTGCTGGAACATCAGCCTTCTGTCAGTGTAAAGTCTGACAAACAGATGGAAACACCTTCAACCAGCCTGGAGACACGAGTTAAGGAGCAATAAAGTAAGGTGAGGGAGTAGATGTGTGTGTAAGACTAGGTTTTGGGTTGGAGTATAGTGGTACTCTAAATGAGTCCTGTGAACCTTTAAACTAGAATTATGGTCAGGCTAGCTTAGTTTTATTGGTTTGGATTAGGGGGCTGGAGAAAGACAAGAATATGTGTGTGTGGGCGTGAGAGAGAGAGAGAGAGAGAGAGAGAGGATTTATGTTTAAAACAAAACAATCCTAAAAACATTGTTAGGTTTCACTCGAATGTAAATATTCTGTTAGTACTTACAAATATTATATACCAGTACCAAAGTACAGTTTCAGTAATTGGTGTTCTAATATAACTTCAAATATATCTACTATAACAATAATGTTTTTAAGTAACAGAAAGCAATTATGCTACAGTACAAATGGAGCTAAAAACAAAGTATATGAGAGTTTGTGGGTGGATGAAAGGAAGAATATGTATGTGTGCGTGTGTGTGTGTTTCTGTGTGCATGTGTGCGAGAGAGAGACGGGGGAGTTAATCAGCATGACAAATGTAGTGAGCCTTTGTACTGACGCTGAGTGAAACACAGTTAATGACTCTGTTGTACAACACACACTGAAAGTGAAACGCACAACGCAGGTATTCAATAAATTGCCAGTGAAAATCGATGAGGATGTTGTGCTGATACTGAGGAACAGTGTGATTTTGTGCACGCTCTATTGAGCGTGTGTTTGCATGTGTGCATGTTTTCTGTTGTGTATGTCTGTGTTTTTTGCGTGGCTGTGAGCTGTAGTTCATGCGTAGGTGAAAGCGCATGTGAGTGCATGATATGTGAAGTATGTCAGCGTGTGCGTGTTTTCATAAGAGTGTGTTTCACTTCAGGTGAAGGATACAGTACGTTTCTGCACACACTGTGGGCACAGCTGCTGGCTGGTGTCTGCAGGCTGAGGTCCTCCATCACCTTCCTCACTCTCTGCTTGTGCTCCGCTGTGGGTGGCGGCTGCAGGATACTGCTCTGGATCTGAATGAACAATGGAAGAGTGACAGGTTTATTTGTTGTTGAACAAAAACTAACCAAAATGTTTTCAGGGAGAAAAGAGGCTCATGTTCTTTTTGGCTGGATCACAACGGCTGACTTAGTGATTAAGTTACACCACTGGTCAGTTGGTAGAGTGTTGCTATTTCCCCACTGGGTGTTGTTCTTGTAAAATGAAATGGCGCAAACTGTTTCTATTGAGTAATTATGGCTCATTTACTGGTAACATTGTCAGCGTAGTACTTCAAATGACTCACTTTATGGACTTTTCATGCATCTCGAGCGACTTCAAAAATGATTTCTCCCTTGCTTTCATGCAGTTGATTTAATTGGTAGCTGACACATATGTTAATGAGCCTATAACATTCACCCTCTGAAACTCTATATTTCACAATTCAGGCAGAATAATGGCTTAACCATTACCTTTATGTGTATGGGAATTTTTAATTGCAGTTGTAAAATCAGATTTAGCAATGCAGAGCAGCAGCTTGGGAACTGCTTGAGAGTGATCATACAGTCTCAACGGAGTGGATTTCCATCACTATTCCACATATTGTCCGACAATAGAAACAAGACTAGATTTAACACATCATGGTTGTAAACTTCCATCAACCAGTCTCACTGCAGAAATATGGTCACGATCTCCCCTTCTGCTCCTGAGATGTGTCAAATATGACCGGAGTAGTGTTTTTGCAAGACATACTACGTCACAGTGAGGCTGAACCTCACACACAGGCACATCTCCTTGACTTCACTGGACAATCCAGTGGCTCACATTCATTTCCTGGTGACATTAACCACTTCCCCCAATGTACCAATAAAAAATGTCCTCACCTTAACATTTGATGATGTATCTCACAGGACTTACTTTTCGGCCACCTTGAGGATGACAAATCTCCATAATGTGACTGGAATCAGATTTATGTCCCCACAACATAAGTAACACCTCGACTCCACACACACACTCCCACACACCTGGGATGTGCGGAACCACTTCTGCTGCAAAAAATTAATCTATTTATTTTAGCTGTCAAGTGTGCATAAGAAAGATAAAATGCACAAATGCTGTGAAGCAGCAAACGGAGCTGTACCAAAGACTGAACTAAATACTTAGGGCAATAAAGAACGGAGAACACTTACCATACACAAACAAAACAATGGTGGAAAATATTCACAACCAAGGTTGAAAGGTCACAGCGCATCTACAGCAGCTATGAGGGAAGCAGATTCTGCCTACAAGGCATCACTGTTCAAATTTGTTCATGAAGAAGTACTGAACAGCAACACAGAGCTGACAGTGATCTGCTCCTGTTCACAAGCCAGAGTTTCAGAGACGAACTACAGGTTGCTTAGAAGTAGTGAGTGAATTCACAGGACTCACTTCACATTCAGCCAGGAGATCTGAGCGGTGAATGAGAGCTGTAAGTACAAACTGGTGCAGATCAAAGTACTAAATCTACTTTGCACCAAACCAGCAGAAATTAATTTGTGTATCAGTTAAAAACTAAAAACAGCAGCAGAATTACAATGGCATTCCTGCCATGCTGTTTTCAGTTGCATCTGCACATTTACTATTTCCTACTACATCTGCACCAGGCCAATATTGGCCCGGTGTTTTGGTCTGGACTGGAATAGATAGAGCACAGGTTGGCATTCGAATTGATGGTAATAGAGTGGAATCAATCAGAATGAATAATGGCCACATTAACACTGCAGTATTGTAAAGATCAATCAAAGGACTCGGGCAGACTCTCAGTGTCTGTGCTCATTCATCCTGCTCAAACATTTTTGACTGGACACCATCAAGGCTGCACCAACAAATGAGATGAGCACTGACTACTACAGCCGACCATTTACTGAGCAGCTGCAGGAAAGAAAATGAATTAATAATCGTTGTAACATTTTCAGAGAAGCAGCATTCAATAATCCTCATTCTAAACAAGTCAGTGCTGCAGTCAAAGTTATAGCTGTTTTGATACGGCAGCAGTTCTGATGAAACGGCTAAAAAAAGAACTGTTCCTGCACTGTTCCATAATTGAAACGAGCAAAGAGGTGCAGAGAGGTGAATGAAGTGGAGTTCGTGGGGTGAGTTGCAATTTGGAGAGAAAAAAATAAACTGAGAGAGGAAGGAAAAGAAATAAGTGGAGAAACAGAAAAGGCTTGAAAGTGGAAGGCTGATTATGCAGGCAAGAGTGAAACGGATAGAAAGAGCGATTGCTGCCAGACTCCCTCTGGAGTGGGGAAAGATATTAGAAGCCTGCGAGATTCTGTGATTGTGAAAAGAGACTCTCCCTTAAGCTCTACTCTGATCTGAGAAGCTAACTAACCACTAACCACAGCTACAGCCCTGCTTATATTTCCCTGTGACACATATACAGTCTCACACACGCATGAAGATTTAGAAATTCCCATAGGCAATAGCTGCACAAGCAAATAATGTATGTGTGTTCACAGGACTTAGGGGAAGGAAGCCAGATAGTAGTGATATGATACCAGATCACTAACCAGTGTCTACAGATAACTTCTCCATTACGTGAGATTCCACTTCAGCAAATAAGCGAAACCTCTGAAAGTCATTTAATCTATTGTGTGAAAGTGGATGTTTAGTGTGTGTGTGACAGGAGAAAAATTATGCTTTCTTGTTAGAAGTGTCACAACGAACCCTGCCTCGCTTAAACTGCCTTAATGTCCCCACAAACACACATATTATCACACACATGCGCACACAGACACACGTGCACAAATGGATTCACATAATTCATGATTCCCAGACACCAACTGCACTGGGAGCTGCAGCCATCACTCTGTCACTCCTCTGACTCTGAGCCACTTTCAGAATACTAAATAGATCCTGGTCCTACATGTGATGCAAAATGTGGGCAAAGCAATCTGAGAGAACTGTTATTCTATGTTTTTTAATACCCTGAAACAAACTCAAATAACTGTGGTACGACTATTGGTGCCAGACAGGCTGATTTGTGTATTTCCAAAAACAATGATGGGTTTTATGTGCACCAGTCTCTAGACTGTTTTCAGAATTGTGCCAACTACCACCACATGGATGCGTGTGGTCACCCATTTCCTTCCCGTTCTCAGTTATGGGGTTGTATATTGGCCACAATTGTTTTTGCATCATAATATCCCAATGAAACTGACCTTTTATCTTTTGGATAAACAAATTACTTCCTACTTTAGTCTAATTAGACATTTGTGTGTTGTAAAGAGTATTTTCACTGAGGCAGATGGGCTTCAAGGGCAGAGTCGGGTTCCACTTCTGTTAGCCATGAACAGAAATATGAGGCTCCACTAGTCACACTGACCAACACTGGGCAGTTGAAGAGACAGATGGCAGGATCCGAATATGGGATCAACAACATGAATCCTTGGACTTTGTCTCCATAGTCCAGGCTGCTTCTGGTGATGCAACAGTGTGGCACATTCTGGGCACTTTAGCTTATACAAGTCAGTTATATTTTAAATACCAGAGTCTAACTAACTAGTGCTAATGGCCACTTTCAGCATCATGTTTTCATGAAAATGACAGGAAGGAGAGGAGGTTACTTCAGCAGCCTCCCCAGTCACCAGGTTAGTGCTGTTATACAGGAAATTGGAAGGGTGTCTGTTCAATTACAAATATGGATCATGTCAGTGAGGAGAAAATCTCAGTGTAGTTAGTCAAGTTCAACAAAACCTTCCTCTCATTGCTGTTTCATACATTACCATTTTTTCTGGGGATGGTCTGTGTGGTTTTGTTTGTACAACAAAATTAATTTCCATTTTATCCCTTGTTTACTCTTTTTTTAATCACATTTCCAGTTGCTCTTTTTGCAGGGGGTTGCACATTTCTAATCTCAGTCGTTCTGCATTAACAATGTCTTACAGTTGGAGAAAAATGATTCTATGCTTCACAATTAATTGCACCGCCCCAGGTATTTTTGCCATGTTATTTTTGTGCTGCTAAAAATAAAATAAATGTGACAGCACAATATTAATTTACAGATAAAGCACTGAGAAAATTAAAACCTTCGGGGCTCTATATCTCTGGTGAATGAAACACAAACCCAAGAGTTCCATCCACAAGTTGATATGTAGCGATTTCAGAGAAGTGACTGCAGTGTTGGTTTTATGTGCACTGACTGACCTGGTCTTTCCAACCAACTCTTCCCCTTCTGTTTCTCTATTTCTCTGCATGTACTCTTCCTAAGAGCAAATTAATAAAAAGTACAACAAACAAACATCGATACTAAATACTATACAATGCCATGACTTCATCCCCCTGATTGGAAAATGTCCACACTGTGCCATCAATACTTGATTCCCTTTTAACTCATTCATTTGAGGGATACAGATATTCACACGTGCCAGTCAGATGCCTACTGCTGTGTGAATCCAAACATTGTCCTGATTATTTTATCTCTTTCTGTGGGAGCCTGTGTGTGCATCCAGGTCTACCTGTGCGAGAAGCAGCCCGAGGGCCTGTGCTGCTTCCTCACTGAGCTCCTTCACCCCCCTCTGCTCCACCACCTCGATCACATGGAGCAGGTCAGGTGCCCACAGCACTGCTGTACTGTTGTGCCTCAGGAGCTGCAGTCGCCACAAACACATACAAAGCTGTCACTAGCAGCACAGGAGAACTTGACTGAGGATGTGAGTAAGGAAATAAATATACAAAAAAAAAAATCAAGGCAATAATAAACCCGTTGTCCTCTTGCAGTGAACTGATGTAGTGTGGTTGAGTAAATGTTAATCTGCTATAACCACAAAAAAAGTGTCTCTATGGACTACACCTGTCCAGTATTTCACCTAGTATTCACTCAATAATAAAAGTGTTCACAGCACCAAATATGACAATAATGTTTCTTTTACAGTAAGTGGCACTGAACAAGCTGGTAAAAGCTTGAAATTAACTTCTTGACTGATCAATGTGAAATTGACGATGCTCAAACGGACATTTAGATGCTACATTTGTACATCTGCTTCTACTAAATCAGAGGGTAACAACAGCTGCCTGATGATTTATACAACATGGTGTTTTCACTTTGCTTTTGACCTGAGTATCTCTCTATTCATTGCTCTTTATTACCTCTCACTACCATGTCCAAGAAATGACATTTGATTGATGTTGCATGTGTGCGATGATGTGTATTTTTGTAAAACTGCTCACAAGCGTGATGAGTCTGAGAATGGCCGGGTGCAGAAGGCAACTCTCTGCGGAGCCGAGCAGGGAATAGATGAGGAATCGAGTCCATGGCTGGCACACCACATATTTTGCTAACACAAGAGTACACACCCACACAAACACATCAAAACACAGACATAAGAAAAACACTACTGTATTGAAGACAGAGAGAGAGATAATATAAGACGCAAATTAAAGCAGACACAACACATAATACATCATAATATATCATTTTGCTCTTATGTATTTTTTGTCCCTGTTTCATGAGAAAAAATACAGATTACTCACACTCACTAATTCCCAAACTCTGCATCTGACTCGATACCTGTGATATGACTCTTTCGCTGAATGAAGCCCAGCAAGGAGCTTAAACAGTTGACTGAGGCTCTCAGCAGCAGCTCATGCTTCTGAAGAGAAAAGTGAACCATGAGAGAAGAGAAGATGAGCATAGACGCAGAGAAAGAATCTTTTTAGGCATCTTACACCATTCAATTGTCAAATTATAGCAAGTCACAAGAAGCTCAGAAATGTCATGTGTGCCTGTGTGCTCTGACAAACACAGCAACAGATGCACAGGAAACAGACATTGACACCTCACATACACACACGCGTACACCCACAGACACATGCTTATTCATGGCCAACGATGAGGGAAACAAAACAAGGGAGCACAAGAGAGAAGGTTCTGATAAGACATGTTTCTGCCACAGAGACAGTGCTGGCACTGAATACAACATGTTGTCCAAAAATACTCAAGTAGGCCATGTAGATACGCACATAACAGCAAAGCGTTAGACTCTGGGTGGGTGACTAGATGTAAGAGAAACAGAAAGATGAAATGAGGGCATATGAGGGTTTAAATGGGAGCAAAGAACAGTGAGGGACAGAAAGGAGAGTTGAGTCAGGAAAGTGGAGGGTAAAGAGAGTGCTCTGTAGCGGTGATGTTTTCTCCTGCCATCAAACCAGAGCAACAGGGAGGAGAGAGCAGGTTAAAGGAAAGAGAGAGGAGTGAGTTGAGAACTACTGAGCAGCAGACTACAGAGCATTGAACCATAGAGCTAAAGCTCAGTTCAGCACTAGTCCTTTATACAGAGAAGAAATGTCACTGGTGTGGAACCAGACATACTGCGGCAGAGCCAGGAGAAAAAATGAAATGCAACATCGAGTTATATCCAGTTACCCCAGAGTCTGATGTTTTCATCCAGATTATTTTGAGACCATCCTTACTGAATATACTGTTAATTAAACTAAATGACATACTGTAGTACTGATCTGTGCCGTAATAAAGATGGGAGTTAGACTATGGTTGTGTTATTTTATAGCTCAAAGTCAGCATGTGCATGTTGTGGTACACTTCATTAGCTGAAGGCTTTTTCAAGGTTTAGTCCATTAATATATACAGAATAGGCCTCAAGCTCCAGTGTTTAGCCAGATGGGCTCATACTATCTGCTGATTCAAAAAACCCTTTGTTCATCTAAACTATTTTCATGATGCTTATCCTTGTTAGAGGTTTTGTCACTGGTTGTTTGCTTTCACTGTGTGCACACTATTTCAACTTGATTATTATGTTCCTGTACAAATCTCAAAATCTGGACATAATGGATCGCTGTGCAACGAGGTCATGGACTCCAAAGTGGGCTATGAGTCCTAGAAGCGGGCTACATTCAGTCTGTATTTTACTGCCATTATATGGACACAGTCAAAAAGTATTACCACATTCACTGTGGCATTACTCCTGCAAGCCTCATGATTTAAAGACTCTCAGTATCTTAGCCTCAGCTGCAGAAAAACTGAACTTTCAAACTTGGCCATTAGCTGATATCAGCAAAGATGGTGTCGAATATACTTATGTGATCTTATTCATGCTTGGTTATGAGAGCTTATTGACAGTATGTGGTGTCACTGTGTATTCTGATGCTGGAGCAATACATGATCATAAAATGCCCAGGATGGAACAACAATAAAAACAAAGAGCTTGTCAGTATCAATATATGTTTTAGTTCAGTGGACGGGTGATGTCACTTGATGAGAAACATGATCACTTCTTTGATAAACCATCTATCGATGACCTTGTTTTGTGCACTCATATTCTGGATTGTGTTGGTTCTCCCCTGTGCTGGCTCCCGCCCAGGAAAAGAAGTGGTTCACATACAGTACGAAATATAAACTGAATGCTGGTATGACCCCAATCTGCCTCTATTATAATAAGTAACTTAAGTCAATACACCAGCTACATGTAATACCATTCTGGAGACATCTTTGATTGCTCTGGATTCATGAGCAGTTCCATTATGCTAACTGCTAAATCAATTGCAATCTAATTTTCTATGCAACTTTGTTTGTAAAAGGGAGGTTGAATGTCATCCTATAGAGTTTTTAAAGATTGCCCTTATGCCATTTCTGCTCCAAGAAAAAAACAGAGGGATGGCATCCTTATGTGACCACTGACGCCCACAGCTGCTTACGCATATGGTTCTGTTAGAGAACAGATTAACACAGATAAAGCTGCTGTAATCTTTGAATTTTAGATAAAATTATTGGCTCCATTAAAAACAGCAGTGCACATCACTATTAGTTTTTACTAATATAGCACTGTTCACTAAGCCACCCATACATTTTATGTTCACTAACAGCTGGAGTCTTAGTTTAAAATAAAGCAACCAACATTTCAAACATCAGGGTACAGAATTTACAGTTGGTCTACTCTGTTATTTCTTTCCCCCACAAAAGCAATGTGTAAAATGCAGTGTTGCTAATGTATCTTTTGATGTGAAACCAATATTATGTTTAAGACAGTTCAACAGCAAAGACATGTGAGCTAAGTGTGCCTATAAACATATGTAAATCATTACAAGTATTACAACCTGCAAAAGAAGTCCACTGAGAGCAGCTGAAAGGCACTGGGCCCCTCTAGACCCTAGTGGGTATAAATCTCCATCTTGGACCCCCAATGATTTGGGTTGGACAGGAGCAGGACCGGTGCTTACACAAACGACTGCTGATACTAGGTCCGCATCAAGTAGAGTCTGCAACAGCCTCAGGTAGCTGACTGCAACGAGAGAGTGAGAGGGAGAAAAGAAAGAGAGGTAAATTGCTAACAGGCTGAAGGGAATCAAAGGATGATGGAACACCTAACACCATACGACAGGGAGGACAAAGCAAACAAAAGTAGAGGGCAAGGTCGCAGGAGAAAAAGGAACATAGCACGGCACATGGGAGTAAGTGAGTGAGAAACTGAGGATGTAAAAGTATGAAACAGAAATAGAAAAAGAGATTAAAAGTGGGTAGCAGAGGGAATAGAGGCGCAGAGGAGATGCCGAATAACACACAAAAGGACCTGAGGGCAAGGACTGAATTGATATGTGACAGAAAGTGAGGTCAAGAAATTAAAGTTGCTATTACATTGTGTGTCATGCAGTGAGAAACAGGGCTTGAGGAAAGACACCAAGACATCAGTGATGCAGTAGCGATAGCGATAAAGAGAGAGAGTTGGCCAAAATGATTGCTATAACTCAGTGAGTTCCAAAGTGAAAGCTTTCGGTCATTTGAATAGTACTCTTGCCATGTACACTGAGATTAGAGGTCTCTTGGGGAGGGAGCATTAAATTAGTAACAGCAGAGGAGATGGAGGAGAGACAGAGCGAGCAAATTTGAAACAAACAAAGAGGGGACAGAGTTAGTAAAGGAGTGGAGAGAGAGAGAGAGAAAGATGGACAGGCGAGCAAAGACATGAGCCAATACATCACAGTGATCCTGACAGGCCACTTATCCAGCTGGCAGACGGAGACACAGGAACAGCAGGGATGATCTGTTGAGTGGTGCAGTGGGATGTGGGCCACTTCACATAATGAAAGCATGTGAAATGCTTGTCTACGGTTTGGTGAACTTTTGGTATAAAACCCTGACAGTCATGGAAGACTACGTGTAAACAACACATTGGTGAACCTAATTTGTCTAAAAATGTGCTACAATATTCAGGGTTGCTTGACACTGTTGTCACGGCTGTTTTGGCTTTATACGTGCTCTTGTCTGTTTGCAAGTGCTGGACAGAAAGGATAAAGTGAGAAAAGGGATCAATAGGATACACAAGACTGAGAGAACAAAAAGAACCAATGGAAAAAAACACGAGCTGTGTACAATACATAGTATCCTTGAAAATCACTGAAGCATTCTCCAGCTACACATACTCATTATCACCATGATGAATTGTTTTAGCATCTTCTGCCCGCAAGCACAGAAAATCTTTCAAAAATAATCAGCGGCTCAAATTTGGAGATTGTTACCCAGTAAGAGATTGTCAGTGTTTCTTTTCTGAACAAGCAATCGCTGCACAGCTGCGTCCAGAGTCCAACTGATGCTCTTATGGACCTACAATAATGGAGGAAAGGAAAGAACAAGGGAGGGAGGGAGGAAGAATACTAACAAGATTAGCCCACAAACCTTATTGCAAGTATGAGTGCATTATTCCTGCAGTGCCAGCAAAAAGTAGAGAATAAAGATCATTGTTTTAGACCACAGCTTTACTGTGGTGGACCAGATCCAACTGGTAATTTCATTCTGCACCTCCATCTGAATCATTGCTCTACTTTCCTGTAGTATGTTCTGTGTCTTGCCCTTGACAGTGCCCTGACTGTGAAGAAGGTTTGTTCTGAAGTCGTGATAAGATGAAAGCTGGGCACTAGTGTGTACCTGAGCAGAGTGAACACGTTGCAAGGTAACGAGTGAGGACAGGAGTAGATGGCTGCAGCACAGCAGGGATGAAGGAGGACAGGTGGATGGAGAGAGGCATGACGCAGAGGAGGAGGAGGAGAGAACTGTTTGCAGTTGGTCCATCAGTCCACTGTTGGAGAGAAGCATGGAGACAGCTGGAGAGAGAAAGGCATGATGTCATCACACTTTGTGAATCAGTGCATGTATGTGTCTGAATATCACTTGCTCTGGATATATACATGGTGACAAGCTGCAGGGAACCACTCACATTCATAACCCATTCCTGTGGCTCCTCTATGGCACACACGCACATACACACACAAACACACACAGAGTCAGGTGTTCAAACACACACCATCACTCACACACAAAGATTTATTTTGTTATTTAATTCAAAATGTGAACATTCTACATTCATAACACATAAAGTGAAATATTTAAAATAGTGTCTTTTGTGAAGCCATTAAAGTAGATTTTGGGAAATATTCAGAGGTATTCCAGATATAATATGCCAGTGTTTGCCTTAAATATGACAAAGGAATGCGTGAATACTGCTTTGCAACACACAGTAAGCTATGTAGCCCAGGGTTAAAATAACGGACATTAAAGCTCACTACAGGGACGAAGGAGCAGGTGGTGGATGGAGGTAGGCTGCAATAGAGGCAGTAAAGTAATGTTATGGGTATAATTAGCTTTGTTTCCTATTGGCACCCTCGCTCTCTGGCAACTGGACTGGACAAACTCACATTGGTGAGTCTTTTTCTGCACTGGGGGTTTATTCAGGCAAACAATAAGCTGTAATAAAATCACCTCCAATCAATAAGCCATGTCATATAATAATTGTTCTTGGTTAAAAGCTATGTAATATGTCTTGATTGATCTCAGTGAATGATCCCATTATTAAGATCCCTGGTGGCGTTATTTCTTATTTAGGCTTATTGATTCAGAGGGGACTGTTATTGTCTCTGTGTGGGTCTCTCTCTCTCTCTCTCTCTCTCTTTCTCTATCTATCTATCTATATAGATATATATATATATATATCTATATAGATATAGATATGCAGTAGTTTGGTTGAGCAAAGTGACAACACAACCCTGAGCTCTTTTGTGCAAATGCATGAGAAGCTCTCATACCTGACAGCGTGAGCATATGTAGTGTCTAAGACAATGTCCAGGACTGAGCCACAGCCTGTGTACCATTACTGTAAAGTGGACACCAGCTTGTATGCTCATTATTTTCTCTGTGTCTCAACATATGATACTTGCCAAAGCCACACTCTCACCTCTGTCAAAATAGGGCAGAAGGAGAGAGGTGGGACGCAGCAAGGCGAGACAGAAGGCGAAGAGGCACACAGTGTGTCAATGATGAAGTGTCAGGAGACAAGAAGACAAATGCTGCATGTGAATGTAGAGAGACAGAGAGCTGCGGGGACAGGAAAAGGGTGTCTAACCTCTGTCAGTGCAGTGGGCAGGGCAAAGACTCAGGCTGCAATACAGGTAGCTGAGGGCAGGCAGCAGGCTCTCTGTGCTGGTGGGATCCAACCTTCCTGCTATGTTACTGACTGACACACACACACGCACACACACACATAATGTG
The DNA here is from genome assembly GCA_016785345.1 of Trinectes maculatus. Taxonomy (NCBI): domain Eukaryota; kingdom Metazoa; phylum Chordata; class Actinopteri; order Pleuronectiformes; family Achiridae; genus Trinectes; species Trinectes maculatus. Next base: position 303,643 of record JAFBJQ010041271.1, read on the forward strand.
GAGTTACAAAATGGTGATCCTTTTCCGTTTGATAGACATTGCCCAATATTATCCGTCTGTCACATTGCGGATGCAAAGTGCATTGAAAACAACACTGTAGATAAAATGTTAAAGAAGACAAATGAACCATCAAACTGTGTGTACATTCGTGTGTGTAGGTGTGTGTGTATTTGGGCACATATGCTAATCGAGTTGTGGGGTAGAGAATTATTCTATACATGGCATGGCCTTCTTGCAGCAACCTTTTCCGCTCACCATGGAAGAGCAACTTGAAATGCACTCCGTCTGTCTTACTGTAGGAGGAAAATGAAGGTGGGTCACTGGCCTGCGTCACACAAAGCAGCTTCAGCACCGGAGGGAGAGAGTTCACCGCTACACAAAGATGGAAACAAACATAGAATTATTGTAACAGGAATCTTGGAAGGGGGGAAGGGGGGGCAGACGACAAAAAGCAGGAATATAACAGGAAACAGACTGGAGGAGTATCAGGCAGAATAGTTATCTACATACTCCTTTCTCCGCTGTACTGCATAACATTAAAATATGTCCCCTTGGGATGGCGCTGCATTAGAAGCTAATATAAAGTATATATTAATGCAAATTACAGTGGGCTGAACTGGAGCACATGCAGGATAACAGTTCAGAATTCCCACAGAGCCTGGGATGAGCAGAGAGCTTGCAGAGGCTAACCACTGCAACAGCTTCTGAATCCCCAGCTGGCACACAGGTGCTAAGCCCTTTAGCTGCACTCATTAACCTGGTCAAGTCAACAGACAGGATCATGCCATCTGGCCAACATCGTTACCAAAAGCATATCACAGCACAGAATTCCACCTATAAACCGATCTCTCAATTTGACAGGTTTGACTAATACTAGTTGGCACCAAATGAAGCAGAGTTTCTCTGCATACTCTACATGCACTGTAGGATATAATCTACCTTAATAACAAAATATGGAAGTCAGTGTTGGAAGTAACCAGCATCCTCATAATGTTGCTTTTCACCTGTTCTTTCCTTAAACTGGCAAGTAATATTTTTCACTTTATGTTTATATTTTCTCTCATTATTATGTTGTGGTGATTGCACAGTGTAACAGTTACAAAATACAGACATTATTATCATTTACATTGCATTTCCTCTCACAAGTATCAAATTCACAGATGGGTAAAGGCATCATTTATGGCTTTAGGGAAGAGGTCCTGCTGTACAACTAAGAGGCAGTAGGCATCTTTTTTTTCCTGTTACCTATTGGTAACTTTAATGTATAACTGATTATATGACAACCTAGCTACCTTTTGGAATTATGTCTAATTTGATATTTACAAGAGAAAAAACAAAAGAAAGAAGGATTGTTTCTAGATTACTTTTTACATGATGGTAGTGACAGGAATAATTAAAGTAAGTGCTTTCCATTGTGTTGCAGAGGCACAGTGTACTGAATGAAGCTATTAATCTTTGCAAATGACTTTCTAAATGTCTGTTCAGAACTCTTGTTATTTATTTAATACTAGTTTTGAAATTCACAGTACAATTTGCTGTTCTTGTCAGATCAAGTTAGTGGAGGGATTTTGGGGATTTTTGAGAATTCACAGATATAATCTAACTGAAATGATCTAATCACTATGCAAGGACTAGACAGCAATATGTTAGCTTTTGGCTCCAAGTAATGTACTTGGGAAACACAGCAAAGCCAAAGGCACAGCTAACCAAGAGCTTGTCATGGTGTGTACCAGCCCAGCTGTCCAGAATTGAAGTAGGCACAGAATTCTTAGTCAGATTTAGTCTTTCTCACTTGTTTTTTTTTAAATGTATTTTGTTTCACACGTGATCTTATTTGAAACAAGTTTGCAGTGGAATTAAGGTCAGAAAACATGAAGCTTATTCTTTTTGTTAATTACAAAAAAATGTTATCAAGAAGTTTAAACTGGTACCCCTTTGTATTTGTAGTATTCACTGTAAGAAAAAAATACAGTTTTTTGTCAAAAGAAATTGAAGTAGACTATGAAGCATTTCTGTGGAAAAAAGTTCAACCACAGCATCTTTTCATAATCTAATATAATTTAACATATAATACAAAGAGAATTAATTATATCAGTGTGTGCTGTGTGAGGAGAAAACGGTGTGTTGTTGTTGTTGCCAGCATCAGAGAGAGCAACAGAGGAGGTGTGGTTCAAAGTAATGTTCTGTTATCATAAGCTGTGATCATACATAATGTATTTATCTCCCTAATTGCCTAATTGATGTACATCAACTTGAGTTAAAAGATCCCATTATACCCCCAATGCTGTACTGCAGATGCATTAAGCTGTCATAAAAGTTTTATGATGTAGGATTTAGTATTGCATTTCCTATGACAAGCACGGGTAATAATGAAAAACACTGTCATAGTTTCCATCACCCCTACATGAACAATGTTTGATAAAAACACTAGCTCGATCAGAAAGTCTCCTTTATCCCTGTTGCTTTGAAGAATGCAAAAAAATTCTGGGAGTTTATTTTTTCTTACCTTGTTTCGTGTGTCCCTGTCCGACCCCGTGGCCTACACTGTCCACACTGAACCTCTGTAGGGCCTGCAGAAGGGCTGGTCTAAGTCTGGCACAAAAATCTACTTCATAATGGACATCACTTCTTCGTTGACTACGCAGAAGTGACTCTAGCACCCCCAGGGCTCTCTCTGCTAGAGGGGCCTCCCTGGTGCAAAGCATGTCCTGCGACCATACAAACACATACACAAACTTACGATATATTTTTGTATCACTAATATTCCAATGCTGTAAAGCTAACCAGGTACACAATACATAATAAAGGCTCAAGTAACATGTTAAATTCAAATTCCTGTTTGATGTGCCAGGTTCTCACCAGGAGTGTCAGTATGACAGCTGGGTACTTCTCTATCAGAGCCAAAAGTTCCACTGTATCTGTATGTGGCTCCTGATCCCACCTCTCATCTGCATGGCCTTCTCTCTTCTCTCCTGGCTTCTCATTGTCTGCCTAGACCCAGGAATGAAATCCCACCTCCTTATCATCAGTTCAGATTTTATTAATACGAATTCAAAATGAATAAATGGCACTCGAATGCATCTGATTCAACACTTGTGAAATTAAGGAGTGAAACTTGGGATGAAAGTGCGTTTAATTAATGACAGCATCCCAAGATAGGAGTGAAACAACCTCCTTACCAGCGACTGCCCTGCATCTCTGTGCTGTGCTGGCTTGGTCAACCAAAGTTCCAGGACTAAGGGCCCAAATTTCTCTTCCAGCTCGGGATAACGACAGATGAAATGGAGGATTGCAGGATGGTGAATGTAGAGGGAAGAGAAACTTTGGCAAGAGGAGAGAGTCTTGCTGATACAGTTCAAAGCAACCTTGAGTAAGTTGATAAGGAAAGATTGAAAACTTTTAAGTTGAGCAGATACACAGTTTGTGGTTATGAACATATGTTTAACAAAGCAAATACAGTTTGAAATGACTTTAAAGCCCACACTCCCACACTGCAGCTTCGAAAAGGTCATTCTTTTGTATTATTTCATAGAGCAGTATTGATTTGGCATTAAAAGATGAATAGGTGCCTAGCTATTTGCCTTGAGTATTTCTTGGGCTCTTGGGTTTTGTACTTAAAAAGTATAGAACTCTGCTCCCAAGACCTGCTATTATGTTTTGTGTCCACAGAAATAAAACTGATGTTAAATACCTTGATCTTAATGATACATAATCTCAGTATATCAGTGAATATGACAATTCACCTTGAGGACTCTCTTCTCAGTGTTTCCATTAAAGGTGTACTCAATGAGCCTATTAAAATTAAACCTGAATATTTAAAAGGTAAGTGTACCTTCCCTTTCTGAAGGCGTATTTGATTAGTTTGAAATTTCCAAAAATGGTCATGGTCTGCGATCAGTGTGATCAGTTACCCTGTCAAGGCTAGGGCTCTTGTCCTGTGTCACTGCCAGCAGGTAGAGGGCAGAGCGGAGCACTGAGTGAGGCAGGGCATAGCTACTCTGCTCTTGCACCGAATGTAGCAGCCACAGCACACTGGAGAACACAGTCTGGTCTGGGAGGAGTCTGATTCAGTCACACACACACACACACACACACACACACACACACACACACACACACACACAGTAATCATACATTTAAAAAATACAGTATATATGTCAATGTATATCAAACACACATCTGTGTTATCAAACACTTACATGTGGGATACGATAGACTTTACTGATCCCAAATCGGGGGAATTCGCTAGTCACAGTAGCAGCAATAAAGGGCAATGACACAATAAGAAAACAGTAGAAACTGGCATAAAAATTAAACAAAAAAGATTTAGATTAACAAAAGATAGACCTATAAAGATATAAGGAAACTATAGGCTATGCACATTATGTACAGAGGGCTATTTGCATTATATGCTTGGAAAAAATGAAATATAGAAAAAAATAAAGTGTATAAGAAATATTGCACATTACAGATAGGACTAAACATACATACATAAAAATGTATGCATGGCAGCAAATGTATGTATGGGAGCTTACAGACATACAAACATGAATATACTTATATGTCTTGCATGTTCAGTGTGAGGCTAATAATATGGACAAACATACAAACTGTGTGAAAAGCCAAGTGATACAGGTGAATGTTGACATGCACATTGTAAATCACGAGACTAATGCTGCTTCAACATAAGCATGAGCCCAGATCTTATCCTTGAGTAGACGTTAAGTAGACACTACATGCATAGTCCTTCCACACTGTAAATCTGTGAGCTTCCATTAATCTTGGCGCAACTACATTGTGGCAAGGAGAGGCTTTCATCCCCCTGTCCAAGGGTGAGACATAGCCAAGGTTCCCCTTAAAGGACAGATTAGGCCTTCCAAAGAAACTGATGCATCCCTGAGGCCATAAAATATGTACTTAAGAACACCTTCAATGCTGCCAGAGCAGGGAAAGCTTTATAGCGACATGCAACGAGCTGGTTTCACTTCTCACAGTGCAAAGTGACTGATATACTGACATAAAGGACTTCAGATACTGGTGTAACATGACACGAGGCATTCTCTCATATATAGACTGGATGCTATGCTGCTCAGACATCTTTACAGTTGCAAAAAGATACAAGATAGGAGAATAAAACTTAACACACTTGAGTGAAAATTTCCCAGTAAAAGTACTCTGCTGCAAATTGCTTTTTTATTATGTTAATTACTGGTTAAGTCAATGTCCAGCTTCAATTAACACCCCAGAACATTTGACTTTTTTGGCAAATATTTTTTACCTTTTTAATGAGCAAAACATTTGCAAGACCAAAAGCCATTCTCATCTTTCAACAGCTCATTACCTGTCTCCTTGCTGCAATGCAAGGTGTAGCATGATCACCAGACAGTACTGAGTGGCTCTTGGCCCTTTATATTGACTCAGTTGGAGTCCTGGGGCCTCGTACAGCAGAGAGGGCCAGTCTGAAGGACGACAACACAGAGAGGGGAGGTTGTGTCGCAGAAGATTCTCAATCTCCTCGACATCTGGGTAATGAAAAAGAAAATACATCAGGAGCAGTGAGGAACTGGTTTTAATTTATAGTGTTAAAAGCAGGAAAAGTGTAAAGCCACAGAGAAGGGATTGGTGCAAGAGAGAAAGATGAAAAGAAAATAAAGTGTGAAGAATATGAACTAAGGACAGAGATGAAGGTAATAAAGTAACACACAGTGGAAGGGGTCCTAAGGCTTCGTTATTCACCAATTTTATGTTTGACTAAACTCTGTAAGCCAAAGCTGTTGTTTATGAAAAATTTCTGAGAATATTATATTATAACATTATATTTTCCATATTATTTCCAAACATAAAGCCAATTTACATTATTAACAAGCTATAGCTATCATGAATACATAAAATGAAGTCTTCCAGCTGTCTTTGAGAAAGTCATACACTCTACTCTAGCATCGCTGAAAAACTACATGAGATCCCAAAAGAATAGGACGAGAAGATGGAAGAGGCACACAATGATGGGAAGTGTACTGAGAGGGAGGAGGCAAAGCTGCACAGGATACATGAAGATGTATGAAGATGTCAGAGAGGAATGTGTGACTGTAAAGCAGTGCACAGGAAGGTTTTGAACTCTTTAAAGGACTGGAAGGACTCTTTAAGGAAAAGAGAAAAATGCAAGGAGGAAGAAAACAAAAGCATATGCAGTATACAGTACGAAGGACTCAAAGGTAACCTGAAGCACAGCACCGAGGAGAATGACAAAGTAGGCACAAAGAGATAAGGAGACAAGGATAAGGGTCACTGATGCATGACTACGCAAAGGCTATAAAGCCTCTGTAGGGTCTGTGGGGAATGATCATAATCAGCCAGTGTGGAAAACAAAGTAAAGAAGGGAATGGATGTTCAAGAAATACAGATAGAGGACAGATGAATATAAACAGAGCCAGAAATTGGAGGTCAACAGCTAACAGAAAGCAGCAGATCCATGGCAAGACAGAAAAGGGAGTGGTCTGGAGCTGCCACCGTGGAGAAATTAAAAGAAATAAATGGCAATGAAAAGAGATCAGAGAGAAATTAAAATGGCACTATGTACCAACGCAGCCATAATTTCTAGGGCACTTTAAGGAGGGAGAGCCAAGAAGAGGCAGAGAGAAGAACATAAAGATGTCAAAGATGACAGAGCGAGAATGAAACACAGGAGTGAGAGAAAATGAGAGGGGAGACAACAAATGGGAGAGACAGAAGAGAGACCTGTCTAAGAGAAGAGAAGAGAAGAGAAGAGAAGAGAAGAGAAGAGAAGAGAAGAGAAGAGAAGAGAAGAGAAGAGAAGAGAAGAGATTTGCTCTTGAATAAATTACAATTATTTGGATCTGGATCAGCCACAAACATCTACGCAAATGCACAAATCTACACAGTTGTTTGTACAACTCTCATGAACTAAAATAAAAAATTTTAATGTCATAAAATAGCTTCTCCAAGTGACAGCAGTTTCCAGGAAAATGTTTTTTTTCTTACTATTCATGCTAGGAATATTACAATGATGTTAAAAGGGACTGGAAAGGTATGAGTAATTCACTCCCAATTGGGAACTAGTATCAGCAAATAGGCTACAAAACACAAATCTGATCCGAGGCTCTGGCCTCAATCCTGTTTCTAAAGCAACACCTATTATTTACTGTCTCTGCAAACATTGTTGTACAGGGGAATTTTTATCAGCTGAACCATATGCCAAGCTCTGGTTGTCTACTACATGGTGAGACACTCCCTCACTTGAGAGATGGAATTGTAATTTAATGTGATATGTGCTATTATATGTGCTATATACACTTGAGTCAACATCAGAGATAAAGAGCAAGTGAAAGCAATTCAATTTAATTCAAGAAGGCGAGTTAGCAAAACCTGCATATTTGCATACCATACTCGCAGGAGCCAGAGACAGGGTCTGATTGGGAAAGCTGACAAATACTGAGTTTCTGCAGAAAACTACCGCAAGATGCATTCAGATCTGGGTTCCTGAAAGGAAAAAGGAAAAATATGGACATGACAGAGGAAACAAATATGAGTGCAAAGAAGGAGCGCAGTACGACTGAAATTAGGAATCACTGAGGACATTTATCCCCCACAGTGCATCATCAATATAGTGACAAGTCAACCGTAAGACATGGGATAGGACGGCACAGTTCAGGTTCATTATAGCTCAGAACAGAGGAGCTAAAACCTTTTCAAGAAAAAAAAACACAATAATGCAACACACACACATGCACGCACGCACACGCAGTGCCTTGTTGATTGCCAAAAGAATGTATGAGTATTTATGTCCCTGGTTCTCCTCTAACAGTGTACGTACCTGTTTCCCACACAGAGAAGTCCTTTGTGTTCCAGAGCCAGGCTGTAGAAACCAGAAGACGCTGGAGGCGAGAGGAGGAGGTGAGCAGAATAAAAGAGGGATAAGGCATTTATAATTATTGACGTAACACTTTTCACAAATGTTTTCAGCTGCATCATAGCAGAGAGAAATCAAAACATAATAAGGTACACACATTTTGTGACTAAGTCAAATTTGGCAATTAAACATCAGAATAAAAGTAGAAGCAGTAAAAGCACTCAGTAGAAGGAGGAGAAAAGAGAAAAGAGATGGAGTTTGAGGCATTTGAGAGAGTAGAGTGGGAGAGGGACAGAAATCCAGCTGTCATCATTATAACAGTAATTAGCCTGTTGATTTAGTCTTAGTCCAGATTCCTCAAACACATGACATTTTTTAAATGCACTAAAGGATCAGGGAGAAAAGTTCATTATGTTGTTACGCTGGAGTTAATGGGACCGCAGTCCTGTTTTAGTTCAGCTGTATTTAATGTCTTTCAGTTCTGCAGTGAGAGTGAGATGGAAGAAGGAAGGGAGAGAGAGAGAGAAAGGGAGAGCAAAAGAGAGCAAGAAAGCACCCCAGACTTACAATTTTAATTTCTTAAACTAATAATTCACATTCTTTTGGATCAATGCCAATGTACTACTCAGTCGTATCTGCAAAAAAATGTTTAACTGCATGTAGCATAAATATAAAGCTTAGGTTTCTTTTTAATATCACTAAACTGGCTTGTCTAAATGCCCAAGGCAAGATCCCTGTCAGTAACTCTTGGTTGTCATGTGCACTGCCAACTTTGGATGATGATGCTAAGTTTTCCCAGTGCAGCAATAACAAAATTAATTAAATCAACATTTAGGCATTTAGCAGGGATGATTGCAGAATCAGCTGTTGCTGTTTTGGTGTAATATCAAACAGTGCGAAGCACTGATTTTAAGAGAAAGGCTTAGTGGTTCTGATCAGAACATGTGCAGTGTATTGAAATGTCTTTGTACATGATTACAAGGAAACTGGGCTTATACTGAGACTGCATCTGGTTTTTTTTCAAGTTTTTTGTTTCAGACTTTCACAAATTGTACTATAAGCAATGTGTTTATTTGAAAAAAATATTTGAATCTGGTAGAAAAAAGTCATCTTACTAAAGATATAAACCTCAGGCTGCAGGGACAATTAATGTATGCACCAGAATCATTGCAATACATTTAGTGCTTGTTCTGATATATCCTTAGCCTGACAGTCTGTGCCACCCACAGAGTCATGTTGCCAGGCTATGACAAAGGAAGTACACAAAAAACAGAACAAAGCAAACTCTTTTAGGGATTTTACAGTGCAACATATCATTTTATAATCTGGTGTATGAAATTTAACTTTAAGATCTTATTTTCTAATTATCCCCAAAGTAACTCAAGAAAAATGTTGTCAATATTATATTTCATCACATTATTTACTACAGTAGTATTGGTTATGTTACTGCTAAACATATCCTTACTTTTTTAAACGTCCTTCAGATAAGAAAGAATTATTTGTCTGCTGCTGCACAAGTCAAACTGGAACAATTTATTTAGAATGCTTAAAGCAGTGACATCAAGATCATGGCAGCCATGCAATGTGAGTAAGTGCAGAAGGGGAAACTGACGCTGCCTGATTACTGGTGTGAAAGAGGACAGTATGTGGACTACAGAAATCAAATTAGATCATAGGACACAGTGTGTTAACTACTCACCTAGCTTATTTGCAAAGACGGGCATAAGCGATGGGAGGAGAGTGAACTGGGAGGACAGGATGGAGTAGAAGTACTGTAGTATCTGAGCGTTGGGGGCATGCTCGCACATCCTCTGCAAACAAACAGCAAATCCCAGAAAAATAATCAAAACATACAGTATAGCAGCTCCAGCAGAACAACAGCACATGGAATAATTAATTAATTTCACTGTAGCAGAGGTGATCAAATATCCAATTGCACACAGACCTAATGAAGACAACCTGTGTGGCTCTGTTAATTAATATAGTAATTTGTAAATTACTAATCTGGAGTAAATACCAGAAAGAATACCATAATCACTGAGACCTATTTTTCAGAATGGAGAGGAGAGAATCACAAGATCATTTTCTCAAGTGTTTGGATACAAGCGAGTGTGCCAGGGAGTAAGACGGTTAAGATTATGATGAAGTGGATGTGTGCAACCATGTGTGTCTAGCTCTCACAATGACAATGGGTATCCAGATGGAGTCACAGCAGTGAAGCAGACAGTGACACAGTGACTCCAGTGAGTCCTGAGCAGGGCTGTGTTTAGCTGGAGCTGTGAATGTGTTCTCCTTCAGCTCAGGCTCTGATGCACACTGCTCAGCCAACCTTGGACACAAAAAACGCATACATTTAAACGTGAACTGAGACACTTTAAAATTTATATTTAAACATTTGCCTGTGTCTGACCCAAAGAAATAATGCAGTGACTCCACTGATGATCACAAATTAAGTTTTGTTTTTTTCAAATCTTTTTTTTATTTGTTAGTATAAAACAAAGCTAAAGACAGTCACTCTTCAGCTGTGTCTGTGATTCCATTTAGCTTCTTGAACATTGTGCTGACCTGCAAGCAGCCTGAAAACAAACCAAAGCCTGAAGCCGAAATCCTTCAGATGTGGGAGCCTGACTTCTGAGGCCTGACCGTCTCATCCCCTGGATAATAAGAGAGAGAAAGTGAGAAAGAGACAGACAAAAATAAAAACAAAGAAAACAGATGGAGCCAGAGACAATCATTACTATCTGTCCTTTGGGTCCTATCAACAGTTCAAGAATCTAAAATGTAATATTTTAACACTTAAGCCTATTTATTGTTGAAGCTGCCTGAACATGAATACATGACAAACAATTATTGCTTGTTGACAGTCGTAAAACAATTCCTGTTACAGGGGCAACACATTTTCTATTACAAAAAGATTCAGAACAGAAGGGTGCCGTGAGTGAAATACTGTATACAACAGACAGTGACATCCAGTCCATGGGGAAAATACAAACTCCCACTGTCCAACCATGTCAATCACACATGTACACTGTGACAGATAGTGTCAAACGCACCAATGACTGGAGAAACCAGTCTTAAGAGAATCATCACAAGAGACGGCAGCAAACACACAAAACAGACATTACCAGAGTTTATAGTTGTATCTACTCACAGAGCTTCGTTGATGTATAGAGGAAAGAAGGGGTAGCTCAGAAAATCTGTTAGTGATTGCCACCACTAGTCTTCCAATCTCATTGTACTGTACTGGTCTGGACTGGTGGTTCAGTCTGGAAAAATAAACTGACAACTGTACAAACAATATAATAAATGTATTCATGCCTTCAGTGTAACAGATTAAATGAACTCTAAATGGCCTCTACTGAGAAATGGCATCCATACATTTCAATGACAAACAGTATTCAATAACAATCAGTCACAAGAAAGATAATTCCCAGGATGTGCTGTTCAAGTGTCCTTGACAATATGTGAGTCATTATGTATGTTTGTGTATACCTAAAGAGGGTGGAGGCAGCACAGGCACTCTGTGTGGCTACCAGCAGGCAGGAGGAGGAGACTCCAGCTATCACAGCCTCTGAAACGGACACAAACCCTGGACCACTAGGGAACAGACGAACATTTGGGGGCTGCCTGAATACACACACGCGCGCGCGCACACACACACACGCACATACATTCCATGAGAATGACTGCTGTAAAGGTAATAATTACATAAGAAATAACATACTGAATTATTTGTCAGTTATGACTGGTGGTACTGTGATCTCCTAAATGAGCTGGCTACATGTTTTGCAAAGGTACACAAAATGATTTCTTTTAAAATGGGTGCCAATAAAGGCGCAACAAAAAGCAGAAAGTCCTGTTCTTTTGTCTGATCTACCCGTCACTGTTTGGAATGACGTGCCAATACCAGCAGTCACTAAACCCATCCTTGCTGTCTCACTTTCCCAACTCATGGACATTTACCTTTCCTCTTTCAAGACAGGCACAGAAAATAAATAAATAGTGCTGACCTATTACAGTTACAAAGATCACCAGAGTATGGCTCTGGTCCGTGACACAGCAACACAACATCTGTTGTGCTGTTGTTGTGCTGACTGGCTTGCTGTTGCCACAACAGTAGTCACATAGGACATCTTAAATAACACATGCACACACACACAACCTTGTTCAGCACTCAGAGCTCTGGTTTAACTACTTTTACAGTGTACTACTCAGAGCAGAGGATACATTTCCATCACTAATCTCTTATCCTCTGCATCACTGCCATTTGAAGGGTGGAACGTTTCATTAAAATTACAGTATGTCGACCTTATAGAAACATGACATTGTTTTACTGGCTTCTGATTTAATTTAATCAGTGAGCCAGCAGACAGCTAATTCAATTCTAATTAAACTTGCAAGTGAACAATTTTAACAGGAAGTTCTGTGTCAATTTTAGCTGGGGTTGCATATGCAGTTTAGTTTGGGAACAATTTGATTGATCAAAAATATACATATAAAAAATATATACAATGAATTATAATATATTCATTATAATTCATTGTCATTTTGGCCTGTGTTAACATACATAAGTTAGCATGAATAAGCATGAAAATAACCTATCCTGAAAAGGGACTTGCTGCATTGAATAACTCATTTTTTGTCAACCACCATTTAACGACAGCAAAAGAAAAAAAAAATCAAATGTTTCAAAGACATTTCATCAATATATTCAATAATACTGACCTACAGTATATGATAACCTGGCAAGTTTGAAACACTGTTCTGGATTTAAGGCATTAACTGAGTCAATGGTTCACCAAACATTTGAACACTAAATCAATAGGCTACAGTATAATTTCATTATCAGTTTATTTGCTCACTGAAAAAATCATTTCATGAGAACATGGTATTAATACGTTACATTACTGTTAAGTTAAGTTACTGTTCCCTTTCAACTATGCGCCAATTAAAAACAAAATACAGACCAGTCTCACCTTTCCAATATCTCAGTAAGGAGCAGCAGACCTTGTTTCTGCACTTCCAGGTTGGACAGCTGCAGAGCCTCCTTTAGGCTACGCACCAAGGATTCAATACCTAACACACACAAACACACACTCAGTGAATCAAAGACACTCTATTATTCAACTTTACACATAAACAGGAAGGCTTGAATCCTCTCGAAGCATTCTCATTTGTCTGATCTTGCTCAGTGCTGGCGTTATCAAAATGCTTTGATTACTACACTGCAGGCTCCAGCAACTTTCAATCTCAAAATGAGTGACATGGTCATGATAGCAATATACACAGGACGCTCCAATACACACGATGATCCACGCTGAACAAACGGTATCAGTTAGACATCTTTCTAATTTGTTGCAAGACAGAATCTGCAAATTGAATTCATGTATATACTGAACAAGAGCAAGAACTTAATAGTACAAAGAGTCCATACACCAGAGACCCTGTGCTCTGGCAAATTAAGTCTGTATGTTAAATGATTTATGTACAGTCTCTCTAGACTGGAGTTTAAGTGCTACAGGATTAAAAAAATGTCTCATTCAGTGGAACTTCAAACACATCTACGAGGCACAGACACGCACATTTAAATACTACGACTACTACTACTAATAATAATAATAATACTTTATTTAATCCTACAAGGGGAAATTCAACTTTGTCCCATATGATGTATTTGATACGTGAGTATATGATTACACACACTGAACACACATCCAGAGCAGCGGGCAACCATTTGGGGCGCACATTAGGGGGGTTAAGGGCGTTGCTCAAGGGCCCAAGGTGGACAGTAGACACTCCCCCAAATACACAAATACAGTGTACACATCTATGTGCCTGAATAGTACTCAAACCATTTATTAGGGATGCACAATGATGACATTTTACCAATTTGTAGTTGAGGTTCTGTCGCCATTTATAGTTGTTCTCTGTTTTTCTTGTTTCTCTGGTTGTAATGTAACTGATTATTTCAGCAAATGCAAAAGTATATAAACTCTACTAAATAACCAATAAAACAACATAAGCTGCTGCATGACTTGTTTTTCCATTGATTACTCATTGGCTATCATTTTCAGATACGTCAACTGATACTGTATATGCGACCACTCTGCATGTTTTTGATATGTCTCTCACCATAGACAGAGTGACACTGGTAGAAGAACAGTGGGTCTTCAGTCAGTAGCAGCAAACAGCTGTAGCCAGACCACAGCAGCATTTCACTCCTGGTACTGGCCAAACGGTCAAACAGAAACTCTATGAGAAAGAAAGAAACAAACATGGAAACAAAACTTTTACAATCATAAATATATGATGAAAATAACGCTGTAAAACTACTGAATCACAATGACACACTGTTTTAAATGTAATAAAAAATAGAGTGGGTCAAAAAGAAACAGATATGGGCAGAGGAGGCTATATGTAAAACAAAAAAAATGCAACAGCTTGACTAGCTGTCATATGCCAGCTCCTGTGTTTGTGTATTTGTGTGTGCACATCACCAGGTATGTCAGCCTTGATGAAAGAAGTACTGTACTGACTGGGAGAATGAACCAGAACTGATGCAATACACTTAGCACTGGTCACCTGCAACATCTCATCACCACTCAGTATCAGTTAGACATCTTTCTAATTTGTTGCAAGACAGAATCTGCAAATTGAATTCATGTATATACTGAACAAGAGCAAGAACTTAATAGTACAAAGAGTCCATACACCAGAGACCCTGTGCTCTGGCAAATTAAGTCTGTATGTTAAAAAGTCTGTATGTTAAAAAGTCTCTCTAGACTGGAGTTTAAGTGCTACAGGATTAAAAAAATGTCTCATTCAGTGGAACTTCAAACACATCTACGAGGCACAGACACGCACATTTAAATACTACGACTACTACTACTAATAATAATAATAATACTTTATTTAATCCTTTATTTAATACAAGGGGAAATTCAACTTTGTCCCATATGATGTATTTGATACGTGAGTATATGATTACACACACTGAACACACATCCAGAGCAGCGGGCAACCATTTGGGGCGCACATTAGGGGAGTTAAGGGCGTTGCTCAAGGGCCCAAGGTGGACAGTAGAGGACAGATGATGGCACTTCACCTAGTCTTCTGCCGGCCGTGAATCCAGGATGGTGGCGCTTCAACCAAATCCGCTAATATGGGGTTGGAACCAGCGACCTCCTGGTCCTAAGCCTGCCCCTCTAGCCTCTTCAAAACCACTCCCCCAAATACACAAATACAGTGTACACATCTATGTGCCTGAATAGTACTCAAACCATTTATTAGGGATGCACAATGATGACATTTTACCAATTTGTAGTTGAGGTTCTGTCGCCATTTATAGTTGTTCTCTGTTTTTCTTGTTTCTCTGGTTGTAATGTAACTGATTATTTCAGCAGATGCAAAAGTATATAAACTCTACTAAATAACCAATAAAACAACATAAGCTGCTGCATGACTTGTTTTTCCATTGATTACTCATTGTCTATCATTTTCAGATACGTCAACTGATACTGTATATGCGACCACTCTGCATGTTTTTGATATGTCTCTCACCATAGACAGAGTGACACTGGTAGAAGAACAGTGGGTCTTCAGTCAGTAGCAGCAAACAGCTGTAGCCAGACCACAGCAGCATTTCACTCCTGGTACTGGCCAAACGGTCAAACAGAAACTCTATGAGAAAGAAAGAAACAAACATGGAAACAAAACTTTTACAATCATAAATATATGATGAAAATAACGCTGTAAAACTACTGAATCACAATGACACACTGTTTTAAATGTAATAAAAAAATAGAGTGGGTCAAAAAGAAACAGATATGGGCAGAGGAGGCTATATGTAAAACAAAAAAAATGCAACAGCTTGACTAGCTGTCATATGCCAGCTCCTGTGTTTGTGTATTTGTGTGTGCACATCACCAGGTATGTCAGCCTTGATGAAAGAAGTACTGTACTGACTGGGAGAATGAACCAGAACTGATGCAATACACTTAGCACTGGTCACCTGCAACATCTCATCACCACTTAGCAGCAACTGCAAGACACATTACATGTGTTTCATCAGAAACAAATGAATACACTGTGTTCCAGGCATCTGCAATGTTTACAGAAAGTCTGAGGTACAATCAAGTAAAGTTTCAGCTCACAGACTCACATTAGCTGGCAAGCTACTGATGTGAGTCAAATGTGAAGAAATATTTTGCTGACTAGCTGTCATCTTCAAAACAACAATAAAATATTGCACCATTGACTACAGAGAAGCTTATTAATAGTCAAAAAGTACAACTACTTTCCACTCCAAAGTGACAATGCACCAACAATGCAATCAACCGCATTTAATTTTAAGGTCAACACAATCATAGGTGCTTAGGTGAGTGCAAGGGTGTTAGCAATGTAAACAATGTTGCCATTGGATGGTTAAATTATTGAACAACATTGATCTGAAATAAGCACAGACAGCTGCAACACCCTTAATGTGTTTGAAGCCAAATCTATCTCCCTGGATAATTCATTTAAATTGTCTTATATTTATACCAGCAATTGATGAGACTCAAATATCAATTACAGCAAGAAGTCAAGATTACATATAATTTCATCAGCAGGCCCAAACAGAATCTGCAGATTTATTTCAGCATGTAAACAGAATAAAAATGTGAAAAAGGTATATTTTATAGCTTGTTGGCATTGTCAATATTTAGTCAATATTTATTAATTATATTTTCAACGATTATTAATAATTTTGCAACTATTTAATTAACAGTTAGATTTATAGTCACTATCAATCTACAAAAACACGACTAAGGTCAAGGGCTGTGAAGTGAGACAATCTATCTCGATGTGATCTACACACAGATTTCCCAGACATGGAGCACAAATATTTGTCCAGGGCAAAAGCCTCCTAAATCCCGATTCAAAGGCATATTAATCTAGGATTTGAAATTCTTGTTTTGATTATGGTTAGAGCTAGAATGTAGATCTTGGGTGTGGGAGCAGGATGTTTGCACAGGGACCTGTTTTAGTATCAGAGGCAAATGGCAGTGGTCAAGACACTGCTGTTGGTTTTGGCTGATGATCTGGCTGTTGGTGTGGATGCTCTGGTTCTCACTGCACAGGCTCTGACTGTCAGGGCTGTTCATCAGAACTGACACTGTCTCTCCAAAATGCACCAGCAACCACAGTAGGCCTAACAGATGAAAAAAAAAATGTTTTGAGAACTACACGCACATGTTACACTTTTTTAAAACTTAAATCCAAATGCAAGTATAAAAGAGTTATAGATACATCTAGAATAATAAATATGCACAAATGAAGTGAATTCTCACTGTGTATTTTTAAAGTTGCAGCGACTCCACTGTCTTAATTCTCTGTGTCAAAGTAAGAACAGCACCTTCTTTTTCATATTGTCCATTATCAAACTGATCTGTGTTAGATGCCCACAATTGCCCAAAAAAAACCCCCAGGAAAAACAATGATATTCTCTCTTGAAAAAAAGAAGTTTTGAATACTCCTTATACAATACAATACAAATACAACGCTGAAAAAAAAGCTTGTTCTATACAATTGCTGCATGTTGCTGTTCTTTTTGGGGCTGTTTTTTTTTTTGGAGCTGGTGGGAGCAAGCTCCTGAAGAATAAATCAATTCAAATTTACACAAACAGCAATAGCTAAACCCTATCTAGTTTCTTTCACGAGTGAATACAATGACATAACAATTTCAGTGTTCCAGAAGATAATGACTCTTTATCAATAACTCCTCTACACCTTGAATATATTATTTTATTGTTATCACCACAGTATGGTGACAACAATAAAAGCAACAATAAAAAAAAAAATGTTTGTGAGACGATTATTCCTAGAAACTACAACTCCTTCAAAAAGCAACACCCTTTTTTCCTCAGTAAAGTCACCGTGCTTCCTCCTGTTGGCTGCACCACAGGTACTGGATGTCAACTGAAAACAATTAGACCTCTTTTGATGGGGTAGCAGTGATGTGCAAATACTGAGATAAAAACTAACTAGTTCCTAACTATAAAATCTTGTCCTGATTCTCTCTCACAGTTGAGAGTGAGCAACATATTTCAAACATGACAGTGAAACTGTGATTTTGAAAAGACAATCACAAATACTGTTACACCACAAAATGTCTATTCTATCAGTTCAAAGTCATTAACTGAGTCTTTCTTTACCAGTATTATTTTGTATGCATTTTGTATCAGTGCCAAAGCCACCAGACCCAAGGAAAACCCCGGATTCCTTTTGCATGAGGTATTAAATGTCATCTGTGCATGTCAAGAGGAGGGTAGAACCTTATTTTAATTATTTAAAAATAATTAAATACATAAATGACATATTTTTCTCACCAACACAATTTTTGATGAGCTGTGGGGAGTCAGCTATGGCCAAGGTCTGCCTCAATAGGATACACACTCTGTCCCTGATGGCAACAGGCAGGACCTGGGCTGCTGATCCTCCAGCTGTCCCAAACAGTTTGAGCCACACATACATGACTGAAGCCTTCACTGTTTCATCTGGGTAAAGCATCGCTGAGCACAGCTGCTCCAGCAAGGACACTGGAAGACAGAGATGTAAAACAGATGCATATATCACACAACATATAATAAAACGGATTTATGCAAAACAAAAGAGGATATGCAATATATGAAAGCTTGGTCATACGTAAAATTGCTTTCGTGTCATTTAACACAATTTTCAAGTTTAAGTGTTTTTAACATATTTTCTTTTGTGTGATAAGGCGAGAGGCAACTGAGAAACAACAAAGACAAAGGCATCTGCTGGTGAGATTAAGGTGATTCACTGTAAGAGAAGCATAGATACTAAGACAATGACATCATGGACAAGTAGCAAGCCATTAGAAACAAAGCAGTGCTGAGTTTTACCACAAAAAACTCTCCAGCTGTAGCAGACACTTGCAGAGACAACAGATGAGAGGAAGCTAATGATGAAAAGACAGAATACTGACTGATGGGGAGAGAGCAAAGTAAATGGCAAGTGGGAAAGAGAATGTGAGGAGAAGATGAAAAATATATTGGGAGTAGATAGGAATCTTTTGCCTGAGCACAGCAGGCAGGAGGTATTAACACCCTGGTAAATAAAAAAACAGAGAAAGACAGAGTGGAGAGACACTCATGAAGCATAGAAGAGAAAGACAAGAACAGACACACAGTGGTAGAACGGCTGAGTTAGTAGGAGAGGGACAGGAACAAGAAGAAGGAACAATACAGGTTCACAAAAACAGAGAAAGTTTGAGAGATAAAAGGATAAAATAATTGACAGAGATGCATTTTACTGCAATAAATACAAGTGTGCTCACAGTGATATAGTTAAAATGTTTGAATGCTTGTTTTAATTTAAAAATCAAGAAAAATGCCACAGATAACAAACGACATCTGTTCGCGCAGAAAAAAAATAGTACTGTGCCGACTGCAGGCAGATTTTCCCAGCACTGTCCATCCAGTGGCCATTTGTCAGTGAGCAAATGACCAGTATATGCATCCTGTTCATCAACTGATTGATGAACAGGATGCATATACTGGAATGGTAGGGTAAACATAACATAATAACAACTGTCATATATACTGTACGATACAATACAACACGATAGACTTTATTGATCCCTCAGCAGCAATAAGAGGCAATGAAACAATAGAATCTGTCATAAAACTTAGACAAAAAAAATTTTGATTAACAAAAGATAAACCTATAAAGATATAAGGAAACTATAGGCTATGCACATTAGGCTACATTAGACTATTTTCATTATATGCTGGGAAAAAATTAAATATAGAAAAAAATAAAGTGGAAAAGGAATATTGCACATTACAGATAGGACTCAAGTAGAATATAAATATAACTAAGAAATACTATAAAAATGTATTATAGCACATGATAATTGCACTGATGTGGTGGTGGGTGCAAGATAGCAGAGATAGTGGTGGTGAAATAGTGCAAGATATATCGACAATAGGTTATTGATCTACATCTTCCTAACGGACCGGAGTCAGCGCGTGCGGCTGGGGAAGAATGTCTCTGACACCCGGACTATCAGCACAGGATCTCCACAGGGCTGTGTACTTTCCCCTCTGCTCTTCTCTCTGTACACCAACTGTTGCACCTCCAGCCACGACTCCGTCAAGCTTATCAAGTTTGCGGATGACACCACCCTCATCGGACTCATCTCGGATGGCGATGAGGGTGCCTACAGGAGGGAGGTGGACCGGCTGGTGACCTGGTGCAGCAGCAACAACCTGGAGCTCAATGCCCAGAAGACAGTAGAGATGGTTGTAGACTTCAGGAAAGCCACAGCCCCCCTGCCCCCCCCTGGTCTCACTGGCACTCCCATCAGCACTGTGGACTGCCACCGGTTCCTCGGCACCACCATCACCAAGGACCTCAAGTGGGAGCTGACCATCAGCTCCCTCATATAGAAGGCTCAGCAGAGGATGTTCTTCCTACGGCAGCTGAGGAAAGCCAAGCTGCCGGCCCAGCTGATGGTGCAGTTCTACACGGCCATCATCGAGTCCATCCTCAGCTCCTCCATCACGGTGTGGTATGCCGGGGCCACGGCCAGGGACAAACACAGAC
>JAFBJQ010041271.1:324474-542274 GCA_016785345.1 Trinectes maculatus
TGAGTTAGTAGGAGAGGGACAGGAACAAGAAGAAGGAACAATACAGGTTCACAAAAACAGAGAAAGTTTGAGAGATAAAAGGATAAAATAATTGACAGAGATGCATTGTACTGCAATAAATACAAGTGTGCTCACAGTGATATAGTTAAAATGTTTGAATGCTTGTTTTAATTTAAAAATCAAGAAAAATGCCATAGATAACAAACGACATCTGTTCGCACAGAAAAAAATAGTACTGTGCCGACTGCAGGCAGATTTTCCCAGCACTGTCCATCCAGTGGCCATTTGTCAGTGAGCAAATGGCCAAATCAACAAAATACGAGATGAGATCATGAGATCAACTGATTGATGAACAGGATGCATATACTGGAATGGTAGGGTAAACATAACATAATAACAACTGTCATATATACTGCACGATACAATACAACACGATAGACTTTATTGATCCCTCAGCAGCAATAAGAGGCAATGAAACAATAGAATCTGTCATAAAACTTAGACAAAAAAAATTTAGATTAACAAAAGATAAACCTATAGATATAAGGAAACTATAGGCTATGCACATTAGGCTACATTAGACTATTTTCATTATATGCTGGGAAAAAATTAAATATAGAAAAAAATAAAGTGGAAAAGGAATATTGCACATTACAGATAGGACTCAAGTAGAATATAAATATAACTAAGAAATGCTATAAAAATGTATTATAGCACATGATAATTGCATTGATGTGGTTGTGGGTGCAAGATAGCAGAGATAGTGGTGGTGAAATAGTGCAAGATATATCGACAATAGGTTATTGATCTACATTAGGAGTTGTGGATGTTATACAGTCTGACAGCAGTTGGTATGAATGACCTGCGGTATCTGTCCTTTTGCCTTATATGGCATATATAAGGACCAAAGTACTGCAGGACGAAATCAAATTATTGGTTTGGATGGAAAAATATAGTTTTACATGATGGACAAAACCACAGACAAATCAGTGCAAGGGAGTAAAATGACTAAATAAACAATGTTTAAAGCCAATGTAGAGGAGACAAAAAGAGAAAGTGATGGCAGTGTAGGAAAGCCAAGCCAAGGCCAGCTGCTCTGTAAAGCAGATTAAAACCCATGTGGAGAGGCTTCCATGTTTGATTAAACCAAAATATATTAAGTGGCCAAGATGAAAGCCAGGCATAAGGAGAAAGAGAAAATGAGAATATGAAGAGGGTAGAGGGAGAGGAAGGACAAGAAGACCTCCACAGACAGAGAGGGACAGTGTAAAAGCAGACGGATAATAAAAGCTTTACTATTTTGTAACAGTTGCGTCACCCCTTTTATGACGCACCCATACAAAGACAGACACAGAGAACTGAAAAACAGAGATTAAACTATTTTGTTTCTTTGACAAAGAAAACAAACGGTTCAATTCAATTTGCCTTGTTCACTGTTGTTGCTGTCTCACTGTGAAGTTATGTGCTCTATTTCTTTGTTGATCTTCATTTGGTGTTTCACCCTACCTCACAAAACCCTCTGTCTCTTGTCTGGCCTCTTACAAATCTAGCGTCAAGTGTTTCCCACATGTAAAATGTATGACTGGCCCACTCCCTAACACAAAATATTGATCTAACAAAAAAGACAGATTTTTAAAAATCTCAACTGGTATGCCTTGCTATTTGTGTCTGCCTTCCACTTTCTTTATCCCATTAATGCTTCACACTCACTCCCTGCTTCTTCTTTTTGTCTGTATCCACTGCTCAGGTGGGACCAGAGCAAGTTAGACACCAGAGAGAGAAGCACAAGGGTCATTCAAATAAAGAGGCAGAAAAGTTGAAATGTGTTGGGTGCTCTGAGCTCATGTTGTCATTGTCGTGCTATTGTCATTAGTGCAAACAGCCCTACAGAGGCATGCTGAGTGACAGGCCACAGACAGGCACACACAGTCAATAGTGGCAGCCCGCAGCTTGCATCAGCAACAACCCACCATTACCTGTAGCTACCAAGAAGAGCATGTACAACTCATGAAAATACATAGGAGGCGGACACACGTAGAATTCTGAAATCACTATGATGCCTGTTTATGTGACATCAGGTTCACAATTACTCTTGTCTGTGAAGACTAGCACTCAGGTATGACACAAACACACCACAGTGCACATGGACGCCTGAAGTGGTGTAATGGTTCAGTAAATAGCCAGACATCATACAGGTGCTTGTAGCAGAGGTTAAATTGGCGCGTTTGTGTGCAAGGGCTGGTAAATTGTATTATGGTTCTGCCTCTCTACACTGCAGAATTAAACACAGATATACAGGTACAAATCTATGTGCTATGTACAGGAACCTCAGGGAAATGGTGTGTGTATTTCTAACGTGATATGAAAAATTGAACACAACTGCATATAAACTTACCTTTTTTAAAAACACTGTTGACACTAAAATGGATCTGTAATGTTTATTAAGAGTATTAAGAGTATTAAGAGCATTATTGCCTAAAATTGTTTTTTAAACTAGAAAAAAAGAAATGAAACTATAAAAAAGCACTGCTGTTTTCTTCTGGTTACTTCCCTGCAACAGTAGCTATATAATCGATGTGAACAACTGTGTGCTGTATCTCACCATACTGAGTCACCAGGCAATGTGCCACGTAGGGGACAGTGTCCACCAAGGTCCCCAAGAGGTAAAAGGAAGGCAGGGAACCTTTCACAGTGAGCTGGTCACTTAGCTGGACAAAAAAAGCACAAAATAAGATTACAGACACACAACTGCACAAAATATATTTGGAGCAAAAAACAAAAGCTAATAATCACAAAGAGTAAGTTTCACAGCACGTTAGTTCAATACAGCCGCAGGAAAGTCACTGGAATAAACACAGGTTTTCTACACAGTTCTACATGATGAAATACTTGCATACTGCATAATATGCAATGTATGCAGAATTTTCTAAACCATCTCTTCAGGAGTACGATAGCTGTAAAAAAAGGTCCACTATAATGATATTCATAATTGTACTCTTTCACCCTGTGTTGATCCAGTTATAGCCAGTTATAGCCAGTACTCCTCCTGTACATCAGACTTAAATTTAATTTCAGACACATTACAGTAATTCCTGTTTTTTTAACCCCTAACTTCTTGTCCTTTTTTTTGCTTTGTTTTCAAGTTCTCAAATTATTGTATGCACCTCTCTGGTGATGTAACTCTTTGTCAGCATCAGTATACAGAGCTTTACTTTCCACCTGCAGCATCATCTGCTGAACAAGACCTTTTTCCCCAGTGGTAACACAACAGCAGCAAAGGGGGTGGGGGGGGGGTTAAGCACACTGTCTATTTACTCAATAATCAGAGGATATGCTGCTAGTTAGAAAATTGCTGTTAAAAATGTTAAAGATAATGAATATGCTCCTGTGCTTGCATGTGCAGACAAATGTGTTTGTCTCACCTGTTTGTGTATCGCATCCAAAACAAAGCGAAATGACTTCTCATTCTGGAGCTCTAAAAGCAGCTGAACCAGCACTGACACACATAAACACACAGATGAATATATGGACACAGGCACACACATCAAACAAAAAACACAGCTAAGCATTCACGTACCCCACTGTGGGACTAATAGTGGAATATCTTATCTTATCTTATCTTATCTTATCTTATCTTATCTTATCTTATCTTATCTTATCTTATCTCTTTACAGTAACACATCCTCTGACTTCACTACCCAAAGGAAAAGATCTACATCTTAACAAACATCAAACACCTCATTAGGTTGGCTGTTTTGTATGCCTGCTTCAATGGTGCTAGAATAGTTTTCATACTCCTAACTTGTTTCTCCTAGCTAACAAAGAGACATTATGACTGTATAAGTTATAGGGCTAAGTGAATTACTGTGTTCTTCATAAATTGCAAGGAGCAAAAACAGCCAAATTTAAAGCTCCTGACTAAGTACTACTGCAAAGAGGTCCCTAAGGCATTTTAAGACAGCTGCCATAAAATCATACTGGCATTAGCAGTCACCAAAACATTTTTCCCTTTTGGTCTCTAAGTGTGACAAATATGTCTCTGCAAAAACTGCTAGTTTGCTGCAAAGCCAACATTGAGATACAGAAAAAATCTGCATGTTCAGTAGCTCCCTATTGGGAAAGGGGTACTTCAGTTCTGCACAGCACAGAAGTCTCAGGGAAAAACAGTGACTGTGTGTGCACTTTCGCTCTGTCTGCATTACATACAGTATGTTATCTTCATAGAAAGTCCCAGTCTCTGTCAGTGCAGTAGGTATACGACATGACATCTCTTTACCTTGTTGAACCTTGTTCACAGTAGCTAGGTCCTCCGTGGTGTGAAGCATCACTAGAGAAAAAACAGTGATGGCAAGATGTTAACATTAGACTTAATAAACAACTAAAATGTATAAAGGTCTAATTAAGGTTATGAATTTAATTAATGAGAAAAGGAGAGTTATAAAAAAATACAGATACAAGAAAAAAGACCAACTAGGTTACGGGTGGCAGCTTTACAAAATAGAAGATACAAGGTACAAAACCTAAATTAATACCGAAGTGGGCCCTGTGCGAGAGTCACAGGTGATGTTTGAGACAAATATAAAAATGGATGAAATTTGTAGTGAGGGGAAAACAAATCTACGCCTCGACAAATCTAATCTAACCTAGATAAATCCAGTTAGTGAGGACGAAGTATCAAGGATATCCTTTAATGCTGCAATACCATAAAAACACATGGTATAGCCTTAACAGTACATACCGTATAATAATAATTGTATAGGAATTTCCGATTCATTTCCTGTTAAATGGTTTTATGTACTTTAACTTTGTTAAAAGAAGATGACTGTCCCTCAAACTTTGATAGGATGAAAAAGCATATGAAATTAACAAAAATAACTGACCTAATGATGCTGCCATGAAAACGGAAAATGAATTCTTTCAAAAGGGTAAAATTGAAATTAATCCAATATCGAGGAATAAGGCAGTGCATTGCTTTGTTGGCTATGTGAATCTTAAAGTATTATGTTATAAATATTATGACTATTTATGAATCTACTACTGAGATAAGGTGATAAGATCTACATAATTGTCTCAGCTGTTCTTTTTACTGACCAAACCCCAAAATCAACAATGGAGTGAGGCGAAAATTAGTTTCAGTGAGAAGCAAAGTCACACACAAAACTCCAGCCAGTAAGATGTCAGGGACAACTAGCTCTGATTCACAATGGTCAATAACAAATGAGGGATCAGTCAGTGACCTTTACAGCCATCCAAAAAAAACTATTTCCCATTGTTCCTCATACAGTACATGACTATATTCTCACCCAGTAGTGAAGCTGTAAAACGTGGGGACACTCTGTGGTCCTGCTGCAGCAGCTCTCTCAAGCTCCCTGGAGAACAGGACAGCACCCCACTGACAGCAGACAAGGCAAAAGACTTCCTCACTGTCTGTACAACAGAGACAGAGGGACAAAAGGGACGAGAGAGATAAGAGAATAAATAAAGCCTGGGCATGGGGTATTATGAGGATAAAGTATATTCTCTAAATATTTTCTAGTAAATCCACAACAATAAAGGACATGCCAGGGGATAATACACACATATAACGTAAGCTACACCCTCTAGCAAAATAGCATGTAAGTAAAAGTTAAACAATCTTTTTTTATATCCTTTACCGATATATCTTCACTTTCAATCATATCAATGACACAGGCGACACAGACCAGTGGCCCTCTGCCTTCTGAAGGCATCAGACACCCGCTCCATTTTGGGTCATGTCTGAAGTGGACTTTGTCGTAAACAATATCCACGTTCATCATTTTGGTTGTTTCACCTGTTGAAAACATGGCTCATTACAACGTTTGAAAGTTGCACTTAACACAGGCGAATTAAAAAGCTAGCCAGTTTCTGCGATTAGCTTACAGGGACGCTATTAGGTAGTTAGCCATACTGTTAATGTTAGCTAACTTACCAGTCCTGCTCCTCAATAACAAACTTAAAGTTGCAGTCTCTGCTTTCTTTTACAATTTTCCACACAATGAAGGAAGTATTGACAACACTGTGATGTCAAATAAATGTATTCAATTCAATTTAACTGTTAAATTTGGTAGCACAAGTTAAATTCTGTCATGTCAGTGTTGCAAAATGGCAATAACATGCCCCCCTTTTCAATTAAAACTTTATTGAATACTGTGTTAGCACATGGGCAATTTTAAGTATACTGTAAGGTACAAAGCATGAATCATGCATGAATTTGTGCAATGGTTACGTTTTAATATTGTGTTTGTCAATCATTTCTATAATGTGTATCATTTTGGTATTTATAATTAAATAAATTGTTGGATCCGGGGAGTTGTTGTTTTGTGTATTAGTTCAGATTAAATGGAAAGAGCTCTATTTTTAAGGGGGGTTGTGAAACTGTGTCTAAAATTTAACCTTGTGAAAATGTACAGCTTTTGCATGATCCACTTACATATACTTTACCATAGCATCAATGTTGTGTTTTTAATCAGAATTGCGTGAACAGCTTTTCAGAGCTTATGATTTCTTCTCAAGGGTTTGTTACTCCACAGTAAAGTTAATTTATTCATACAGAGGCCCTGTCAAGCATGTGAAATTAGAAAAAGTTCAAGTGTTATCCGCACAGTAATGTATCAGCATCAGCTTATGCTCTGATGAATGTCATTGCTGAATATTATGCTGTAAAGGTATGCTGAGATGTCTGAGTTTGTTTTGCACTATCAAGTAGTGCGAACGTTACAATATTATCACCATGACAACAAAAGGCTCTTTTAAGAAAGAGAAACTGAGAAACAACTGAGGAACTATAGGCCTCTCTGATGATACAAGTGTGGGTGTGAGTATCAGCCACTACTAACATGTCAATTTAATCTATTTGTACTCCTCCATGAACACAGTTCATTGCACATCAAAGTAATGCGAGATGTAAAATCTAGCCGCCTCAGATCTGCCTCAGTGTGAGTGTGAGCTTCTGTGTGCAAAGTGTGCATGAGCGTGCACAAGTATATGCAACAGGGTAATCTGTCATAGTTTCTGACTGTGCTGTCTCTGACAGATCTGCCGCAGTCCAACAACCCCTCTGATGACAAAGTGATGTGTGTTGTGACTGTGTGCAGGAAGTGGTCAAAGCCTTGTTTATTTTGCAGAGAAGAGTAGCAGACCTCTGACAGTAAAAGTGGAAAATGTCAGTTTCTCAAGTCTCAATTTGCACTTGGACAGGACCTGATGCTGTGCTGTTTTATTGGCCCAAGAGGAGAGACAGAGAGAGAGAGACAGAGAGAGAGAGAGAGACCTCCTCACTGCTCAGCTGGCAGCTTATGCATCTGTCAGCTTTATTTGACAACCACTGTGTACAGATAATTCTTCAGGGGCCAATATAACATTGGAAGAAATGGATTCAGCTCCCTGTCCAAGCATAAGTGAAGATGACATAACATGCAAACATTTCTCAGGCCACTGGCCATTATATATTGGAACATCTTGTGTGTCCTGTTCCAAGTGCACATACGCACACACACACACACACACATGTGTTATATTAGTCTGTGGTGCGTCAATAGATTAAGAACTATAAGACAGCTGATATTAGTTCACCACCCATACAGGGGGCATGACTATTGGCATTGAGCTCATCTAAATTTAACTCTGTGACAGTTTCCAGTCAGCTCAACCCACAGGTGTTAGCGTGACTGTATCTGTTGTTATCATATAACATGAAAGGCCAGTGGCAACAGCTTTATTTATAAAGTTTACGATGGCTGTGTTGTCTTCTTTGTCACACTGTGTATTCACACACATAACACATGTGTAGAATATTTACACAACAATTACTGAAATACATGATAGATCATTTAGACCACTGTTATAGTTAAGGTCGATAAGTAGCCTAAATAAGATTAGGTGGGAGGATAGAGGAACTACCTGCGCACGAGCGCCTGTGTGTGCGCGGGCGCGCGCGTGTCGGCGAGGCAGCGCTGTCTCACCCTGGTGATGCGTTCAGGTGCGTTTCATCGTCGGAGGTGAAAGCTCGTGAACTCGGTACGATGGATTACATCAGATCAGCAGGCTGTCGTTCATGACAAAATAAACCATGTAGCAGCGACGGAGTAAAAGGCTGACTGAAGTGAACGTGTCGCGCGACGGTAAGAAAGTACAAACTTTAAACTTTAAACGTGAAGTTTCATTTAGGCTGTGGTTTCTTTTTAAACCGTGCAATCACAGTGTACGGAACATGTTGCTCTGTTCGGGGACGAACTCTTTTGTTATCCTTCGATACTACACAGTATTTTCACGTGGTTTCCTGACATATGTGGTATTATGAGATTTCCCTCAACAGAATTACAATACTTAATTGTTAAATAAATCTAAATGTATTCAGATATAAATGCTTTGTGTTATTGTTGAATATAATTGTTGTTACGTGGGTACCCACTTAAGAGATTTTTGTTGGGCTGTAGTCTAATTAACCCTCCATGCTGCTACATTCAACATTCAACTTTTTATATTGACTGATTATTTTGCCTGTTGCTGTTTTGTGCCTTTAAATTATCTACACCTAGGAAATAGACAACCAGAAATAAAAGATTGTATGAGCTTCATAGGGGTTTTTTTTGTTGTTGTTTTTTTTTTTGAACATATCACTGTACTGCATCATTTCCTGAGCCATTAGTCATTAGATGTGAGCCATAGTTGGGTTTCCAAACAGAATGCGTGTTTGCAAATAGCCAGTATCTCAGCCTGCAGACCACAGTGCACAGATACCTCACCACAGTTTCAGATAATGCAGACGCGCAGCAACAGCACAATGAATCCATAGTGCATGTCTCACAGAGGGTCAGCATAGTTTTTTTTTTTAATTGCCTCACACTACCCTGCTACCATAACTGTTATTCTTTCAGTTTGCAAAGACTGCACACTCTGCAAACACCTTTTTCCTCTCCTGTCAGGTGTTTTGCCTGGTCTCCACCTTGTGTTGCCTGTAAAAAAGGCCAACACTGAAGCTAATCTCCTCTGTCAACTGTCGCATCAGCACTTTCCACAAGTGACGTAAGACATAATAAACAAACAGGAGACGAGTGTACCAATAACAAGGGTTAGTATTACCCCTATAACCCTACATCTCCACATATAGACACACCACGCACTCTGCAAGCCACAGACTCACACGCCCAGCCGACACGCACAGTGGTAGTGTGTCACTGACTGTGGCGTCACTGTGGCCCGAGCCTTCATATACTGTCCTCAGTTAGAAGGGACACACAGGGACACACAGGGACACACAGGGACAGTGCACTACTCAGCTCCACACACCAGGACTCCGACTGATAGAGGGATGAAATGATAAAGAACAGCTAAATCCCTTCAGCTGGGAAAGTGGTGATGAGCGAGGGAGCAAGAGACAGAGAGAGAGATGACAGCAATGAATGAGTTTGAGTATCCCTTTTTTTTTTTTTACAAAGATGCTCATCAGATATGAGCGCTGGGGGCATTCAGACTGTAGGGCTTTGAAAGGAGAGTTGAGACAAAGAGGGAATGAAAAGAATGACAGAGACAAATGATAGAGAAGACTGGTCGACTGTGTTGAGACGTCATCTATGCCAGACTCAATAGTGTTGAATAGAGAAATTATCATCTTCAGGCACAAAGGTGACTGAAGAAAACACAATGGGATTAATGAAGAACCGTCATTACTCTAAGGGTGAAGATGGGGTTTTTTTTTAATTGATGCTTTTGATATGAAGAGAGCCCTGTTTATTACAAGGAGATAATTTTTTTAGGTTAATTAGATTGACGGGTCAGATGCTCTGTGTGATGAGAGACTCTTCACAGAGCGAATATGACCTGTGTCATGTTATAGTTATAATGGAAAAGAAGAAAATGCAGAATAGTGATAGGCATAAAAAAATAAAGGCTTCAAGGCATTTTCACCTGCTGTGTACAGGCATTGTAACTCCTGCTCATGTATCCACCCACACACAGCAGCACACGGCTCAACCTGTATTCACTCTTGATGTTTTTTTACTGTTGAATAATCTGACACTAACTATGTTCTGCTTTTTTTTTATCTCCCTTATTGTATGTCCCCTCCCATTCCCCATTACACACGCCCCTAAATCGAAACAAAAAGTTTCATTTCAAATGTCACTTCCTACCTCTCCTGTTTGTCTTTCCAACCAATCTGCCACAGCTCATACGATTTCCTCATTCCCTACAGCTCTGTTCATACCCCTCACCTCCTCCACCCCACTCCCCATCCCTTTCCTTCTGTCATGTCTGTATCCATGAGGAACCCACCCCAGCGCCGGCGCTCTCTGGGCCCCGTCTCACCCAAACGCATATATCGAAATCTGTCCGTCAGACTGAGAGGTGGAGAGTCCTCTGTTGCCGGGGAGACGGACACACCCAGGCACCTCAGCAAGTCTGCGGATGCTGTAAGACATTTCAGTGTTGTTTTGAGGGGAGGTGTGGTTGCACTGTCTAAAACTTGTTTTTTATTATGGCTGAAATGATTCGGGCTTGGTACGCGTATCACCCACAGAGTGCATTATCCATTTGATTTATGTTCATGTGTATCATCTTCCTCCTCCTTTGCCAACCCCCTTTCTCTCTTATGAAACAAAAGTCACTGTTGGTATGAGCCCTCTGTTTCTGTCTTTCTCCCTCACCTCACTTCACCTGCCAACCCTCCCATCACCCCCCTCCCCCACCCCCTCCCCCACCTTGTTGCCCATTAGTACAAGACCCTGTGGGAGGCAGTAGAAAATGAGGACACTTTAGCTGTACAAAGCCTGCTGTCCAGAGACCACACCGGCTGTGGAGGGGGTGGTGGAGGAGGCGTGCGTGAGAGGGCCGAGAAGAAGGAAAGAGAATGGGTGAGAGAGAGGGAGAGAGGGGTGAACAGGGTCAGCGATCAGGGCCTGGTCCCACTGGACGTAGCGGCCCTTACCCATAACTCCCCTCTGCTCCATGTCCTGACAAAGGCGGGAGCCAGACATAACCCTGTTTGTAAGTCTTACGTTATAAAAACCCCATAAGCAACCAAACATTGTGCTGAGTAGATGATTATAGAAGTTAAATACAAATCATATTCACTGCCTTGTTCTCCCTGTCTCCATCGCCGCTGCATTTCCTGTCAGTGTGCCAACCAGCTGACTGGGCACTGAAGCTGGATGCTCTGGTTGCACTGGCAGACAAATGGGTGGAGGAGAAGAAGAAGGAGTTAGTGAGGAAGACAGGGGCAGGGCCTCAGGGTCAGTCTGACGTCCAGAGACATATCCGCCTCTGGAGCCTCAGGCTGCAGCTCTACTGCCGGATGAGAGAGAACTTCCAAAACACAGGTCAGTGGTCTGGGGTCAGCTTGTGGCATTTGTGGGACGGTGGCTTGGGACCCAAACAGTCCTCACATTTCTGTCCTCTTCCAACTCAGTCCAAACAAGACAGAACTGTTCTATTCTACTCTCAGTTCTATTCTACATATTTCATTCAACATACTACTACAGTACGGCCATGACAGCTTTGGTGCAACCTCAGTGCAGTGACAGTATATCAGGCCTATCCTGCACTCGTGGGTATAAGTCCTCTCTCTCTCTCCCGGCCCTACATCAGCTCAAAAGCTCATGTATTTTTTATTTTTTATTAAATTATGTGATCGTGTCATCTCTGCACTTACTTTAATTGTTCTGGTAAAACATTTCTGCGTAGCTCTCTGTTCATTCCAGTATTCAGCACTTGCACTTTTCTTCTCTGACTGTTCCGAGCTGGCTGAGCGACAATGGCTTTGTTGCTGCAGGATATTAATTACTTTAATGACATCCAGAAACTTGTCAGGTGTCAGATCTGTGTGCGGGTTAGAGGTTTAACAATCAAATAATAACAGCAATTACTCATATTCAAATGATCATTATTGATCATTATTATTCAGCAGGCGGTTTGTTCATATTGGTGAGGGCTGCTTCAGTGGCGGCGCCCCCTGCCCAATCACCACCTACCCAACACATGTAAAAGTAGGACACATGCATGAGGTGCACCAACACCAAATCACATACTGATTGAGGTCTTGTACAGTGTAATGCTCAGTTGTTGTGTTGCATCATGTTCTCATTAATTTGTGGTCATTTTGAACACCTCTGTGTTGTTTGAATGTTTCACCCAGAGCTCCCCGCCCCCCCCAGCCAGGTGTCCATAGTGGTGAGCAGCACGAGCTCTTTGTTCGTGGCAATCAAAGAGCCAGAGGGTGACACCATGGGGCTCATCACCCGCCACAGAGGTGGGTGGTAAATAATAATAACAAAGACTTTGATTTATTATGAGTGAATGACAGGATAGATGGAAATGACTAAAAATTAATCGATAAATAAAATAATTAACGGAATATTTGTCAATATAATCAATCAATGTCAATAAAAGTGATATATTTCTAGATATAGTTTGGCTCTTTATCTTTTCTTCTTCATGTTAAAGCTGCACAGAAGTCTAACTTGCGGCCAAGTGTAGATACAGCC
Organism: Trinectes maculatus; assembly: GCA_016785345.1. Lineage (NCBI taxonomy): Eukaryota > Metazoa > Chordata > Actinopteri > Pleuronectiformes > Achiridae > Trinectes > Trinectes maculatus. Next base: position 336,975 of record JAFBJQ010041271.1, read on the forward strand.
TGGGTACAGCAAGTTCCCAACACTATAAACACTTTAATCCCTTACTTTGCCCCTATGGGGGTTTTGAGTAGAGCCAGAGAATAAAGTGTCAGTGAGGCTGTTTTTTGTTCACAGTGGAATGGAGCACCTCTGCCAGCTTCAAACGCATCCTCGGCTCGGCACAAGTTACAGAGACCAAGAATCCCTCTTATAGTATCAAGGGATTAATAGCAGTAAGTCGCTATGCTACATGCACACACACACACACACACACAAACCTACACAAAGCCAACAAAACATTAGGACAGCCATAGATTTTAACTTCTATCACACACATATACATACACATGAACATGTATTTAAAATGGTTAAGGGACATGCAGTTATGCACACACATATAATACACATACAGTGGATCTTAACGCACACACAGACTGTCATCACCGCTGTGCTCAGCCACCTCCCATATGAATAGAGTTGTCCCACACGACTGCTTGACTAAACCAGATAAATGAATAATGAGAGCAGTGTGTGATTTATTTGTGCCGCAAAGGAGGAGTCATGATGTTAATGCGTGGTTGTAATTTGGTGCTCTGCTGCTTCTCCAAATGCAGGGAGTACATTACTTTGTAAGAGTGAGTGCCTACAATGTGAAAGGATGGGGCCCGCCTCAGTGCTCTACTCCAGTCAGTGCTGCCCCCTCTAGTGAGTATACTGAACTGCAATCTTGGACGAACGTGGCCTTTGTACCACAAACTGGCTCCATCCATTTCCTCTGTGGGCCTGTGTAGCTTGATGTGAAAGAAGTGGAATTTACTCACAGCTAATAGATTCATGAATTATTAAAACATGAATAATTAAAGACATCAGTGTGAGTCAGTGGGCCTTGTACCTATGCTTCTTTGACTATGAAGTCAGTATTTAATCTTTCTTGCGTGCGAGTCGCTATTTTTCCACTCAGTATGTGTAATGATGCAAAAAATAATTTTAAAAAGTAATGAAATGGGGAATAAAGACAAAAAATATATATTCAAATTAATGCTAACAAACGTCAGCATGCAACCACTGCAGTGGCGTTGCGATGTTCTGTGTGTTGTAAGGAAACTGCTGTGTTTCTTGAAATCCACAACGAACCTAAAAGGACACAGTTTTAGCAGCTGAGATTGAATGGTCTCTCACACAGTCGTTTGTGCTTCCTAATCCCAGAGGTAGAAAAAAAAGATGCACATGGGTCCCACCTGCAGACGAGGTTATGGATGATGTTCTCTGAGTGCATGGAAATGCAGGCAGTGGTTTGTTTCTCTCTTGCTTGCTGCGCAGGTTGGAGGGAGTGCACTGGTGTGAAGTCACAGTTCAGAAACCATGAAGGTCTAGTGAGGAAACTGCTAGAAGATGCCAGAGAACCGCATTACAGTGGATACTGCATAGGTAACAATTGTACCATTTATATTTTCTGAAATCATTAAATGCAAACAAATCAGTCTCTATTAATAACTAATACTGATATTATTTGCATTTTACCATAGCGTCTCATATTCCTGCATTTGAATTCCAGTCTCCCATAGTGTAGCAAGCATGTATTGTATGTGTCCACTTTTTCAACCGCATAGAAAATTCCTGAATTGCAGACATCCAGTCCAAAATCTTGCACAGCGAAGGTACCTTGGCAGATGAAGTGATTCTCATCTCATCTGCTCCTCTTCTCCACAGAGAGCTCGAACCCCCAGAGTCCCAGCAAGCGTCTGTCTGTGTCCCGAGGCATCAAACAACTGTTCCAGTCCGCCACCAAGTTTGTTCGCCTCCTACAGAGGTAGCGCTCCATCTGTCTTACCTGTCCCAATGTGCCTTGAGGTTTTCGGGGAATAACAGATTAAATGTGGTGCAAATACAGCAGTGTGGAAGAAAAGGGAGTGCAAACTAGAACCTGTTATGGTTGTTGAAAAAGAACAGTATTCACCTGGCAGCCGATGCAGCCTCAGGTTTTGTGAGGATTTCTTTTGAGACAGCTGATGGTTGAACTCACTGAACCAATGTGATCAAGTCCACATATTGGAACAGGCATTAACTGACCAACATTCAGCTGCTGCAACTGCAATGGCAAGAACAAAAATGTAGTCAGACACTGCGGTGACTATTTCAAATGTGCTGCTGACAGACAAAGCTTTGTAATTAAATTACTGTTTTTAACAGCTAAAAATCACCATAAACATGATGATTATACTGATATGTATTTAAATGGACCCTACACTTCTCGATCTCTGCTCCCCTCTCATATTGATCTCACTAGGGGCGTGTACCTGGCAACTGTGTTCTACAACAAGGAGAACATCCAGGTGACAGCTGAAGATCAGATCCCTGTGGTGGAGATCCAGAACTGCTCCACCTCCATCACCCACGACTTCCTGTGGTTTGCCAAGGTGAACTGCCAGTAGATCAAACTGAGGTTGTGGAAATCCTGTCTGTACATTGTGAATCCCCTTGGAACAAAGTCAGGAAACATACAGTCACTGATTTGTTTCCATAATCAAACACATCCTTTCTGTAACGTTCTTTGGTTTCCACATATTTATTCACGCATTCATCGTATTTATTTATTCTGTGTGAATTGCATGTAAACTGAAAGTGGAGAAAAGTAGTTAATTCCGGTTTGTCTATTGCAGTTGTCATGTGCATGGCAACAAGTGCCCTGGCTCCAGCAGGCCCTTTCCACTGCACACTCCTCCTCCTCCTCCTCCTCCCTCCTTCAGAACAGATACAACATTCTGAGAGCTGTTTCTCAGTTGCAGGTAAGAAGTGATGCAGTTTACTCTGCACAAGGGGGAAAAAAGCATCCCAGTGGACTTTTTGACATCTAATCCTTCTTCTCACTGCTGCATCTAGTCTGCGCCTCAGACTGCATCAAACCCTCATCCTCATGTTTATTCATGGTCATGTTTATGATTTGCCTCTCCACATTTCCCTGCCATCAGTCTTCACTAGGAACAGTGGACCTGGGCCAGGTCTACTTTGAACCGTTGAAAGACCGACAGGGCAACGTACTGCTGGTGACTTTGAAGGAGTTCCCAAATTTCCCCAGGTGACAAAGAGCCTTTTGTTACATTTTCATTAATCCATGTCTGTCCTCACACACACACACACACACACACACACACACACAGCATCACAGGACAATTTAACCTCTGCCCTCTGTCAATGGGACCGTCTCCAACTCACTATACAGCTTTTCCAAAAATGCTACACTTGATCATTCACCTAAATCAGAATCCACGGTCTAATGTTTAGCACACATTCTGAATGATGCCCACAGGATATCCAGCCTGTCTGCTGACTCGTGGAATCACCCTGGGCTTGTTATACTGAAATCAATTATACAACAGATAACTCTGAATAACAGAGTTTTTCAGCAGTGATCACAAGGGACTGCAATTTTTTAACTCACCCTAACTTTGTTTGAACCACTCCAAGTCCTCCCGACCCTCCACTCCACTGGATCCCTCTGGCACGCCTGGAAAAGAACCGCTGCAGAACTCCTCTCCTGCCTGAGCCCACCGCCATAGACATGCTGTTCCAGCAGCTCAGGGTAAACCTGGATTGTGTGTGTGTGTGTGTGTGTGTGTGTGTGTGTAAAAGAGAAACACAGAGGACCTGTAACATCATGGACATTGAACACAGAATCCATTGAGACCGAGTGTGTTCACCTTCACCGTTTGATTGATGAGCCGTGTTTTTCCACCCTGCTCAAAACATGCACTGGAATTAAGTAAATAAATACACCGACATATTATGTATGTGCATACTGTAACATACATCTCCTGAAATCTTCAACACCACATGCATCGTCTGTCTATTCTGCAGGAGATGCTGTACTTCCACAGGCACAGCCTTCAGTGGGCACAGCCAGGTCTGTACGTGGGAATCCTCAAACTGTGCAGCTCAGTGGGACAGATCAGGGTCCTGGTGCCTCAGAGGCTGCCCAACATCCTCTGCCACACACGTGTCCGACACAACGCCCACGTGTCCAGGTAACGCACCATACAAGCTATGCTAATTGAAGCTATAAGACTATATGAGTCATCCTCCATATTGTATTTTACAATCCATAGGTTGAAAATGACAGAATTACCCCTAAACTATATGAAAATATCATATCATGTAGGAGAACAAAAGGAAAACTTTTCAATAACATCGGACATGCTTTGGAAAATGGTCCCCAAAAACGCACGAGTATGAAAATAGTAGTTATTAGGCCCTAATGTGCAAAGATACAGATGTTTTTGTTTACCGTGAAGTGGCATCTGACGCATTGTGTAATGCCTTTTCTGATGATGTGCGTTTACTGGATTGCTGTTTGACAGGGAGGAGTGGACGTGGCTCCAGAGTCATGTTTACACCACAACCGGCAGTGGTCAGAACCTGTGCAGCGACGAGGATGAAAGCTTGCTGGAGAGCAGTGGGCTGGTGGAGTTTGTCAGGTCCCTGAGGGCCGCCATCGCACATCTGCTGACCAAGCTCAACATCCCCCTCTACAGGGTAAAACCCATTCAAACAGCCACCTTCAACTTCTGAATCAGAAACACCTGTGATAGGAGTTGTTTCAGTAGAAGAAGATTATTAGTGAATGATTGCGTCATACAATCTCATCATTTATTGTTATGCTTTAAAGGTAACTAACGCAGGTTTACTGAAACTCATGTTGTGGGATGTCTATGACAGGCTTACCAATACGGTGTGTACACTCGCGAGCTGCTGCAGTATGGAGACAATCTCTCCATGGTGCTTCTGCTGCCTCCCAGTGAGGACTTCAGCTCCAGTTACTGGCCTCTGCTGGGGACCAAAGAGCCTGGCCTCACCATGCCTCTGCAGATCTTTGAGCTAGGTAGGTGTAGCACTGTAGTCAGTATATATGGGATCCACCTCATGGTAATGACCTGCTGCGGTTTTATAGCTTAAAAGAAAACAACCTGTTACATTTGATCTCCAACAACATGGTGATTGTGCGTTTAAATCCATCTGTCCTTTTGACCGACCCCCCCTTTTAATCCCCAGTTCACTTCTGGACGTATGAACGGGACTTCCTGTCCCAGTACTGTCAGGCCTGGGTGAGGATGGAGCTGGACACTCATCTGGCTCAGCAGGCTCTGCGGGAGGCGCTGGACACCAAGGAAGTGCAGGAAGCACGCGGGAGGCTGAACCACATCACCGATCTTGCCCATGTAAGCTCAGATGACATCATTAAAAAAATAAAAATCACTCCTCCTTTTCTTTGCTCGTCTTAATCAGTGTCCTAAATCTCGTATTCTATTTCTTGTACCATAAGCGTCTGGATGTGGTGTGGCGAGGCGCCCGCTGGATCATGGACTGTCTACAGTGTGTTCGGTCCAGGCAGTGGGTGGGGGCAGTGCCTCTGGGTCTGGTGATGGGAGGAGATCCACCACCACGTCCTGATGGTGACGAAGAGGAGGAGTATTTGACTAGCAGACTGACATGGCCTTCTCGGACACAAGCGCTGAGATCCATTACAGGTACAAGTGGATGCTGCTGTACCAAACAGGACCATGTGATGCAGCCTCCCTGAGCCAATCAGCTGGTTGATGTTTATATTTGCGCGAGCAACAAAACCTTTGTCAGATGTTGACACTGTTGAAATGTGAAAATCCAAAGCAAATCCAGAAACTGCTGGTGTTGATGCCCGTTTACCTGAAAAACATTTCCACTTGTTGTGTAAAACAATAGTTTAAACATAATCAAATCAAAATAAACTTGAGCCTGAGCTTGAAATGACAGGTTGCTTCTCCGTTTCCACTACAGAGTGTTTAGTCAGCTCGACTCTGCCAAACGTTGTCACTGCAGAGGTCTCCACGCCGGCGGGAATCATGGTCATCCCCGAAGAAACTGCACTGGGGTTAATGGAGGGCGTCGCAAAGGGAGGGTACCCGGTTGACATCAGCACACAATCAACGTTAGACCTGACAAGCCTTGTTCCGTCTGACATCGGATGTGCGAGCGCCTTGATCGAATCAGGCCTAGAGCCTGCTGCTGTGGCACAGCTGGATGCAGGGTTCACAGTTTTGGACACGCAGGAGTCCTACAGCTGTGAACAGGACTATCCCCCCAGCATCACTGAGGGCATCGGGGCCATGGAGATGTCAGAGTTGGTGGACATCTTGCCCACACTGAGTCTTATTGAGGAGGAGGCACCCAGTGGTCCGCCCACACCGTTAGTGATGGACATGCTGGAGAGCTTTGGCCTGGCGATTAATGAAAACAACACCCTGATTGACTTTGGTAACTCAGGCTTCAGTGCAGCTGAGTGTCTCTCACAGCCAGACCTGCAGTGTAACAACAGCAGTGAGACACACAGAGAGTTAATGATGTTACAGGGACCTGACATGTCAGCCTCTTACTCCATGCAGAGCAGCACTGCAGCTGATTTGCCTGTTCTGAGCTGGGATTTTCCTGCAGAAGATACAGAGACTCAGCAGGTTCTTCACATGGGAGTGTGCATCCCACTGAGGAACCACGTGGAGTGGGACAGAACCACCAACAGCTCCTCTTGATAGCCACTCAACGAACAGCTGACGTTCAACTGTGTGTAAGCCGTCAGTAGGCAGCACATAATTAATACACAGAAAATACAAATCAATCAAAGTTAGAGTTTTTGGATTTTTGGAAATGATCCTCAGTCGCTGACCTCTGATCAGTGCCCACATGCACAGTTCACATCAACTGTTTATAGGAGAAACCCATGTGACAACTAGATGCGACTTCTTGTGCCACATCACTGCAGCTGATCTGAAAATGCAGATTGAAAGGACAATGAATACAGTATATGTGGTTTGTACCTGTCTGGACCTGTAGTTGATATTTTCTATTGTACAGTGCAGTCGAGCATGAAAGGTTTTAACAACAGATTTTATGCCTTGAAAATACATCCTTCACTGCAGTGCAAAACAACACTGCTGTTTTGGGGGCCTGTAACAAAACTCATTAAATATACAGAATTCACTAAAAGTCAAGTGTTTTCTTTGCAGTCTCTGAAAAGCTGTTTTACCTCATATAACAAAGTTGTTGTGAGATATCTAATCCCACGTATTTAACAGTAACACCTGACAGTGGCAGCAGCTTTACAAATATTCATAAGGTCCACTCCATCTGAAGAAATTACACGTGGGAGAGGGAGGTGATTTTTTTTATTGTAGGGATCTACAGTGCTTCAGCAATTGCAATGCAAATACAGTGTTTACACTCACACTGGTGTTTCCACTGTCAGATTCCTCAGGACTGGGTGGATGTGTACAGATAACAGTCTGTACACAGACATAAAGAAAATACATTTTACTGATTGTGTGCAGGTAAGTGCATTCCCCACATTTAACCCTTCACGTGCCATTTTCATCTATTAAATTGTGTAGTTCTGTGTAGTATGTGGATCGAGTGAGTCTCCATGTCAGATGAACAGGTGACACGTCAGTTCATACGTACATTACCTCATGAGTCACAGCTGCAGGGAGGAGAAGTGCTGTCGATGCTACAAACGAGCCAAACTCCATTGGGAATTTTCGGTCTTCAAAGTTACCTTGTTAAACGTCCACGTGCACGTTGTTTTTATTTATGATGTCTGTGCGTTTTGACCTGATCCACACTTCGGCTCTTCTTTTGACCTCGCTTTGACCTTTTTGTTACTAAATCTGACATTAGAACTATTGGCGAGCTCGAGTCTGTCGCTACCTGCGTGCACGTGGAAGACGTCCTAACGCCCTCCAGTGGTCACGGCGAGGAACAGCAACACCGAGTCGTTTTGATGGAAGATGAGACGACAGTGTGATCACATGGCGTTAACGCCTGCTCTGTCAGTGACGTCACGTCACTGATAACTTTTCTTTCTCGTGGTAATGTCTCGTGGCTTTTTCTTTGTTTATCCTCAGAGACAGTGTGGAGCATCTCTCTGCATCCGCTGCACAGAAGCTTCCGGTTCCTTCCTGCAAAAAAGTGCAGGAAAAAACAGGATCGGATCCGCATCATCTGTCGCCGACCAGCTGCATCTCAGAGGCTCCATCACTGTCTCTCTCTCTCTCTCTCTGTCTCTCTCTCTCTGTCTCTCTCTCTCTCTCTCTGTCTCTCTCTCTGCCGGGATGGCATCCTCCGAAAACGCTGCGTCACGCGAAGGTATGCGGATTACATCATCACCTCAACTGCCATATTTATCACGGCATCTCTTTTCACTTTAAGTTTCGGATGTTGCCAAAATCACGTATGTTTGTCATTATAGAAAAGATGACAGTGTGTATGAACGGTGACTCTTCTGCTGCCACAGTGTGTGAGGCGTCGCCCCCATCATCAGAGGCTGAGGTCCTGAGGCTGGTCCTGCTGGGGAGGACAGGATCAGGCAGAAGCTCCTCGGGCAACACCATCCTGGGCAGGCCGGCTTTCTGGGTCGACCTCTCCCCGTCTTCTGTGACCTCACGGTGCACGAGGCAGACTGGCACGGTAACGGGGCGTAGCGTCTCTGTGATTGACACACCAGGGTTCTTTCACAGCCAGCTGCCCCCTGAGGAGCTCATGGCAGAGGTGGGACGATGTGTCGTCCTCTCCTCTCCGGGACCCCATGCCTTGGTGGTGACGCTGCGGCCCGGCAGGTTCACGCAGGAGGAAAGGGACACGTTGGAGTGCATCAGGGCTATGTTCGGGCCTGGAGCCAGCAGGTTTACCTTGGTGCTGTTCACGTGCGGGGACCAGCTGCAGGGCAAAGACATCAAGGACTTTCTGGAGGAGAGCCCCGCGCTGTCAGAGTTTGTCAGCAGCTGTCATGGGGGGTATCATGTATTTGATAACAGCAGACAGGACAAAACCATGGCGCATGAACAACAAGTGGTAGAGCTTCTGAAGAAGGTGGACAAAATAGTGGCAGACAACGGAGGCGGTTGCTATAGCAACGCGATGTTCAGAGAGGCTGAGCGGGCCATCAGGGAGGCACAGGAGAGGATTGTGAGGGAGGATTATTCTCAGACACTGACTGAAGTGAAAGAAGAGCAGGGGCCAGAGTTGGAGCGCAGGAGGAGGAGGGAAGAGGAAGAGGCCAGGAAGAAGGCAGAGAGGCTCTTCTGGTGCGAGCTGGTGACAGCGCTGGGGAAAGGTGCCGCAGAGGGGGCAGGGGTCACGGGGAAGGGCAAATGCAAAGGAAAAGCGATGAGCAAGGTGGAGGTGGTGGAGAAGGCGGCCGCTCTGGCAGCATCACCGCTCTCCATCACCTCTGCTGCCAAAGCGGTGGGAGGAGCCATGAGAGAAGGAAGTAAGGTGTTGTTCAAGCACAGAAAGACATTACTGCACTGATGGATACCTGAGGGTTTGTTTTCCAGGTATTGTGACACAGTGGGGCTTAAATGGTCTTTATTCAACATGTCTGAAAGAAACATTCACCTTTTTCCACTCTTCATCTCATATTATTATTCCATATCACTGACCCAATGCAGCAGCCCATTCAAACCACTCTCCTTATGTATGTCATATACATCATACATCATATATATATAGTGTGTGTGTGTGTGTGCATATATATGTATATATGTGTGTTTGTGTCTATGTGTGTGTGCACACTTGTGTCTGTGTCTGTGTGTGTGTGTTGGGGCAGTGTGTGGAAAGATAAACATCCTGGTGTGTGTCACTCCAATGTCAACTGGTTACAAAGAACAAGACCACACCTTGTGCTGTCCTGAAGTCACATGTTAAAATAAAAGCACTGTAATAGAAACTGTGTGCAACTCAACAACCTTTCAAGTCTCAAGTCTTTTACAGAACTCCACTGAGCTTTAAAGCGTTTCCCCTTTTTCTTTATCCCTGAAACAAGACGTCAAGTCGAAGCAACGATTCAGAAAAGACCAAAACTGTTGAACAGAAACATCTGGCCCACGTTTGGGATGTAAAACAGTTCAGCCCTTTTACCCCCCCCATTGAGAACAACACATTTATTACAAAAAAAGATGACAATGAGGAGAAAATATGACAGTTTAACATACTTGCCAATAAGGAAAATAAAGCTTGCATGTGACAGTAAGCTATCAAAGGAGTGTCTCATTACAGAACAAAAGAAAGACCCTCTGTTGAAAATGACAGAGGACACATGTACAAACAGTACAGTATTTGTTATTACTGTAAATCATCAGGGAAGACACACTGGCAAACGCTGCGGTGCCCAGATATAACACAGGAAACACCGGATCCGCATCTGTGCTGCGCGGAAACTAAAGCTACACACATTGTGACTTAGTGTCGTACAAAACTTGAGGCACATTTTCGTGAATTCAAAACACAATCTCTCCAGCACCTAGTTTGTGGAAAGTAAGGACAAACACACAGACTCACACGCACATCAAGACTCACACTTGCATCTTACACATATAAAAACAACAAACACTAACTTCTGACAACCACATACAATCACAAACGCACAAACTCATTCACATACGAGTCAACACAGAACATTGGATTTCTCCAGGTGCACTCATTTTGGTCGAGCGGATGAAGTCAGATGTTTAGTTGCAGAACACAGGTACTGTTGGAGGGAAGGTGTGTGTGTGTGTGTTCAGATGCTGAGCTGTAGCAGGCACAGATGGACGGCTGTTCCACACGGGCGTCTGATTTAAACAGGCATCGGCAGGCTCATCTTCCCTCGCCCTCGCAGCACTGAAAAACAAAAAACAGGAAGGAAAAAGTCAGGTTCATAATCCATAACCGCACCTCTGTCCTTCATCCCACCTGTCCTCTGTTTACCAGAAACCATGACAGTAACCTGACCTAATTATTCATCTTCACTTGAACTGATCCATTCTGTAGTGCTTCAACAGGAAGAACTGGATTACACACGATGAACACAACAGAAAAAACATTTTCACATGTTACAACGAACATTAAAACCACACACAGCTCGTCTGACAAGTACATTTTCAGCATTCTTCCTTGTATCAGGGTTTAATTACCTACCTTTGATCCATATAGTTAGAAAGATGTTGGGTAGTTTGGGCCAGGAAAAGACACGTTTAGACACGTTTAGACACGTTTAGTAAATGACAGTGGTTTATATCTGCTACTGATGTGTATGATTAAATAACTGAGCAACTTAGTTCTATCTCCAGAGGAAAGGTGCATTAACATATCAACAAAAACACTACCTCTTTGATCTTTATGCACGACATCATCCCTGTTAAAACTGCCGTCACTCACCCCTTGTGACGTAAAGGTAGAAGAAGTCGCAGTAGAAAATGGTCTGCACGACGCCGGACACCACTGCGATCTGGTCAAAGAAGCCCTCCGTGTGGTAACGCCACACCCAGTTGGCTATGTAGAGGGCTCGATAGAGACCCAGGAAGAACAGGTAGTGGGTGGTGATAGACTCTGCCTCGCCGGTTTTGGTGATCATGAAGAGTTGGGGCATGATGGCCACCGCCTCCAAGAAGATGGAGAAGGTCCAGAGGATCTGCAGGAGGAGGACAACGTGAGTGTTTTCCTGAAATCAACCTTTGTTTTACGATGATGTTGGATTCAGGATTAACTTCACGTCTCATTCTGCAGCACGGATGATGGCGTCTGTCTGGTTGTTTTTTTTTTACCTCCAGAGGGGTGAAAGCGTAGTTCTCCAGGAAGGAGAGTCCGATGACTGGCACCAGCAGGAACTCCACCCGGAACGTGTCGTTTTCGGCGTCGTACGTGTTCCTGAAGCGCATGTAGATCAGGTAGACGGTGGCGTAGGACATGGCCAGGAACACCACCTGAGACCATGTGAGAAGTGTCAAGTGTCCAGCGATTGCTTTATGAACGTCAACAACAACAACAACAACAACAACACAGTGACTGATGCTGATGCTGTGAAACGCAGCCTGTCAGTGCTTGTTGTTCATGTCTAACTTACTGCTGCCTGTGGGCAACGTCTTCACCACATGTGTGTGTGTGTGTGTGTGTGTGTGTGTGTGTGTGTGTGTGTGTGTGTGTGAGACTGACACTTACCTTCATGACGGTGTTGTACGGGGAAATGAAGACGGTGAATAAGTCAAGGTACCTGGTGGTAAAAACTAGTGCAAACAGCACCTGAGATTTCCCAGAGATGCCTGCGGAGCCACACAAAGAGAAATGAGTCAGACACAAAAATTAAAGAAAATATTATGGTTCCTCCATTTTTTAAAAAAAAAGAATCAAATCGGTGAGTGGTTTGAAGAAGATGTGGGCTGGTATGGGAGAGAGAGAGGTGGAGCAGGCGGTTCATTGCCCAGTGACCGTTGCCACGTTGCTTCCACTCCTGCAGGACTGCTCAGCAATATGCAAACACACACACACACACACACACTAACACTGATGTGCAGTGTGTGTGCTGTGTGTGTGATGGACAGGACCTGAGGACACCAGAGTGTGAGGGAGGGAGGGAGTCGTCCTACCTGCGCAGGACCTGGACCTCCATATCTTCACCAGCAGGATGATGATGGCCACCAGGTGCGACACGTCGCCGGCCAGACGGAAGATGTTCATGTTGCTGATGTTCCGCTGTGGGAGCAGCAGAGTGTGGACACGGCACCTCACAGGCCTCGCGCGTCCCCAGGAGACCGATCAGAGCTGTCCACCCCTCAGACAGCAAAGCACGCGCTCCTCTCCGGCACGAGACAAGACAACTCCAGCTGCGTCCTGCTGACCCTGCGTGTGTGTGTCTCTGTGTGTGTGTGTGTGTGTGTGTGTGTGTGTGTGTGGACACTGATCACAAACTGTTCTCAGTGTCTGAGAGGAAAGTTGGACCAGAGGAGGTGACGTGGCTGGCGCTTGCAGACAGCCGGATCCAGCGTCAGGCTAATCCACGTCTAACTAATAAGGGGGTTTCCGCTTTTTGATTTTTCAAAGTAAAAGTAAAACGCGCCTTGGTCCAGACCTGTATTTGAATTAGGCGTTTAGTCCTACACAGTAAAATTCATTTAATGACATTTAACAGGGTCAGGTTTATATCCAACACGTGTCCAGCGTGATTACTGTCGTTCAGAGAGTCGTAAAATAGTTTCTATTTTATTTTGAAGGCCACGTCTCTCCCAATCTGTTGTTACATGACTTTCTTATGGGTAACTTGACACTTGGTGTTAATAAGGAATGGCTGTATTTACCATGCTCAACATGTACTGCACCGATGTAACAGCAGATGGCAATAAAATGCAGCGAGCCAGGGATTAAAAAACTATTGTCTTAAAGAGGAAATCTATCTATCTAAAACCTAAAATCACTCACCCTCCATTATTCACCACTATGTCTTTCTATCAAATCCAACCAGTCTCACTTGTCCTCCCTTGAACAATAATCTACACATCCCACTCCTCTTCCCACGGCCATGTTGATGATGATGCTGTAAAACCAACAGGAGACACCTGAGATTACACAGGAAACGCTTCCAGCCTACTTGAAGTGCATCCGTGTTGGTGCAGGGGGCACTGCACACAAACAGATGGCACCTGCTTCTTCACACTCCTCGGACAGAGAGGAGGACATGCTCTATAGAGGACAGCATCCTCTGGACACAGCTGACCCATATGTACGCTACTGTGATGAGGGTGTGCTGAGCAAAAAGGTTAAGGGAAACTAATCTGACACCCAGGCCTGATTAGTAGCTATTTATACCCACGTGCACACTGTCCGCTCTGCCCTGGTCATCTCATGTTACACTTATTCCATAACTATGGCAAAGACACCTCGCATCTGTGAGCACTGACCACAGTGGGGGTGAACGCTGTGGTTATCTTTAAACAGGGCCTTGATTAATTAATAGAAATAATCACTTTTTAAGTTCATAATAAATGTAGTACATTACCACAGTTTTCCAAGGCTTTATGTGTTCCAAAGGCAATAATACAGTCAATATTCCAGTCAAACATCTCTGGTTGACCAATTCTAATTATGTGAAATTGGAAATCATCAATAACATCATCACATTTCTCTCAGTGTGACTGACCTGTCCTAACCAACTGTACCCATCACTGATGGGTTGAGTTTTCCTCTGCCGTACGTGGTGATGAGTGACAGTCGTCCAGCAGTGTAGTGCTACAATGAACTGAATCCGGCACGCACATTTCCTGTTACTCACACAGTCCTCAGCATGTTTGATTGAAGCTTGACTGTGTCAAACTCAAACTCACCCCATTTAAGGGTGAAGGGTTATGTACTCCTTCATGATCCTTCATCACCCTCACACGCTCCCACCACCTAGGATTTATTTAATTTAATTTTTATTGTTTTGCTGCTTATTGTTAATGTTGGCACTGCAAACTGTACCATGTCTCCATCTGCCCCCTCATTCCTCCTCTGTGAAATTACCATATGGGCAGATGTAACACCCACGTCCCTATTCACTGGAAGATATTCTGAAAGGAAGAACCCCCTGCTCTGTAATTTAGTGAGGAGTGTGGGAAGAGGGGAGTAAGAGTTAGAGAGAGGGATGAAGCAATGAGGGGGCTAAAAAGGAGATGTGGGTGAGAGTGGTTTCCATAGAAACTGTTTTAACTCAATTCATAATTCACCTAGTCATCTGTATTCTGGATAAAGACATTTCTACATTAAACCTGCAAATCCAAGTGAGACTGTGTAACGTCATTGATCAGTGAAATGGTTCGGCCATTACATATTACATAATGTTGTATACTGATGTGATGATGAGGATGTCAAAGGAAGGGAGAAAATATGTACAGTGTGCGTTACATTCAAACACAATGCAAATGTGAATTATTAATCCAGAGCAGCTGCACGGAAAAACAAGACAACTTTACCAACGTCTAAAAGATGAAACGCTTTTAATCCCAAACTGTTCACACTCTGCTGCATTTCAGAAAGATACATTGTACTTGATGAACCTAATTACAAATATACACAATAAGGTCAGTGCAGTTGTATTTGTGCATCATCAAATCACAACATAAATGATCTCGAGGCACATTACAGACAAACTAGTTTCCACAATAAGCAAGACATGGTGAGTCGAAAATAAAACCAACACACACACACACACACACACACACATAAAGTGTGTGTCATAAAGTTGTACTCAAGCACAGATCACATTAGCTGGCAGAATCCTGCTCATATTTGACAATCTGTTCCAAAATAAAAGTCAGAGTGGTACCTCACTGCAACACCACGTCACTGAATCAATGGGCAGAAAACAGAAAAAAGTGCAAACAGAGTTTCAGATGTATGTTTGCGGGTCAGGTCACAGCGAGACCCCTGGGTCACAGTCGGTGAGGCACTCCTCAAACAACCCCATGTTTTTATCCATCTGTTACAGGATCATCTCACACAGGAGCCTAAAAATCCTGACTCAAATGAGTTCCCACTCGCTCACATGGTGCACATCAGGTGTTACTCAACACCTACACAGGCTACAGAGTGTAGCCCCTCTGTAGTCACAGCTCCTCTCTGGCTTTGCTTCATGTCTTTTCTTTTCCTCTCCTCCTCCCTCCATCCATCCATCCGCCCCTCTCTCCCTCCTCCCCGAACTGATGCTCTGTCCAGTGGAGATTGACACGGCATTCTCAGCTTGGGGTGTATGAGTGCGCAGGACAGGATTATATCAAGTGAGGGAGGCAGCGGAGGACAATGAAGGATTCAACAAAAAGAGAAGCAACAGGAACAAAACAATGAAGAAGTGATGATGAGGAAGAAGCAAAAGGGGAATGAAGAACCACAGGAGACTAAAGATGTGGGATCACATTGAGAAGTGAGGTGCAGGTACACAAACAACAGAAGACAACAACGAACTCAACGGTGAGTGTCACCTACACTATCAGCTGATGGACACAACAATAGTGTGCGAGATGTCATTTTCTACTTGCTGAGTAAACTCTGTACACAAACTGTGCTCTGCAGATGACAGATGTTGAGAGAGCTGTTCTAGTTTTGCTTGTTGTCAGAGGGACCGTTTCACAGGTACCACAGCAAAATAGACACTGCGTCAGAGATGCTGAAAACTGCCATGCTGTGTATGATGTGAAGTGAACAGTCACACGTCCCCTTCATTTGCTGTAAGTCTCTGTGGAATGCGTGAGGTTTCACCTAGAAGCATATCGAGAAATGGCAGGTGTGCAAAAAATAACTTAGGGCAATGATGTAGCACATAAGTTCATCTGGTTCACACATATGTGACGTGACATCCTGGATTTAAACAAAGATATATCTTAAGTTAATGAGCCATAGCCTTATGACATCATGACACATCATGACATCATCATGACACATCATGACACATCATGACGTGATAACAGCTGATTGTCGAAAGCGTTTTAAAAAGTGCTTTCTACAACCAACTCTATGTTTGTGGTGAAACATTAAATTACTTACGTCTCAAATTCCGTAAAGTTATTATTTGACTCCAAAAAAATGAATTTATCATTAATATATGTTATTGGTGTTGTAAAACTGGTATGATTTTGCCTGAATAACTGTGATAAATGTCTTATTGACTGTCATAGCAGTGAATTCACTTTAGGGGTGAGCAGTAACCCTACATTCAGCTGTTCAGTCCAGATCTTCAGGTCAAAAACTGGACAACATGGAGAAAAAAAAATCATAATTCTGAAACAAAGCCAAGACGGAGGTTGTCTGGGATGTGATGGCTGTGTGGGATTAATCCTCTGCGTGGCTGACTGCTGTGCTGTGGGTTGGCTCGTGACGAGCAGAGGTGAATCCAGGCCACAGGCACTGATCAGTCTTCACACAGAACACGCTGATATGAGAGAGAAGATGGAAGACTGCGATCTCTGTCCTCCTCTGGACCATTATCTCATCAATATCTCATCTATTTTTCAGTGATGAAAACTCAAAAGTAAAGTTCATGAGCCGACATGAAGGGTGATTATTAAACACTGTGGAGGGAGTGGATACCAGTGCTGGTAAACTCGGGTTCCTCTGAGTCACTCAATAAAGTGATCCGGTTCACTTGAGTCACTTGAGTCAGTGTTGTTGGCCACTCCCCCAATAACAACAACAACAACAACAACAACAACAATAGTAATGATAATAATAATAATTCTGAGTGGGCCTGATGCTGCTGCCTGATTATATATGCACCCAGAGAAACAACATTATCTGTGTGAGTGCATCTATGTGCGATCACACAGGTGTGATGTCATCACACATCACGAGCCTTGATGTGCTTTGGCATCATCATTGCATGTCCATAAAACACACTCGCCAGTGGCTGATCACCAGTGGGATTAAGCACTTTTTTGCAATAGTGAATTCGTCCAAGTCATCTGAGTCCTGAGTGTGTCCACTGACTCCACAGCTTCTCCGGTGAGTCTGATACCATACCTCCTCTTGTGTAGTTAGCAGCAGCCAGCCAGAGGACTCAACATCATCAAAACTAAGATTACAAATTTCTTGTATATTCCTTGTAATATGGATCAAAAACATCTCCTCTGTGACACCTCATTTAAAGGCTACTTAAAATCAGATGTGGACATTGTGTTGCAGGTCTGCTGCCCTTTCAATGCCATCTCTCCCACCCCCTCTGACTCATGGGATAAGAGCACTTAATATTGTACACTAGCCCCCCCCCAACACACACACACATACACTCCATTACACCACTGACTGTGTCATGGGTGACTCCATCCACTCCGTCTCTCAAATGCCACAGGAGACTTGTTCCTATGGAAACTAGCTCCTGCAAAAGTCCCCAGTTACCTGGTGACCATCAACTGGTTTGCATCGTGTGTGTGTGTGTGTGTGTGTGTGTGTGTGTGTGTGTTTAATCTCAGCTGTTACACAAAAGCACCTGCGTGTTAATATCAATAAACACTTTGGACCAGAAAAAAATGAAATCATTCCTGATGATGAATCGTTGGCTTGCTGCATTTCTTTAAAGAAGTAAAAGAAGATACTGGTTGGAAACAAGGCAGGCCTGTGTTGAAGATATCTTCTCAAACATACATTGATCCACTCCTGTGACACTGTGAAATGACTTCAGAGCAGTGTCAGATAAGGTCGCCACTCCTGATGTCGAAATCCACATCTTTAACTCAGTAAAACCATACACAACCACCCGAATCAAAAAACACAACAGCATCTTTAGAACTTGTAAAAGAGGCTTCTGTGCACATCACAAGCCTCCCCTCTGTCTAATTCGCAGTCCGCAACTCTGAGATGGTTTTGTTCTTGCTGTCATCTGATTTTACACCGAGCCAATATGTGTTGATTTTACGTTCCCTTCTCCTCAGTGGTCGACACAGAAGCTCAAACCAGAACCTCCATGCTGGAGACCTGACCTCTGGGAACAGGAGTCTGGCCTCCAGCCCTGCCCTCATACCTGTGATCACTGGTGCCATGGGAACAAGTAGGTCAAACAGGTGAGGGATTCACCCTGACCCTGACCCAGAATCAGGATCCTGTCTCAGACTTACAATGCAGTTAATGTATAAATAAATATGTATTTGTGTTTCTGTGGGGATTTATGATCATGGGACTTTTTTATATTTCCTCTTATTTTAGTTTAATGAGCCCTTTAAATTCATTGGCCGAGGGCATCATGACAGCCATGTGACAGCCTAGTGGTACTGTAACTCTTGTTGCCTATTGTTGTATATGTGCAGACTGGAAGAAAGAATGGGCTTATTAATTTAGTGAGCTTGTCTGGGTGAGTCAGGCTCAGCTCAGAGATATTTACAGCAAGTAGATCAACGTAAAGGCCAAGGCCATCTTACACTGTCCTGAGCAGCCGAACACAAAGAGCGTTGATTTGTTCATATATCATTTTCATATACTGAATATGGTTTATTCGATATCAGTTTAATATATATATATATATATAGAATGGGCTTATATATATACAGTGTGTGTGTGTGTGTGTGTGTGTGTGTGTGTGTGTGTGTGTGTGTGTGTGTGTGTGCGTGTGTGTGCGTGTGTGTGTGTGTATATATATATATATATATATATATAAGCCCATTCTATATATATATATCTCGGTGTGTGTGTGCATGTGTGTGTATATACATGAATACACACACATATGCATCCTTATGTCTGATATGGTATATACTGTACAGGCATGATGCATGGGTTTTTTAAAACTGCCCTATTGTCTTGTGGTGGTTTGCTGTATACACACATATCATTTCCATACAGTGTGTCAGTTAATATGAATGTTGAAATGGTTTGTCTGACTGACACTGACTCAGATATAATCCTGTAATCTGTGATGACAGCGATCCTTCTCACATAGCTAAACTGAACTCACCTTCCCAGCAGGTAATCCTCACATGTCTAATCAATGGCCATCAGAGGCTGCATATATCAATCACAACCCAGTATAAACTTTACATAACCTGTCCTTTCTAAACCGTAATGGTAAGATGTTATGAAATCACATTAACATCTCAAACTCCGGCTCTCTGACACTCACAGGTACAGCAATGTGTCAGAGACTTTACCAGAGGAGGAGGAGGAACGCCAAATGACCTCTGGCCCAGGTCTCCACAACGGCCACAGTTCCCCCAGCGTCCAGCCCCAATCACACTGCGACCCGGAGACGGAGGACAATCAGAGGAGGTCGAGACGAGGGGGAAAAGGAGGGATGAGCAACCACAACGGGGAGATTCTGACAAGAGGCTCCAACCAAATCCGGAGCCGCTTTGTCAAGAAAAATGGACAATGTAACGTCGTCTTCACCAACATGGAAGAAAAGAGGCTGCGCTACCTGGCTGACATCTTCACCACCTGCGTAGACATCCGCTGGAGATATCTGCTGCTTTTATTCTGCACCAGCTTCATTGTGTCCTGGATTTTCTTTGGCATTATCTTTTACATTGTCTCTCTGGCACATGGGGACTTTGACGAGCAGGCTATGGTGAAGGGGGCTGAGGTGGTGGGGGGGCTGCATGGATCCAACTCCGGATACACGAGTCAAGGGCAGCCACAGAGGATGCCCTGCATTCTCCATGTCCAGGGATTTGTTGGGGCTCTCTTGTTCTCCATGGAAACCCAGACCACTATTGGTTACGGCTGGCGCTGCGTTACTGAGGAGTGCCCGGCTGCCGTGGTAACAGTGGTGATCCAGTCCATTGTGGGCTGTATCATTGACTCTTTCATGATTGGCACCATCATGGCCAAGATGGCGCGGCCCAAGAAGAGGAATCAGACCCTCATGTTCTCCAAGAATGCCGTCATCTCCCTGCGCGATGGCAAGCTGTGCCTCATGTGGAGGGTGGGCAACCTGCGGAGGAGCCACATCGTGGAGGCTCATGTCCGCGCTCAGCTCATCCGCTCACACATCACAGCCGAGGGGGAGTACATCCCCCTGGAGCAGATGGACCTTAACGTGGGCTATGATGATGGCACAGACCGGCTGTTCCTGGTGTCCCCACTGGTTATAGTCCACGAGATAGATAAGGATAGTCCCCTGTACGCTTCAAGCCGAGCTGATCTGGAGACAGATGACTTTGAGATCGTTGTGATGCTGGAGGGGATGGTGGAGGCCACAGCCATGACCACCCAGTTCCGGAGCTCCTACCTCGCGAGAGAGATCCTCTGGGGTCACAGGTTCAAGCCGGTGATCTATGAGGACCGGGACCGCTACAAGGTGGACTACGCTCGCTTTCACCAGACCTACGAGGTGCCGTCGACGCCCCATCTCAGCGCCAAGGAGCTCGACGAGGCTGCGAGTCGGCCGTGCAGTGCCACACAAGACTCCATTACCAGGTCGCGGAGCGCCTTCTGTTATGAGAATGAGGTGGCGCTGAGCTGCGGCGAGGAAGAGGATGACATCTTTTACTCTCAGATCGTGGGGAGTGAGGGGACGGAGGACAGGCGGACTTCTGATTCCTCATGATCCCATGACCTGTTGTCCTCGCTGGACCTAATGAACGCACATCCAGATATTTAAACCCGTTTGCCTTGTCAGTGTTGTTGGTTTGTGTTCGCTACATGAGAAGTGGAGAGCCGGACCGATTGTAGTGGGTTTGAAGGACAAAGCATCAGAGGGCTGAAAAGCTTTTAGCTCCTTTGTGTTAATTCACACACAAAGGAAAGCACAATAACAGATCATGTTGAATCATCATCAGAAACCGTGTTTCAGACACAGAGTTAGAAAAGTTTCTTTTCTTTCAGTCGAAATGAGAGATTCTATGACAGCAATAGCACTTTAGATACACTTCTCCTTCCTGGAGAGGACTGATTCACTCTTTTATCAAACTGTGGTCAGGTTTATGCCTCATTATCACAACATGTTGTTGATGGATGGCAGTGATCGTGTCTGCAGTAGTTCTTTGTAAAGCCTGCCATTTGCACTTTCTTCTTACGTCTTGAAAAACATTAAACCTCGTTGTATCTGGGTGTTTTAGTTGGAGTCAGCGAGAGGCTACTGTTGCTGACTATTGCTGTGCAGTATATACCAAGTGCAATCATCATGTGTAGCAGCAGCAGCTTTTTCATTTATTCTTCTCAAATGTCTGGATTTATTGCTCAGTTACGGAGCCCATCTGCTGACATTGGTGCCACGATTCATTAAGTCATAGCCACGAGACACAATCTTGTGGCTATTATTATTATTGTTGTTGTTGTTGTTGTTGTTATTATGTTAATATTAATAATAAATCATCATCAGTCATCAGTAGCTTCAGACATTTGCAAATGTGGCAACGCAAGACAAGTGTTTCACCAAAACATCCAGTTTAATTCATTTTATTGGTGTGCGTGTGTGTGTGAGTGAGTGTGTGTGTAGGGGACGCGGAGACAGAAGGTCTCCACCAGTGTCACCAGACGGGCTCCGTACTCAGCAGTGACAAATATAGAAATATTTTATAAATCTTATGTAAACTACATCTATTTCTATTTTAAGGCTTGTTAGATTATAGATACTGGACACAGGTTCATATTAATCTACTGGCTCTATCAATATAAAACTAGACTTTTCTGTTTGTTTTGTTTATCACTTCCAAACTTGTTTGTTGGGTTTGTTTCTCGTGGAGGCTGCAGCCACTGATAACAGAAACAATACAGAGAAGAGGATGTATTTAATGTGTGTGCTGGGTGGAACATAAAACCCAGCACAAGTTATTATTTGGAAATGGGTGCACACAACTTTAAGTGTGCTCCCTGTGTGTGAAGTTGTGAAGCTACTGTGACTTTACTAATAAAGACGTCGTGATAGTTGTGTCATAGACGACAACAAATCCTAGAGAGGAGAGATTTAATTGTTTGTGAGAATTAAGCTTCATCAGCAACAAACAAACAAACAAACAAACAAAAACCAACAAATCCTGAAACACAATTTGTCCATGATGTAATCAGAAGCATTATGTTGTTGAATAATATAATGATGTTATAATATAATATAATATAATATAATATAATAATAATAGATTTATTATGATTTATGAGCCCTATACCCTTCACATGGGAGTGTATGGCTGTCAGACCAGTATACCTGCTGGCATATACCTGCTGATACTGCTAATCTCACTCCTGAAATACTTATAATATCTTATTGTTGTTTTTCTGAATATGCGAGTTTTGTCTTGCAATGATTACACTGCTTCCATAAGTGTGTGTTTTTTGTATAAACACGGCCTGAGAGAGTGGCTGTAGAGACTAATTGATGCATGTGTGTAGTTCAATTAGACTTTCTAAAAGATTTAGCCTGGTAAATATCAATGACCATGTTAATCATATATAAACAATGGCAGTAAATCAGCTGCATTTAGAGTCTACATCAAACTGTATTTTTGTTATTGAAATCTGAAACACATCCATGTTGCTGAACTGTGAAATAATATCAATCAAATGAGGCCTCTGAAACAGACCGCTGCACTTAACTGGCTAAATGTGTTTTACAGTACATTTGTGGATGTGTTTTAACTCTGCAGCAGACTCAGATTAAAAAACAATCCTATCAGCTTATTTTAACTAATGAGAGTTTCTTGAATATGGCGTATATGGGTTATTCATGATGACGGTATATTAAAATGAACCCAGAAGTATGAAAATATTTTGTCTCGCAGTGTAAAACAGTCTTTCTCTAATGCTGGTTTTGAACTGTGTGATTCTTCAACATGGGCACAGAGGAGGAGCCGACCTGAACACAACTGAACGTAAATGGCCCTTTGCTTGAAAACACATATTATTTCGCTTTCATCGCTGCAAATTCTTTCAGCTTCATAATCAAAAGATTTTCCGATTTTCGGATTGGCGATAAAATTGCAATAAACAAGACGTTGTTTATAAAGGAAAAAAAGGTCAAGCACAAAGCACTTTACTCTTCTTTGTATACCCTTTGATGTTGCAAATAAGTCTTTATATAATTCAGCCTGTTTGTGCTTTTCTGATGTTTGGTCCTGGCGAAGCTCTTCTCTAATGCAGCCATGTGTGTTGAAGCATCTGGATACAAAGCTGCGTGCTCACTGACAGCCACTAGATGCCTCTGCAGCCATTTCTATCACACCAGTAAACGTGTTAGCGTTACAGCCAATCTTGGATATATAGATGAATTAACATATGTACTACAGTTTTAACAGTCATAATGATTTATGAATGTTCAAGAGAAACAAAATATTACATAATATTATTTAAGAAGTCAAATGTGCTGTGCGACATTGCAGAAGATACAACATAATGGTGCCAGGGAGCACAGCACAGCATGATCACACTCATTTCATAAGTCAGGGTGTGGCTTGACCATGAACCCACTGCCTTTCACTCCACCTCAAGTAAGTGGGAAAGTGTGTTGCATCTTATCAATCTCATCGTATCTTACATCCAGCGGCACCGATGCTGGGATTTTTCCTTAGTGCGTCATATGATCTCCAACCAAAAACAAGAAACAGCAAATGAAAAGATTGGAGAAGCTGATAACAGAGTGTGAGTGATGTCTCTGCAACGCAGTTGTAAAGGGAGGTCTGATAATACCATAATGTGTCAGGGCCTTGAACTGCTCCAACCAGTCAACTAATCCAGACACTGTTTATTATACAGAATATTAAATGATGTCGCGTTATTTCACAGGATGCACTGGTCACAGAGAAACTGCAAAGTGTAACTCACTATCCATGAGGTGGAGGTCAGTGCCCCCTGCTGGCAAGTCATCAGAAAATTGATCCTGAACAGCTTTAACAGAATGTACACAAAGGTGCAAAGCCTCCTAACCTCACCGTCTGTGCTGTTGATGAAAAGCACCACCCTTCTGCGTGACACAAATAAAAACTACAGTAAGACGATGTCATTTGGGGTTGAACAAAGATGCTGATCGGCTATTTCCACAGAGGTTCTCACCCCCCCCCCCCACACACACACACACATCACCACATCATCTCACATCCATAACTGTAAGAGAAAGTAGTTCTCGATTTGCAGGCTTTGCATATCTCTATACGAATGTTACCTTATTTCCCTCCATCTCACCTGTGTTTTCTCTGTCTACCTTTTAATTCAGTTAAAAATGCCACTAATTACAGACACCCCCCCGCCCGCCCCCCCACCTCTGTCCTCACGGTTGTCCTGTCTTGATCTTTGATTCATCTAATTCTAAGGCTTCCATCTCTGTCTGTCAGCCGACACGCTGGACCTCTGAACCTCGGAGCAGAGGCCTGTCTGTCGGCGGATGAAAGGGTGACAAGAGGGAAGTGAGGAGAATGGGGCGAGCTGCTCGCTGACTGCAGGCCTCCAGGCCTCCAGGCTATGGGCTTTTCATTAGCCAGTCACTGAGTGAATGGCTGAGTGTGACCGCTGCATGGTCAAATGGGAGAATGGAAGTCGTGCTGGGCCACATCAGCTATTAGGGTGATTTGGGGGCTTCCACTGACTTCTTTTGTGTATTGTCTCCAAAGTGAGCAACCGAGGCGCAACAGTGTCCCTTTGTGTAGGACATTTAACTGCCTGTTAGCATGCTAATTATAGTGTGTGTGTGTGTGTGTGTGTGCGTGTGTGTTTCTCTCATCATCTGGTGTTTTCCATCCCTCCATCTCTCTCCTGAGATTTACACTCCTAATTTTCTTCTCCCCCCTCATCGCAGTAACGTACCACTGATCACTGCGTTACTGCCGTGACCCATTTCAAAGCTCCTTCCTGCTGTTTTGATCTATTGCCCTTTATTTTTAAATCTGTGTGCTCCCAGTATCCCCTCTGCTCGCTCGCTCTTACTCTCTCTCTCTCTCTCTCTCGTCTATTTGTCCTGTTTAATCGATCAGCTGCTCCTGGTTCTGCCATGCTTGGATCAGTTCCGCGTTGACTGTGATGTTTGAACATTAGCTCTCTGTCATAGTCAGCGCAGGGCATTTTCCTCACATCTAACTATGGAAAAGTTCATTTCAGACACGCTCCTCGCTCTCCCACCAAGCATCCAGCTCTCACCCAGCCTGTGCTTCCTCTCCACCTGTCTCCCTGTCACTGGATTAGGGCTGTGTGATTCCCAGATTCCCAAAAGATTTTCAGCCAGGGAGAGAAGGCTGAGGACTGAGGATGAGAACCTGCTTTTTGAGTGGTAATCATAATTACATGAAGCCCCAGGTTCAATTAACCAATCAACGAAGAAAACCATAAGTACTTCCTGTTATTGTGTCCCTATCTTAGTTGCACTACATCACTGCTATGTGCAAGACTGAATCATAGATTCAGTAAAGTGGGGTAAAATCACTTCATGATGACTCGTTATACAAGCTACAAATCCAGGTGAAAATGTAACAGTGTGTCAGTGTCGGTGCACATCCACACCTGTATCAGTTGCGTGATTGAGTCATATTGCTGCCATTCTCGCAGAGCAGTGTGTTGACCAAACATTATCACAACTGATCATGAGGAAATACCACTGAACAGAGACAACCACTCAACAGCAACAAACATTTCTCGCTGACCATAACAAGGCCGGCCTTGTTTGTCGGGCCTGACGCGAACCCGTAGACTGATGTGAGTAATGGGATTACAGATGACAACAAAAGGGCCGGCACTTATGATGACATACATGACAACCCAAAGATAAGTGTCTGTCTTCATTGTCTGTTCTCCTGCACTAGTTTCATACTGAGATATATGTTTATGTTTGTTTATGTTCTCTCACTGTGTAAGTTAGAGAACTTTGTTGTCCTTAAATAACACCGTCAACAGGCAATAAAGTTTCTGGATGTTTTCATTTTGATTTGTTGCCCACTCTGTGTGAGTGTGTGTGTGTGTTTCAATTGTGTATCTTAATGTACACCTATAGTTGGTACAAGTATGCGTTACTTAGTAATATATAAACTGGGTTTGTCTACTTCTTAATGTGTGTGTGTGTTTTTCTGTAAACACTTGATTACTCAGGACATATGTATATGTAAAACTGCATTCCTGCCAGTAGTGTACAGGCTTGTCTGTATGTTTTAGTGAAGTGTATGCATGAATGCATGTGGACACCTATGTGTTCATCCACATATGCACCGTGCATGTATGAATGTGTGTGTTTGAGTGTATGTGTATGTATGTGTATGTATGTGTTGCAGCTGTGGGCCCTGTGTTTGAACCCTGGCTCACATGGGCAGAGTGAGGGAGGGCCGCAGGGCGAGAAGGCGATGGGAGAGGGGACTGATGCCCGACAAACTCTCCAGCTCCCTCTCCCCTTTCATCTCCCTCTCCCAGCATTAGACAACAAACTCTTTCATTCAGGCATCTTTGCGGCCAGCCACCCCCAAACCCTCCAGGCCCCCACCCGTTCACGCTGCTTAATTCAATGTTCCGAGAAAAACTCATGATTGGGAAGTGACTTTTTTGTCCTCCCCCTTTTCCATATCTGCTCTACAGAGACATCACCCCTCATCCTACCCCCCCACCCCCACCCCCACCCCGGAGTCTGTTTATAATTTTCATATCAGCTTCGCAACAACAGCTTCTGTCCGATAAACACAAAGCAAGTAGAACCAGGTCAATCCACCCTCTAAACTGGATGATGCAATGATGGTAAATACACCAATGAGCTGTCAAATGTTGTTCCACCTAAGATGACTGAACACCGCATGTAAATGATGTTATAATACTTAGACTCCTACTTGAGAAGCAGCTTTAAGGACCAGCATTTGCTCTTACTGATACAGGATGCGATTCAGTCATCTATCACATACAGGGAGGGACAGATAATCATAATAATAATGTTTGTCCACTGATTGACAAGGATGTTAATCACTGACAATCATCATTTCAACAATAACAAATGAAATAAACATTTCTCCTCCAGTTTCTTTGATCCCCCCCCCCCCCCCCTCCCCCCCCCCCCCCCCCCCCCCCCCCCTCATATATCAATTTCCTTTAGATGTTCCCCCTCACACAATTGAAGCAACTAGAGTCTTTCCTTTGGCTGGCAAGTGGAGATATGAAGCTGAACACACAATGGCCTATTCACTAAGGTAACCCTGCCCCCCCCCACACACACACGCACACACATACGTCGCACCCCCATTCATCCCAGTCTGACTGGGACGAGTGGCTGCACTGTCCATTACTTCAATCCTACACACATGTCCTTCTGTAATGTAATGTCCTTCGTGCTGGCACATGGAGGCATACAAACACAAACACACACACACACACGCTAGCACAAAGACACCCGAGCAAATTAATTTACATAACCACATTTAACAAAAAGACAGACACACACAGGCCGCACCTCACTACCCAGCTGCAGTGAAAGTCTTGCCAACCCCTAACAAAAAAAAACACACACACACACACACAGAGAGAGAGAGAGCTGTAGCACAGATAAGACTACCACTACATCTTAGGAAGGGGTGTTTGTTGCTATGAGCACAACTCATTCAGTTTTCTAGCGCAACATTTCCTACCAACCCCAGTTGTATCTCTCTGTGGTTAACCCTGACCTTTGACCTCCCAGAGGAACTGAACCTTAGCTTGTATGTTGCCCCCTTTTTTTTTCCAATATATAAGACAGAGTTTATTACATCCACAATAACTCAATAACCTCAATAACAGCAGTCCACCGGATCCCACTGCAAGCTTGACTGACTCACTTCACTGAGCAGATACTGACACACCTGCCTCCCTCCTGCACAGGTGCATGGAGGGAAACAAAGAACGAGAGAAAGAAGTGAGTCGGAGAGGGACACAAACGGCTTTCATATGTTGCTAGACTCAGTGTGTGTGTTAACAAATGAACAAATCCGCAATTAGAAATTATGGTCTGGCAGAAAAACCAGCTCTCATCCACTCCAGCATCACCGCTCTACAACCAGACTTTACTCTACTATCTGCAAAGTCACTTTCAGAATGTACTCAAGCTTTGTGCTGACACGGATGGAGAATCTAACAACCATTTCCAAATCCAACGTTATGGAACAATCCAACCTCTGTATTTTGACATATTCAGGTCATTCATATGGAGCTGCATATAAATTATATTGTAAGTGATTTAAGTCAGGAAGTTCATTTGTAGTTGATCCCATCACAGGGTCAACCACAGACCTCTGCATGACCTTTGCATCATCTTCCTTGAGCTGGGGCCCTTTGACCCCTCTTGTCTGCAGGGTCTTAAATACGCAAATACGTATGTTTCAGTTATGTTTACATCTTTGCTCAGACTTTCGACAACACAACGCTTATGTTTTTCTTCTGCTGCTTGAACGTATCCCTGCGTCTTGTGAGTCAGCAGTAAATAACCATGTGAGCATGTTTATCTGAACCAGAAAACAGGCAGACAAGGGTGACGCTCCCATCTCATGAACATTTAATGAAGATTGCTGTTTCTCTGTAAAATAAATACTATTTTGTGATTTTTTTAAAATCCCACAGGCCTGTATCATGCCTAAAGGGAACATACACCAAATACATTTGATTTCTCTTATATGTCTCTACTTATTTCACCTTATTTCATCATGGTGCCCCACAGTTCCATTCATTGATTTAAATGATTGAAAATGTATACGTTTGTTGTAACCAGGTGGGGGTCAGCTGGATAAAATATACACAAGTTTAGAAACTGAATTGAAATTGGATTTTCCGAACAATTAAATTTTTACTTTGGTTTGTATATTGTGTAATAAAACATAAACTTGGGTTTGCATCATTTATTAGAGAATGCATGAGGTCAGTGGTGGAGTTGATGGTGATGGTGATGGTGATGGTGTGTTTACAGATGTGAGAATAGGGCCCTGCCTCACAGGCAGGACTGGAGCATCAGCAAACCCATCTCAACAACAAACACATCATCTCTGTCACATGACAAGGCAACTTTGTATCATTTTTTTTCTGCCAACTCAAATTATTTCCAACCGCGAAGATGTAAACAGAACTGAATACATTTTGCCAAAAAAAATGCAACGAATACAACGACTGCAGGTTACTCAAAAAATCAGGCTACCATAATTAATTTATTAACCTTTGAGTAACTAAATTAAATCAAAGACTCTTTTTTATGTAGCATCTCATTATTTTTGATAATAAACGACAAACGTAAACGAGCCTCGGTAAAATGTATTCGAATGATTTTTATTTTTAATAAAAGTTTTGCTCTCAACATTTTCACATTATACACGGGGAAATGTTGTTTTCCATCAAACGGCTCATCGTTGATTTGTTTTCTCTCTTCGATTAATTTCCTGTCTGAATAAACCGACACTGCATACAGGCTACACTGCAATGCAGGAAACATTTTCACATAAAGGGAATGTTAGGGTATAGGAAAAATAGAAAATAGGAAAAATCACGGCGCAAACACAAATTAAATATATCTCCCTCCAGACAAACAATAACAACTTTATAACTGATACTAAAATATAGAAAAATATTTAAAATATATATATTGTTGAATTCCTTCCGGAACACGGAAACATGTCAAACACCGACTCACCTGACAAAGCAGAGCAGCGGAACTCTGTTCAGGCCTGGTGGTTTCCTCTCATTTCTCCCTGCACCTCCATCATTTCTACACAAACACACACGCGCGCGTGCCAAAACCAAGACTCACATCAGACCGAATCCTGAGCTGCACAGAGGGAGAGAATCCCCGCAGTGTGTGTGTCAAGGTCCCCGCTCCACGGCTCCAGGAGGCGGACACTCCCGACGCAGCGGCCCGGGCCCAGGCTCCGCGCTCCTGGAGCACACGCGCACACAGAGTGGCTACAGAGGGGGAAGACACGAGCCTTTTGCTTCTTTTCTTTTTCTTTTTTATATGCACAAAACTGCCTTTTTTTGTCCCCCCTCCATTTTTTTTCATTGGGGTGGGGGGCAGGAGGGGTTGCTCGTTTTGATCACATGATTACAATTCACCTGAGATCGGCTAAGACAAAGGGCGCAAAGAAAAGGAGGGGAGAGGATCAGTGAGAGAAGCTGATGCTCAGGAGCCTTATCACATAGTCAACATTCATGGAGGATGAAAAAACGTGCTGAGTTTGTGGATTGGGGGCCAGTGTGTCGCATGGCGGGGAGACAAGGGGTCATTGTTGTGAAGAACAGCGAGTGTGTTTGTGTCCGTGTGGCCACACTGTCCCCTCTCGTCTCCGCTTTCTGCGTCTTCCACCACCGCTGTTTGGTTTCACTGCTGATGGTGCAATTACCACACTCACACGTGGACACGCGGAGCCTCGTCTGGGGCCTTTAATTCATTATGGTCTCCACGCGCGCTGCGCTGGTAATATAGATTAGATTGATGGAAATTACAGATTACTAATAGTTTTGGATAAACCCGCGTGCTGTGATTTACACTTCATCCAAAACAAATTGGATACATTTACTTTATTCCTCACTTAATTGCTGATGTAGTTTGGAAAGGTTTATAATTTAGAAGCTGCTCAAACGTGTGTCCGTTTGAATTGGTTGCGTTTTGGCGCAGGTGAGCCGGCGCGTAAAGGTGCGTAAAATCAGCGCTCCATGACCAAAATACAACATTTCCTCAATTAACCACATTTAACCGCGTCGCATTCTGCTCCTGTCAAGAAATCACCAGGCCGCTTAACAAGATTTCATTTGCGGATCTGCCGCTGGCAGCGCATTGTGTTGCCTTTCGTCAAGGTCAACACGTTAATCGCAGCTGATGTGAGGAAACGCCATGATTCTTTTGTCCATGACCTTATCCAGGAAAGAACTGATATTTGATTGGCCTGTATGAGTGAGTCATTAATTAACATTCACTTCAGAGAAAAACGAGGGTGGCACAAATGTGTGGTGGCCCAGAGAGCAACAACAACAACAACAACAACCAAAGAGACAAATATGCTACAGTCAAACACATAGGACTTCCACTGTTTGTTTATGACGTCACAGGTGTTTGTTTCACAAAAAATTAGGTTAATTAATTATTTTTTTAATTTTAGTGAAATTATGGTTGATGCAGAAAATGTCGGTCTAATGAGCAGCTGTTTCTTTAACCTGCTGAGTGTTGACCTCTAAAATCTCGCCACCACATTAAAATCCCTGTGCTATGGAGAGCATGCATTTAGATTCCAGTCTGATCAAACCAGAGGCCTACATATACATATACAGTATCCCTATAGCCTCTGGAACATCACTTCAGCACAGTTTAAATGTATAGGACCCAAGTAAGATGCAGAAGTTTACACCTGCACAGCTTCTGTTGGGTATCAAACTGATATGAGAAAAGCAAAACATAAACTTTATTTCTCATATTTTCCCACTTTCTGAGAGAGAGAGAGTAAACTAGATCTCAACCAATCAGAAATGCGTAGATTTGCATGGATGGTTGTACTGCTCCTTTAAGACTTGTCACCCCCTCCCCGTCCCCGTGTCTTTTTATTTTTTTCCCATCCAGCCCGATACAAGGAGCCCTTTAAGCCCGCTGCGGTGACACAGAGCAGGCATTCATACCCGGGCAGCGCAGCGAGGGGGCTGGGAGCCAGCGTCACTTTGGAAACTCGGAGACTCGCGGATTCTCGTGTTAAACCGGCGCTCTCCTTTTCCCAGT
This sequence comes from Trinectes maculatus, assembly GCA_016785345.1. NCBI lineage: Eukaryota > Metazoa > Chordata > Actinopteri > Pleuronectiformes > Achiridae > Trinectes > Trinectes maculatus. The sequence continues at coordinate 368,845 of JAFBJQ010041271.1, forward strand.
ACTGAAGTAAGACTCGGCCATTTCATCATTTCTCCTCAGCACTACCGCTGACACGACGATCCTCCACTTACACACACACATATATATATATATATATATATATATATATATATAAACTGTATATTTGCCTCTCATAGTTTGTTTGTTGTCAAACTTTCAGGACATTTTAAACATCCGCGGCTGTGCGTAAAACCAATAACCAAACGCTGTTGCATTAAGTTAACATGTCTTAAGTGTTTGTTAAAACTTTAATGACAGTGTTGATTGATTAGGGTATTGATTATGAACATTACAGCTGTGTCGCTCTCTGTCGCGTCCATGTCTTTTACATTCCTGTCTCAGGCGGACTGGTTTTTACGCAGCGCCGATCATGCTTCGTTTGGACAGGTCAGGACAATTCAAACTCGGAACTGTGTAACTCGGGAGACTGTTGAATCTTCTTCATACTAAAACTGATGCGGAGATTTAAGAAGTGACTGGAAACAAGGAGGCGACTAATATCTGGATGTGAGCGAGTAGTGGGGGGGAAAACAGTAGGGAAGATTCAAACAAGCAAATTAAGGCCAAGTTATTGGCAAATCAAGCGGCGATAATGAGGTCACACACACAAAGTAAATGTGCTCATTTGACTGGTGTCTGGAAAACACGCTGTATATGAAGGGGAAATTAATGGGGTGACACTCGCTGGTCCTCATTTGACGCGCTGCGTGCGTGAAAGAAATACCACGCTTTATAATTCATATGTTCAGTGACGAAAGGAAATTATCACCACTCTGTCAAGTGACTGCTGTTGCTCTTTCATGCCTTTCATAAGGCATATGCGAGGAGCCAGTCTCGCGCGCGCAGAAACACGTGCGCAATGAGGCGTTTGGTGCCTTGGCGCACGGCGTTTACGCACGGTGTCTCTGGAGCGGGGACGTGGGGACAGTGTGTGTGTGTGTGTGTGTGTGTGTGTGTGTGTGTGTGTGTGGAGGGGTCCCTCAGGGGGGTCCCTCACAGACCAGGTGGCAAGCGACTGTCATTTATCATTAATTCACCGCGGACAGATGGAGTTTTGAAGTTTTACACACAAACAGCTTTGTAGCCTGGAAATGGATCAAATTGATGACATTCAATTTGCTGTTAATTAAAACGGACTTTAGAGTCACAAATAACGATAATTGAAATTTGCCAAACTACATTTTTTTATTATTAATTCGTAAAATGAGTGTGCTTAAAATACTAACAACCAACTCTCACGTGCACATTTCCACTCATGCTCAGTCCTTTTCTCATATAGAAACGTGTGGTGACCTGACGGGGTACTGCACCCGTTCTACGCCACGCGAAAACAACGCAGCTCTCAGAATGACAGCCTGTTTCATAAAGTCACCAGACGTGGGCGAGACCCTTCATTTTCCTGCAGTGTGGGGGGAAACGAGCGCGTGTCGCCGGTTCACGAGGAGTTCGCTGAATCAGGCCCAGCGCGTAAAGTGCGGAGCAGGGTGTTGGTTCTAATGGACACAACAAGGCCGCATTCTGCTCCCGCCGATAGACCCGCTCCTGTTTCACAAACAGACTGGGTCCGACGCGCACGCGCCTGCCCACGCGCGCGTCCACGGCGTTTATATTTCCAGCGCCGGGCTGTGTTTATCCAAGAAGTGGCGAGTATAAATCCAACGCCTGTGCTGCTGCGGCCTCCTCTCACGAGGACGCCGGAAGAACCGCAGCCCCTCACACAGTAGCTGTTGGTGGGGCTGGGGGCGCAGTGTAAGAACATAGGACAGGGTTTTCAAAGAATGAGATACGGTTTGGTTTTGGTTTGGAGACAAATAGGATTTATTGAAACCTCAAAACGTCAGTGAAACGATGGAGACTTTACAAAAACATACATAAAGATGGCATTTAAAAGAATCACGAGACTCAAAATGGCAACAAAGTAAAAAGTAGAGCCATGTCAGTGGCTGTAGGAGCCGCGGTGGGCCGAGCCTCAGTCCCTGCAGCGTTCAATAAAGTGAAGTGCGCTTGATTCTCGCACCTCCTCCAGACACACGCTGCGGCTCCGGGGCGCGTGGGTGAGGTGACAGAGGCTCGGGACCGCTGGCTGTGACACGACTGACCCCCGCATCACTCTGCTGTTCCAGGTGTCCGCAGCTGGAGTCCGCACGCGGGATTGACGGAGGAGAGGGAGAAGGGGAAGTCAGGAGGGAAGTGAGAGCGGGTGAGTTTGGCGCAGACGTTTGCGCGTTAGCAGGTAAACTGGGGTCCAAGGTGCGCGCTGAGCCGCCTATGATACCAACCACACGGATGGAAAGAACTTTAATGTGGAACCCTCACAGAGTTTTACAACGGAGGCTGAGAGTAGAGACAGACTGGCAGTTTATATTGTAACTTAGAGGACAGGTCAGACAGAGAGAGAGACAGACACAGACAGACAGAGAGAAACAGAGAGAGAGAGAGAGAGAGAGAGAGAGTCAGTCAGTCAGTCCACACTGCGAGCTGAGGGGACAGACAGGAACAGGGACCGGTAGACAGGTAGAGCTCAGCACTTCCAGCATCAGGTCTCTGCGTCCTCTGCGCACCTGGAGCTTTGTGTATAGGGAGATGTCCAGAGAGGAGCAGAGCTTATCGGAGGTGGAGCTCAGTCCCGGGATGTCGGACGAGAGCCGCTCCCTGTCCCCGGGTCACTCCTCCGCCGCGACGGGCGGGGACGACTCGCCCCTCCACGCGCAGCAGCAGCAGCAGCAGCAGGCGCAGCTGGCGCTTCTGGACGACGCGTCGGCGGCGCGCTGCTCCTCCGGCCGATCCGACGACGAGGACGAGCGCTTCCCCGCGGGGATCCGCGAGGCCGTCAGCCAGGTGCTCAACTGCTACGACTGGACCCTCGTGCCCATGCCCGTGCGCGTCAACAGCGGGGGCAAGAACAAGCCGCACGTGAAGAGGCCCATGAACGCGTTCATGGTGTGGGCGCAGGCGGCGCGCAGGAAACTGGCCGACCAACACCCGCACCTGCACAACGCGGAGCTCAGCAAGACCCTGGGGAAGCTGTGGAGGTGAGGACGCCACTGTGCTGTATGTGTGGACAGCTGAGTGCTCATAGGCCCCCTGCTGGCCAGCGACGGTAGTGTTGTGATGCTGAAGCTGTGAGAGGTGTTGGGAGACGTCAGAGCTCGACAGGGGGTCTGCACATACTAGTACACACGCACACACACGCACACGCACACACACACTGCTCTTTGACTTATATCTGACTTAATTGCAAGACAAAAAGAAAACATGTTGTTGTGCTGAGCTGAACGGCAGCAGTACAATATCTCCTCAATCAGCTGACCTTTACCACATCAGTATCCCCAACTCCCCCTCACACCGGATCTAACAGCCATTTAACATCCATTACTCGAGGTGTAGGCTCAATCGTGCTGAGACAGAAAGACACAGCTGCATTTATGTGTGTGTAGTGTCACCGTCCTCCACTACTCCTGTCTTACTCCTGTCTTACTCCTGTCTTCCTCCTGTCTTACACTGACCTCAGTTTGCCTAAAGTGATGCAAGCTGCTGTTCCTTATGAAAGAGGACACAACAATCATTGTCCATGTAAGTTCATGTGAGAACTGATGATGGGGTTTTGTTTTTTTTTTAGAAAATATTATTACTTTGTGAAACTGTTAGGAGACGGGATCAATCCAGCTGCCTGATTTTTCCCACTTTTGGTCACAGATCAGCAGCTAAGACCTGCCGTCTGTGTGACTTCTGTGAAAACCCTCTGGTCACATGTTCCCGAACCCGGGCTAATTTCATACACTGTTTAATTCTTGGCCAAGTAGGTGGAGCAGCTGGATCCTGATCCTGAGGGAATAACAGGGAGTTTTCACAGCCATTCACCTCATTTTCAAAGCAGGCGCAGTTCAAATTAAAAACACTGGGACATGTTAAATATTCACTTTAAATTAATAATACTATAATTTAAAAGAGACCTTAGTTAATAGATTCACTTGTTTTACATACTGTATATATTCTGTGCCATGTGTCATACTGAGTTACAGTGTGTGTGGCCAGTTGTTCACATCCTTTTTCATTCTTCAAGTTTAAAGCTTCATCACATCATCCCTTCTCTATTCTACAGAACCCCCCCCCCCCCGCTCTCTGACTATTTCCTGACAAGAGAGGTCAGAAGGGTTCAATTCATTAACCTTGTGGCGACTGAACATTAATTAGATGAAGACTTGACCTTGGGCTCAGACCTGATTGGTTAATTGGCTGAGAAACATGATAAACGGGGAGGCCGGGGAAGGTCGAGGGTTTCTCATGCCATTGCTGCCAGCAGTAGAAGTAAGGAGCTGAGACAGGATGTTTCTGTGGCCTGTGTTATTTCATTACTGTCCTGCAGTCAAAAGCCCCTGGCAGGCATGACATGAGAGCCAGCTGTGCAGCTGTGCAGATGTGGTGAATTCATTAGCTACCTGAAGGGAAACCAAAAGAGCCAAAACGGAAAATGTATCAAACTCACTAATGGGGAGTTTCCTGTCAAACACATCCTTGTTTCCCTGAACAGTGATTTTTTTTTAGTATTAATGTGACTTTTAACACAAGCCTTATGTTATGAGATGATTATTAGCCAATATCAAAAGACGAGTTTGAATTTAATTCCTAGACACTTCTTGTTTTGTTTTGTAGAAAACTGCAGCAAAAATGTCGCAGCCTATCTTTTATGCAGTTGACAAATGAAACGTCCTTTTTATATTTCATTCTTATCCAAAGACTTCTCAATGAGAGCGACAAGCGCCCCTTCATCGAGGAAGCCGAGAGGCTGAGGAAGCAGCACAAGAAGGACTACCCCGACTACAAGTACCAGCCCAGACGCCGCAAGAATGGAAAGACTGGTTCCGGGTCAGGAAGTGAGGCCGACGGCCATTCGGAGGGTGAGGTCACCCACAGCCAATCCCACTACAAGGGCCTCCACCTGGAGATGGCCCACAGTGGGGGAGCCGGGTCCCCTCTGGCAGATGGGCACCACCCGCATGCTGCAGGTGGGCTGCGGGCTCCCCTCCACGACCCCACTGATCCTGTCCCTGTCACGCTGATATATGAGCCCGGGTGCAGCTGGACAGTGTGGCACACAGACAGATAACCGCTCCTGTTTGCCAAGAATAAACGCTGTAACTATTCCTTTTCTTTTGTGCCCACAGGTCACAGCCACAGTCCTCCCACACCCCCCACCACTCCCAAGACAGAGCCTCAGTCTGGGAAGGTGGGAGATGGAAAGAGGGAGGTCGCTGGGAACGGGGGCTCCCGTGGTGCAATGGGAGCAGAGGGAGGCTCAGGCGCTCCGGGATCTGGGAAACCTCACATCGACTTTGGGAACGTGGACATTGGTGAGATGAGCCATGAGGTGATGGCCAACATGGAGCCTTTCGACGTCAATGAGTTTGACCAGTATCTGCCCCCTAACGGGCACCCGGGGGTTGGCCAGAGCGCCGGAGGAGGTGCAGCCGCAACACCTTCTCCAGCCTCGCCGTACACCTACGGCATCTCCTCAGCTCTGGCAGCAGCCAGTGGACACTCAGCAGCCTGGCTCTCCAAGCAGCAGCAGCCTCCTCAGCAACATCACGGCTCCACTCATGGCTCAGACCCATCCAAAGCCCAGATCAAGAGTGAGGCTGGTGGTGGCGCTGCTGGTCACTTTGCAGAGGCCGTCTCTGCAGGTTCCCACGTCACATACACGCCCCTCAGCCTCCCTCACTACAGCTCAGCCTTCCCCTCGCTGGCCTCCAGGGCTCAGTTTGTTGAATATGCTGATCACCAGGCCTCGGGGTCATATTACACCCACTCTGGTCAGGCTTCAGGGTTGTACTCAGCTTTCTCTTACATGGGCCCCTCCCAGAGGCCCCTGTACACACCCATCACTGACCCAGCTAGTGTACCGCAGTCGCACAGCCCCACACACTGGGAACAGCCTGTCTACACTACACTGTCGCGGCCATGACAGATAACAAGACCAGAGGGCACTGGTGCAGGTTCGGCCCCCATGTCAGACCCACGGAGCAGCGGCGGTATGGAAGGTGGAAGCGGTCTGGGCTGTGGGGTGTGGGCCGGCACCGGGGGAGGAGGCTGGGGAGGCAGGAGGGGAGAAGCCCCGCTCTGTCCGTACTCAGGTGCAGACACGCTGTCACGGCCCGAGTCTGAGCTTGGCGCGCGGTGCTTTGGAGGTGTGGTTGATTATTAGGGCGCAAAAAAGTTGTTCTCCGAGTGTCACTGTGACAGAGCAGAGGAACAAACACACAACCACAGGAGAGATTCACAACAGCAAAAAGCCCTGGCACAAAGTGCTCAAGGATCATGACTCACTGTGTATCAGAGGAGGCACACTGTAGTCTATACCCCATAGGTCAACAACAGGGTCAGCATTCACAGGGACTATTACACACACACACACACACACACACACACACACACACACACACACACACACACACACACACACACACACACACACACACACACACACACACACACGCACGCACACACACACAGCAAGTTATCATCTAAATATGCAGCAAGGTCACGACCTTCCCCTGTGTTACTGAGAGTCTGATACCTTCCATACAAAATGTTTTTATCTACCAGAGGTGAAGTGCTAATTCAATTAGCTGTAGCTCAGGCAGGATCCACCCATCAATAAACAGATGTTACCGTCGTGCTGGTTTTGGAGATCAATACATGAAGTACTAACATTCTGTTGGTTTGTGAGGCGCTGTTATCCCCATTTTATTCACATGATTGTGCCGTGTTCGCGTCAAATGAACTTTGTGAACATCAATGCCAGAAAACCATGTTGATTTTCTAAAGACTATTAACAGGATGGTCTCTAAAATGGACTTGAAATTACAAATGTACGAATATTGATACATGCAGATATGAAATATTTGTAAAACGACCAAAGTTTTGAGACCAAAACTTTCTGTGTAGAGAAGAAACTGATTTTATAGACGTTTCTCCCAACAAGACACTGAAGCTACCTTACAATGTGTACTAGTCACTAGTTTTCCCTCAGCTGTCAACATTTTTCCAACGTGAGGTTTTCCTGTATTCTACGAGTGTCAGATATACCTGTTGCGTTTTTTTTTCCACAATGGCACCGTTTTGTGCGATGAGTTTAGTATTTGATGCATCCATGTAGACCATCCACTATAAAAGATTTTTTTTTGGTACTTTGGAGAATTTGTATTCACTGACCATGCTTGCATTGACAGAACACATAGAAGCTTTTGCGATATCTTAACAATTAACACTTTAATATTGCTGTCAAGTGCTAGTTTGCCATTATTATCTCCACTGAGAGCCTGCACCGCTGCCTTTTCTTTGCCACAGGTATATATTGTGAAATGTCACATCTTTTGATTGTAGCAGTGTAAACTTTTAAAAACATATAAATATGTTTTTCAAGACATTTTTCAGTGTGGATGATGCCAACAATGAGGAACAGTTGCCAGAGACTGTGCACATTAAGCCTTAAGACATTTTACTGCAGCCTAATAACAAACACTAAATGTGCCTTGTACTTATTAGTTAACATGTTTGTCTCCTAATTGTCTTTAACCTCTCTCTATGGCTTGATCTGTTACCACATGTAATAGCTTTCCCTCAACTCCTGAACGCAACTGTTGAAGTATTTTATCTCCACATGGGAAAGTTACAAGTATGTGTATGTGTTATTTGCTTTGTTTTATGTATATGACAGATGAATTCTTTATCACTACTGGACACTGATATGAACGTTTTGCATGCAGCACTGCTTGTTTGTTAAACTGGTCAATTGGTGCTTGAAGCCAATTTTTATGACACCATTTACCTCCAGCATCAGTAGTCGTCTTACATCTGTAATGCTTTGTCTTCTGAATTGCTATTCATTTTATGTTTGCTATTTATATTTTCGTTCGTGCCTTTAATTGTTTCTCTCGATTTTGAAGAAAACTTTTGACTGTTGCTGCCACTTTAGTGTTTAATCTCTTGTATAACTGTTGCCAGCACAGCATCACAACATCTAAATAACAGCAAGACCGCAAGCCTAAACATGTGACGATGACTAACGATCTTTTACTCCCACTTGAAATAAAGCTATTATTTCTGCTTTAATACAAGTCTCCCTCTTGAAACATTTTTACAGTGGAACAAATAACGGAAATAATAATCGCCATGTCAACGTCTGAATAACCACACGATGATAATAATAAACAGTGAGCTTCTAATTGTCCCCATTACAGAACTATTCCCATTGTTATGAGAGTACTCGTCTTGTCATTACTAATTACGCCAAACAACAACAGCGAATGCCTTCGTGGCACCTAATGGCTCAAACACTGCCCACATTCTCAGAATAATCTGTTCAGCTAGTGGATAATTCACTTTAGCTGACGGCAACTCAGCTCACGGCTACAGCACATCACAAGTGACCATTAGCGGAGGTATAAGCCGAACATGAGCCATGGGGCCTTGTATGAGCAGGCAAGTGAATCAAACAGTGGCGATGGAGAGTTACATTACAATAGCACAGCAAAGCGCCAACTTTCACGTACTGCATCTCTGCAGCAGGAAGGTTGCTCCATGTGAACTTGAAATAATATCATATGGCTACATGCATATTTCAGGTCTGTTATTGTGCATGTATGGATGCAGGTTTCTGTATGTGTGTGTGTGTGTGTTGCAGGTTAAGCCTGACTCCTAATTCCCTCCCTTTAATCGGCTGTGTGATACTTTGGAGAGACAAAGAGGGCCATTGAAGGAGAGGTTGGGGGGGTGGGGGAGCAGGGGAGCAGCAGCAATGAGGGAGCCTTACCCATAACTGCCTGGCCTGTAGCTTCACTGGGATACAAAGGGACTCTCATACACTCGCTGCACATAGACCCTGCAACCCCTGCTACCCACCCTCCTCCACATCTCCTCCCCCCATACTCTCCATCCTCTGAAAGAAAATCCCCCCAGGTTTCAGCTGCAATGTGATTCCATTATTTCAGAAGTTACGAATGTTATTTTTATCACTTTCCTGTATTGTATTGTGAAAACTGTCAAAGCAGGTGTCACCCAGCAGATGTCATCAGTTCACCTGCCACAATAGTAGAGTGCAGAGCAAGAACGGATCAGGAGTCTTGTTGGCTGGATGGCGGAGCACGCACATAATTACACATCGACGCTCTTGTTAAGTCCAGCTTGTGTAATGTAAAAATGCTCAGCGGGTCAAATTCTGTTATGTGTTTAACAGCAGGTTCTGACTCACTATATGCACAGGACCATTAATATAGTGCAACAGGACTGCTGTGAAGCACACAACTGTTAAAAAGCATCAACACACTTTTTAGTGACTGAGACTTTCAACAAAGTATTGAAGCTGCACTGATTAAAACAGATTTTACCTCTGCACAACAGCTAACCGTGCGCTCATATGTAAAGCACAACAGCAACAGAACTGGAATCATATGGGACCAAGAGTTACCAAGAGGCTCAGAAAAATAACATACAAGATCTGAAGTCATCATAAAAAGCGATAAATAAACCTAAAAAGAAAAAAAGGAGAACCGCAGAGGAACAATAACGTGACACAGAGCGACAGTACTGAGGAAACAAATATAGACAAATAAAGGAAAATAAAAGAAAATACAGAGGAAAGAGCAAAACAATCAGAGTCATACTCTCAGCTGACAGTAGCGACCTGATGGTGGCCTCAATGTGGTGGGTGCTGGTGAGTGTCACATGGGCTGCCCCAGTACAACACCTCCCTGAGGCACTGGCTCCTCCAATCAACAGTCTAACAGATTACAGTTTTTCAGAAATTATAAACATGACCACAGGAACGTCATCACTTTGTCGCATCTTTGTCATCATCCCTTTTGTTATTCAACTGCCTTTGTTGCCAAACATTCATGCATTTACACATACCATGCATACTGTATATACACATATACACACTGAACATATATAATCCACACATCCATCTACCTCGAGGCATGACACTGCCTCTTCTACAAGAACGCTGTTAATCCTTTCGCAAAATCTCATATGCCTTCTTCTTCAAGCACGCACTGGTCCTCGTTCTGCCCAGGCAGCAACCCATTTCCACTAAACAATACTGCTTTGTTCATATGTGTTCGGGGGCACACAGAGAATAACAACAGCTACAACACTTCTCAATCAGACACACAATTCATCACGCAACAAGCAACATCAAGCAGCATTAAGGAACATTTTAAAGATGTTTCAAATCTGCTAAAAGTTCACAAAAGTTACAAAAGTATCGATTATTCAACGTGACTTTTAAAGCTGGGATGATTTGGGGATTTCCGTTCGTACTTCTGACGTAGTTTGCTGACTCTGATGTGACATATGAACTATAAACTATCTAACTGCTAATTATCAAGCAGATGATCCTGACTAGCATTAAATATGAGTCAGTACTTGTGTGGCTTTTTAAAAATCATATCTGAACATCTGTAGAAGAACTACACAGTGTCCACTTGAAAATTAGCTGAGATGATGAACTACAAATCAAGATCAACTTCATCTATTTCAGAAGCATAATGTGGGTTAATGGTTACCTAACATGAACAATGAGAACAACTTCAAACTGATAACACATCTCTGACACTGTAAGCCATATGAATGAGGCAAGGTGTTTATACAAGAGTTTATTCTAAACTATAAAACAGTTTTTTATACTAATCATCTTTCTCTTTCAAAACAACAAATGGAAAAATCACAACACAGGAATATTTTGTAAAACAAAGCGAATGTTTGACTTGAGTTACATTCCCCCCTTGTGGCTGTTTGCTGTAACGTAGCTGTTAAAACAGGAAGCAGAGTAAAACATAACTGAATTTCACTTGAGCTGCGTTAAATTCGCAGACAGAATCCTCAAGATTTTAACCCGCAAGAAACACATAGTCCTGATTTCCAACGTACTTCTGTTTGTCTGTCTGTCTGTTCAGTTGACATGTTTCATGTTCAAAGAGTCAATTGCTAATGTGGATTACAAGGAGGCCTGAACAGTCGGTGATGGCTTTATCAGTCTATTGATGACTCCTCTGGGTTCGCACAGCTGACTGACCTTGTGCAATGTTGCAAAACAGCACACTGTTTTGGCAGCAGAGACTGGATTCTTTGTTTTTAATCAGTTATGATGAGCTCGTCACAACCCCAGTCCTCATAACTCCCATCAGGGAGGTACCTGCGAATGATGATGGGGATCTTTCTGCTTCTGTTGGAGGGCACAAACAAAAGTCACAATAAGACACTGGGCAGTATAGAGAAGCTCAGTACCCTGTTTTGCAAATAACAACAAAATGAAACTAAAGATGACATAATTATGTTCATATATTAAAAAGATAAAAAGAATCACTCACTTTAGCTCTTTCATGGCTATTTGCAAGGGGTCTGTTTCTCCTTCCAGCTCCACCATGACCGGAGCACACATCCTGTTAGAAACAAGTCAACATGTTTTTACGGTCAATATTTATGTGACAGAGTTTATCTGTTAGAGCTGTCTCCAAACATCCAGCACTAATTACATTATTTTTAAAAAAAATCATAAGTAATAGGAACTGATGATTACAATTTCCATACATCAGTAAACCAAAATACATATACACATATAACATCACTCACGCTATCTGGAGAGCTCGTGTCCCCAACACTCTGGCCCTTTCATATTTAGTCATGTATGGTGTTGTGATCCTTTTCTGGTTTGCCTGCTGGCCCTCTCCTGCTGGAAGGATCTGCACATTCTCCTGATCATCCTGGCCAAAAGAGCGAAGGATAAGGCCCGGAATTATTACACACAACCCAAACACACACACACAGTCTCTTGTTAGAAAAACCAACAGTTCAACAGCGAACTTACATCCCCCGCGTTCTCAAGATCATCTAATCCCTCGTCCTCCTCGGCGTCATCAAAATCTCCGTCATCGAAGCTACAGATTCAACACAATGTTGTTATGTCAAAACACGGATCCTGAATACGTTTATGACAAACTGTTCTAGCAATTAGGCTAAACATTCGTTAACAATAACGTTCGTATATCAACGTACGCAGCTTAATAAATCGTGTAAACTCAGTGTCGCTACTTACTTGTCTTCGTTGTCGGACATGTTTTATGTTGGAAGTTGTTTAAGCTCTTGTAAAACCTTACTGTTTTAATTTTTCTAAGACCCTCTTTTGTCAACACGAGCCCACATGAGCGTAAGGACCATACGACTTCCGGCGGCGCGGTGTAACGGAAAATATTCCGTCTGGGTCAGAGGAACATGTAACTCGTTCCGCTTATTTTGTTTGACAGTTGCGTTCAACATATTAAAAGCGTTCTAACGTTGTAAAATAAAAGTGTTTTGCCACATGTAGTTTTACATTTAACTCTTGCAGAGTGGCAGGGACAATGAAATCTACTACAAGATGTGTGCTAACTTTAAGCAACATCTTCAGCTATGATTGAGAACTGACTCGCTTTTAGAGATACAAGACGGTTTAGCAGAACTTATTACCATAAGGGATTGAATATTTTTTGCAAAATCTTATCTCTATTATTTATAACTAAAAACCAGAATATACATAAATATATACTAAAACATGTGATAATGTGAATAAAATCTACTCTGGTCGGTGGAGAAGGAGGAGAAAATGTATTCCTCTGCATCAACTCACATCACGTTAATTTGGTTAGTTTGACCATTTGTGTGAATGTGATCAAACATTCTAAAAAAAAATAGTCGATATTTAGAATAAAAAAGTAGGTTGGTCTTATTTACACATTTATTTTCAGTAGATAAGAAATCAACAAACACAAAAATACTTTTTGCATATTTCAATGAGTAGAAAAGTATGTGATAAAATAAAAAAAACATAAATAATGAAAAAGCGCACAACATACAACACAGAAGGGAAAATGTATACTTGCTTTGCACAGAGAAAATTATTTATCATTATTTATCATCAGCAGCATAAATTTGCACATGGAACAACAGTCTACACTACTGAGCTGCTCTCCTTGACAACAAATATTAACCTTTTATATTCTGTATAGCAGTAAGTGTGCATGAGTTTGTTATCTGTGAGAAGTTTGCATCGGCCTTTCCTTGGTGCGCTCCGCCTTGCTGTTCAGCATCTTAAAGACTTTTGCAGGCTTGAACGTTCCTTTAGACTTCTTCAACTCCTTTAATCTCTCTTTCTGAGACTCTAACGAGAATATATAACGGGTAAATTCAGTAAAACACGGCTCATCCTTTTTGTACAAAGAGTCAAAGGTAAAAATTGTTCTGCGAGTAAGACAGAGACAGGGACAGACACATATGACATAAGAAATGTGGACATTTTGATCTTTGAAGTTATTTTCTCACCTTTGTTCTTCACTGTGGTTTTGGAGAGCCTGTCTTCCTCTCTTTCCCTGATTGGGAAAAACAAAAGATGAAATTTTACTTTACAGCATAAAAATCTATGAATCTAAAGGTACCGTGATTTCTTTTCCCCTTTGCACCTCTGCATATCCTGATCCAAGCTGCTGACGATCAGATCCCTCTGTTCGATGATGGCGACCAACTCATCCATCAGCTGCTGCTCTCGACCTCGATCCTCTGGACTCCACTCCTTCTCTGAACAACAAGATGTTGTACACATTTGAAAAAACAAACCAAAAACAAAGCACCCATTTGCTCTCCAACACATTCAACATATTACGCATGTATTTCTTATTTCCTTATTCTAGACGGTAGTTTCAGGTCAGAGGGCAAAGTCCACTGATCTGGGCAATTTAAACCTGTGCTTTGCCTGTTGTCAGATAGCTCTTCCTGTCCTAAAAAGAAGACTCATACATACCAGGTTTATTAAGGATACACCGCAGCTCATATTCCACATCTGCCTGTCTCTCCTCTAACCTCTGCTGCTTTGAACTGAGAAAAGGCACAACACACAAAAAACAGGAAATGTCCCAAAACAGTGCTCAGTGCAAGTGAGTGTGTGTTGATGTGATAGAGACGATCTGTCAGGACAGTGTAAGTCTCTGACAAGAACATATAAAAGATATTATAATTTTGGACAAAAAGGCTGAAACACCTGTCTAGTTTACTTACAGATAAACCAGCTCTGTGTCTCTGCGCACGAGAACATGTCTCTCTTGGAAAAGAGAGAACCACTCCACCAGCATTCGTTCCTCCTCTTCAGCTGAAACACAAAGGACAAACCATAAAAGCAACGGCATGAACATCCCTTTTATGCCACTAATATTTACAGAATATCACACTATGAGGGATTGTGTTGCCTCTGAATGGTTTGGTTTACCGTCCTTGCAGTCTCTCAGATTCCTTTCCAGTTTGACTCCTCTTTGCTGCAGTGCCTCCATATGTGTATCCAGTTCTCTCATCTGTATCTGCAGGTCTTGTGCCGAGGCATATTCATCAGTCTGCACCTGTTAAAGGACGATAACTCATGAATGTCTTTATACAACAACTGATATGAAATTCCTTATGAGTGAAACCGCTTTAGTGAGGGCTACAGTAAACAGTCTGGACAAAAGAGATAGAACAGAATCTAATCCTTAAATTCATTCAGATTTTTGCTTTTGGGCAGCAATATGTCAATATGCATTCATAATATAATAGTAATGATTATTATTATTGTTGTTGTTATTATTACTATTATTATTATTGCAGTTCTGAGTAGTTGCTTTCTGAGATCTGAACCATCAACCATCATACCTTCCTCTTGATAAGTGGGAAGCCATTTCCAGGAGTGGGGGCCTGTCGAGATGGGACGGCCTGGAAAGTCTTTGATTTGGTCATTGTGGGTTTTCGATCAAAGGGATTCTCTTTGCAGACCAGCTGCAAACATCATAGACAACAGAGAATTAACTCCTCCAGCACTTGAAACCTGCTTAACCCGATATATTTGCGGAGCATTAAATTATCATTAAGACCTCATAAAAGTTACTTGAACCTACAGTTTAAAAGGACCATGTGATCTGTGACATAAAGACACATTAGTACCAATGTTACTAATGTTTACTAATCAACCCTGAACTCTGGTCGTACCTTACTTTGGCAGGATGCTGCAGACTCGTTTGCCTCTGTTACACCAACAAGGCCTGAGGATGACGTGTTGACTGGCACAGAGACACTTCTTGGCGAAACTTCACCTTGCTCCTTATCTGCAGCGACATATGGTCCAGCATCTGCCTCAGTCTCATCTGGCAGTGAGCCTCCCCTGCTTGCCTTTTCATCAGAAAGTGGTAAAGTCACTGGCCTTGTATTTCCAGACGGTTCTCTGAATGTCTCTGCTGTGTTAGGAATTGCACACACTCCCTCTGCTGGGTCAACTACGGCAGCTCCACCAGCCTTCTCTGCTACTGTGGTTGGATTGGCTTTTACATTGTCAGCATTTTCATCATCACCCAAACTAACCTCCGTGTCTTGTAATTCATTTGCCAGAATGCCAGCCTTCTCTGAATGAGCTGCTTCCACTGAGGACCCACTTTGGAGATTAGACTGTGGTTTAACAGCGTCCTCCTTAGTGTCCTCGTCCATGTCCTCTTCAAATGGATTGGGAGGGGCCACCCTGGGTCTGTACCGGAGCCCTGGCAGCTTGGAGCGAGGAGTGGGAACTGGAGCTGGAGCAGGAGGCAGCTGTGTCCATGGTCCAGGATGGATAATGGCCATCCACGGGTGTTTGGTCCTCACATTGGGGTTACTTATGGTTGGGCTTGTGCTAAAAGGAAAAAAGAAAAGCTGATTATGAAGAAACTGAGTCATTGTTCATGTTATCATTATTATGTTATTATTATTATTATTATGTGTAAGATTTCATTATAATTAGTAGTAGTATTAGTTTTTGTTTTTGGTCAGTGGATACCCTCTGTACACTTACACATGAGATGACCTGCTTGGAGATTTGCCTTGGTTGGACAAACTGTCTGTAAAGACAAAAAGAAAAACAAAATGGCTATAGCATTTTTTAAAGTAGCGATGACTTACCAAACACATACAGACAGAGCTGAAAAATACAAGTGGGCAGCTACAGTAAAATAACATAGTGCCTGTTTACCTGCAGCAGCGGAGCTGTTTGTCTTCGGGGAGATTTTGGTCCTGGGTGCAGGAACAGGGACAACGGAGGTGTCCAGAGTTTGTCTGCATGCTGGAATGAGACGGCCGCTTCCTTCTGTCGCTCGTGCACACGGTGAATTAGACTCTGACGGCTGATGATCTGTTTTCCCTTCCTTTTGTATCTTGCCAAATCCCGGAACGGTTGGAGGTCCAGCTTTTCCAGACCCTTCGACTGTCCTGTCTGTATCAGGGGGTAATGGAGGACAGGGAGGTGCTGCCTTCTTTAACATGCTCCTCAGTCCAACAGCAGTGTCTCTGTTTCCACTGGCTTTCACCTCAACGCTCCTTTCCTGTCTTACTCTTCCCTCCGTCTCCTGTGTTATACAAACCGGTTTTACCTGTGACTCTGTTTTCCTAGTGTAATAAGGGACACTGGTAATAGCCAACCCGCTGAAAGAAAAAGAATCTGCCTGAAAGTCACATTTCGGATGATTCTCAGTCTGCTGCGTGCCGTCGACATGAGAACTTTTATGGTCTGTTATGTGGTGAGTGCAGATCAAGGAACCAGCATCACTTCCCTGTGTGTAAGACTCTGGTGAAAGAGTGCTGTGGCACACTTTGCACCTGAAAAACAAAACTTCTGTCATCCTCATATATATAAACCATATTAAGAGATGATCTGCCGATGTCTCAATCAGTCACAAAAAGTATAAACCCAAATGCTAAAAGAATTAAACTACAAGAATTTAAAAAAGAGTCAAATCTGTAGCCGTGATTCTATCACGCAGATTGACTTCCTCAAATATTATCATGTGTGAGAGCAGGTTGTGATCATTTGAAAGACATTAAAAATATATTATGTGTGAAGAACACAGTCGGTGTTAATCAGTCCAAAAAGTCTGAATATATCAAGTGGTGTGTGTAACATGCGAACTGTGCCTTTACCTGAAACAGTTGCGATGGTAGAACTTTCCATCAACCAAATGTCTCTGGATAAGGAAGACGGGCTTGAAACACAAGTTGCACGGCGTCTGTCTCCCCGTGTTGGATAAGTTGTCAGATTCTAGACGAGTTGTGCTCTGAGGAGAGGAGCAGGAAGCAGTGACTGGTGAACCTGCAGCTGAGATGACGATAATGAGCGTACGAAAGAAAGTGTGTGTTAAAAAAAACTCTAGACTGTTTACCTTCAGGGGTTTCAAACTATCAGGGCTTTCATTCTTTGCAAGATTATTTGAGACTGAGACATGTGATGACATTAAACCAACAGGACCTGCTGCAAAGTCAAGAAAAGACAGTCCAAGTAGATAATAGCCTGGCAGGAGAATGTTCAGATCAAACTGTGTGTGTGTGTGATCTGAATCGAGGACGGGTGTGTGTTTAAAGATCGTCGCGCACACTGTATAATCCTGGGAACCTGTTTGAGACCTTTAGCAGCCATGTGTAATGATAACATCTTACACAGTAAGACTGAGCTGTTTGCTTCATGCTGCAGATGGCTTTAAAGAAAAGTTTGTGATAAAGCTCCATGTAAAACCACATACCAGTTGACTTCCTGTTGAAGATGCTGTAATACTGTGACAGGTAGGTGATGACACTCAGACAATCAGGCACTTTGGTGGAAACCATTTCCTTTGGGTGCAGCAGTGCAGGGATGCCCAGTTGTGTTTCTGCAACCTGAAAGGCCTAAACATCAGGAACAACAAACACAGACAGAAGATAAATAACTCAACATATACAAAACATTCATTTTTGTAATGTTTTTTTTTTTTTTTAAAACGTGTGTAAAAGTTTAAGGACTCACCAGTTTGTTATTTTGAAAAACATTATTTTTGGAGAGGGAGCTAAAATCTCTGGAGCAGGAGGAGGGAAATTAAGAATTGGATTAAAGTCATGAAAAAAAGCAAACAAACACCACAGTTAACTGAGTTAATTGATGATTAATAGTAAATCAGGGATAAGAACATAAAGATAAAATACAGTTTAAGATCAGCGACCAAGCTGCTGTGAGATGAGATGATTCTAGTTCAACTGTTGTTTGCAAATGGTTGTTAAAAACAAACTGAATAATCCCATTTAAGACAACCAGATCAGTCCTGCACAGTGTACAGGTCCTGCTCTGCTGCACAGATCACACCACACATTCGTCTGTTAGTTGGTCAGACTGGAGCAGAGACAGTCAAGTTGACACTTATCTTCTTGGTTCCCAGGACAGGACAGACAAAAGTGTTCGACATGTGTCCAAGTCATCAGCACACAACACACCTACTGTCCCCGTCCATCAAGCTGAGGATGAGTGTGTCTGTGTGATCTACTTACATCAGATCAGGTCGGTGTTTGTGGATGATGGCACAAAATGCGAGTCCATCCCTGAAAGATGTTGACATGTTGTTTATCTCCACATTGGAGTAACCGGCGCACGTGACGCGGCACCACTCCCGTAAAGCCATAACTCTGTCCGTCACATCAGACATGTTGGCTTGATGATCATCGTACGTACTCTGTGGGTCGACGGTGAGATAAAGCTGGTCCGTTCTTCCTTTGTGGGAGAAAAAAACAGGAAACAAGCATCAACTATCACTGCAGCAACTTTCTCTTTTGTGCGTCGAGGTGATGGAGCAGTGCACAGCGCGTGCGTCCCCACCTGCTTTTTCACATGAAACGAAACTATCCGTGAAACGATGTTACATTTCTACGTCGTTTACCGTCACGCATGAAGTCTTAAACGACCTCCCCTCCCTCACATCAACACAGTGTCTATTTACAACACAACCCACCGACCAGCTGGGCTGTCGTCCAAACACATGCGCAGCTCCGCACGCAGCGTCCACCCGTTATACATACATACGTAAACACTGAAAACAAATCCCGTTACTTTGCTGCTGACTCTAATTCTTGTACTCCGCACTCTCTGAGATGCACAATAGCTGTCGCTGGAGGACGCCAATGAGCTGCTGTCGAGGCTTCGGGGCGTGCGTCGAGAAAATAGTCTTTTATCAAGCGCGTATCTGCTGCTGCTTTAAGAGCGAGTGACGTCAGCGAAGACGTGTAAAGCCTCGTTGTTTCAGGAAGTGGCTCGACTCTTAGCGGAAAAATATCTCTAACTTTTTGTGAGTATTGTAAGTGAAGCTCAATGGAACCCCGAAACATTTGCGTGTTAGTTTTCATGTCGGAGTTTCGCCAGTTTACCTGTGTCGCTTCTCAGGAAACAAGCTGTGGTGTCATTTTGATGCCATGATGCCCACACAAAATCAAACTAGGATTATCACGCAATTAAAATCAAGCATTTATTATTATTATTATTATTATTATTATTATTATTATTATTATTATTATTATTATTATATTTCCGGTATTGCTCTGTAAAGCACTGCATAATAGCTTGACGTAGATCTGTGATAATAGAAACGTATGTGCTAGATACGTTATTTACATTCAAACTTGCGCTTATCATGTAATTTTTGAATGCAAATCATTTCACTGACATTGTCGATATTTTTATGAAAATCAAATGTTTTTGTATTTGTTATGACGACGTTAATTTAGACCTTATTATTATCGATGTTGTTCATCACACCGAGAGGGGGTAATTATCAGAGTTAATTAAAACGTTTGAGGACAATTTTAGACAAGTAGATAAATATTGTAGAATAAATATTCTACACAAATATTCGTCAAAAATATTTAGCTTTTAATTTGTGAATATCTTTTCTATCCGCCGCAGTTCTGCATCCCCCCCGCTTCTAGGAGTCTGCGCGTCCCTCGCGAGACCGTGGTACCACATAAATCTCGCAGTGATGGCTGCGCCGCCCGATGCGGAGAGTTTAGAGTCTCGTATCAGTGAGTATCTGAAACTTATTTACCGAGTCACTGTTGAGTAGCGATCCGGGCACACAAATTATCATTCGTGGGTTGTTTTTAGTAAAATGACAGCTGACCACGTCAGCGCGTGCCCCAACAGAGGGGACTCGCACCCTGCCGTAACATCCAGGATGCTAACGTAGCCTCGGAGCTGCAGTGCCTGGCAGCTGTCAACACAACACAGGCACGCTCAGCTTTAGCTTCAAGACTCGACAGCCCAACCGGACAGTGGCGACAACATTAGAGGACTCGTTTTTAATCGCAGAGCGGAGAGAATAAATATAGCAACGCAATGGCCTTGTGAGAAAGTTCGAGACGAGGCAGTGACACAGTGCGACTGCCGTCTGTAAGCTAGCTTATATTACACTGTTAGCATCTACCTTGCTCTCTGTTCGGTGACATGATGGTGTTACGTGGCTAAGGCTTCATGAATTTTAAATTAGGGGTTACACGGAGCTCTGAACGATCTCATTGACTTTCTTCCGTGTTTACTAAGTTCTGTATGTCCAAACATAGCCAACGTTGACTCAGTATACACGTCTATAACAGAAAGTACTCAAAGTGTAACTGTTGAAGTTGTCATTTTTTATCGGATTACAACATGCAATACTTGGAAAGTGTGTCATTTAATATCACATTATTTCTGTTGCCCAAATCCTAGTATTAATGCCAATATATCTATATTTATGTAATGAAGTTAATGTTAAGTTAAGATCTATTCTGTCTCTTGTTGACATTCTGTCTGTTAACATTCCAGACAAAGCCACAAACCCACTCAACAGAGACACAGACTGGAGCAGCATCCATGCCTTCTGTGACCAGCTCAGCAATGATTTGGAAGGGTGAGAGGATATTCCAGGACATGTCAATATACAGCAGTATAGTCAGAGTTGAAGGGAAAAAAAGATAAATATGGATATCCTTCCACCCAACGCTATGTGCAATGCTCTAAACATGAAGTAATGTTTTTCATTTGTGTTACAGACCTCAGCTGGCCACAAGGCTCCTGGCCCACAAGATCCAGTCTCCACAGGAGTGGGAGGCAATGCAGGCCCTGTTGGTAAGATCAGATCTGAATCAACATCTGTCACAGTCAGTAAAGATGCACCTGTTTTACTTGCATTGTGTCTCTTGCAAGGTTCTGGAGACATGCATGAAAAAATGTGGGAAAAGGTTTCACAGTGAAGTGGGCAAGTTCCGTTTTCTGAATGAACTCATCAAAGTAGTTTCTCCCAAGGTGAGACCTTATTTACTCAGTGTGCTAATAGATTCTTCAGATAGTTTAATGTTGTGTGTATGTGTAAGTGTAAATGACTGTTGATGTCTTTTAACTCCACTCAGTACCTGGGCTCTCGGTCACCAGAGCCAGTGAAAAAGAAGGTTTTGGAGTTAATCTATAGCTGGACTTTAGGCTTACCTGAGGAGGCCAAGATCACAGATGCCTATCAGATGCTGAAGAAACAAGGTGAGAGGTTAATTTTAATTATAACTTCTTCAGTTGTTTTAGAGCTCTAAAGGCACAGCCAAGGTATTTTTTGCATCCTGTCTTGGACAGCAATCTACATAGTAATATAGACCATTGGAAATAATGATTACAATTATTCATACGTTCATATTGTGTTTGTAAAACAGGTATTATCAAACAAGATCCGGAGCTACCACCTGACAAACTACTCAATCTTCCTCCACCAAGACCCAAGAGTGCCATCTTTGAAGATGAGGAGAAGTCAAAAGTAAGTGTTAAAGCATAACTGGAAGCTTGTTTTCACATTACTATACCAGTGATATTTAAATATATCTTGCAGTCAGAGGAAAATGAGACCTGAGCCAGTCTCCCATCCACTATGCTTTTTCTATCATTTGTGAAAAGAATTGTTATTTCATATTTCACTGTGTGAACTATGGCTGTCTACATTTTTAGATGCTGTCTCGCCTGTTGAACAGCTCACACCCCGAGGACTTGAAAGCCGCCAACAATCTTATCAAGGAAATGGTCCAAGAGGTAAACCTTTTTCTTTCCCTTCACAGTCTTGTTATATATTGCACGTTTCTGTTATCCATTAACTACTGGGTAGTCTTTTGTGTGGAGTTCTAAAAAAAAAGGAGAAAAACTATCAGGGCCGTGCACTCATTGCAGGAAGTTTAAGTTAATTGAAGAAATGGGCTGATTGCCCTGGGGTTACTTTGTGTTGCTGGCACAGCTCAGATTAAATTTGTCCTGATTTATGGGGAGCTGCTAAAGGGAGCTGCTAAAGGGAGCTGCGTTTTGCTTTTATCCCTGGTGTTTTCTAACAGCCTCTGTCTGCTGCACTTGGTCAATGCAGTTAATTTATTTTCTACATGTTCCATGTTGTTTATCTTCAATACCTGTCAAATGTGCGCCATTGTAAATTTATCTATTGTTTTAGGACCAGAAGCGAGCAGAGAAGGTGTCAAAGCGGGTGAACGCCATCCAGGAGGTGAAGGAGAGTGTCTCCCTGCTGACTCAGCTTCTGCAGGACTATGACAGTACTGCTAGCAATCACAGCAACACTGAACTCCTACAGGTGATCTGAAAGACGTGATTAAAACAGTTCGGTTGTGTTGAGTTGCATAACTGTAACCTGAGCTCAAAATCAGATACTTTTTTGCAAACTTTTAACTTGGTGTGTTCAGGATCTCTACCAGCGCTGTGAGAAAATGAGACCAACACTGTTCAGACTGGCAAGTGATACAGAGGACAATGACGAGGCTCTGGGTGAGTGTTACTATCTTTCATCTGTCATGTTTTATGCAAGTGAGGAGAAAATGGGTGATCTGTCCTTGATATGGACATGAATGCATATATTCAACAGGATTTGATAATTATAGGAACTCCTGAAGAACGTTTACTTCTCCTGTCAAGCCCATGTAGCTGAAAAGATTAACTGTCTTTCACTAATATCTATTTCTATAATAAGGTTCCCACAAAAAGAAAACATTCTTTCCAGTTATTCCTTCTGATGGCTACGCCAGTATGAAAAGTGTAAGGAGTGTTTTTCTTTCCACAGCGGAGATCCTGCAGGCCAACGACAGCCTGACTCACGTCATCAACCTCTACAAACAGCAGGTGAAGGGGGAGATAGTAAATGGCACCAACATACCAAACTCGCAAAAACCAACAGGTGGGTGATGCTACGAATCTGGAGAAACATTTTCCTGTCATTTTTGTTGGAAGCATTTTGATGTTGAAATGAACTGGCTCGAGTCCATCCCTCACAGGAGGAGGGACAGCACTGCTCGATCTGACGGGATTAGACACATCACCTCAGTCGCCTCCATCCTTCCCAGAATTCCCTACTCCAACTGACAGCATCAACGCCCCCTCACAGGAGATGGGGATAAGTCTCCTTGACGATGAGCTTATGTCACTCGGTGAGAGCAAATCCAGCACCTCAGATCTTTTTGTTGAGAGTTGGTTAAATTAAACAGAATTTTAACTTTTTTTATAGTACCTACTGAGGACTGTCAGAGTTTAAACTGAAGAGGAAAACTGTGATATATTATTCCTGAGAGTAATGACACTACTTGTGCATCCCATAGGTTTAAGTGAAGGAACACACACCTCCAACCCTCCCTCACAGCCTGAAGACTCCACAGCCTGGGACTCATTCCAGGTGAGCGACGTTAATTTAAATTAAATTCATAAAGTGACTGTGATGCTGAGCGGCAGTTTGTATGAGTTTAATTATCAGAGTATCAAACACTCTCCACTCTTTTTGTGAACAGCAGCAACTTCTTTTTACACTAAACCAATATAATCAACTCAACATTTGTATTATAATTTTTTTCCCACACTCACATTTCTCCATCCAGTCTTCTGACAGCATAGATGCAGATGTTCCTGCAGCACCTAGTCTTCTCCTGAGTCCAGACCCACCCTCCAGTTCTCAGCCCCTTTCGTCAGGCTCCACCCCTGGAAACTCTGCCCTGGACGAGTTAGATCTGTTGGGGAAGACACTGATGCAGCAGTCGCTGCCTCCAGAGGGCCTGCAGGTCAAATGGTATGTAACTAACACAGTCACATTAAACCAAAACTATGTGAGTGAGGCAAAGAAAAACTTGTAAGTCGACCGTTTTTTGACGTGAGTTGTTAATTTTTCTGCTTTTAGGGACAAACAACAGTCCAAACCAACTCTGAGAGATCTCCAAAGCAAGTCTGGTCCCAACATTGCCCCAAATCTCCTCCCAGCCTTTTCTTCTGAACACCCTGCACCTCTGCTCACCTCTCAGCCCAGCATGGGAACTACACTGCTGAACCTGTCCCAGACTCACACAGAGACACCTTCCACCGAAATCACCCTGACTGATGTTTTTGTACCACTAGAATCCATTAAGCCCAGTATGTAGAACTTCACTTTAAGCAAAGCTATAAACCTTACGCTTTTGTGCACCTGGGGCTGAATTTTTAAATTATTAATTACACACGCTCTGCCATTTGTCTTTTTTTATAGGTAGTCTCTTACCTGTTACTGTGTTTGACAGACACAGTCTGCGGATTCTCTTTCACTTTGCTAGCAACTCCCCTTCGTCTCGACCTGATGTGCTGGTGGTAATCATCTCCATGCTGTCCTCGGCCCCTGTCCCTGTAACCAACATAAGTTTTGACACTACAGCTCCAAAGGTCAGCAGTGAGAAACCTGAAGGCCTTGTCTATCATTGGACACAATACATATAAATAATAATAATACGTTTCACAAATAATCACTAGTTTTGATTACCATTTAAATATAGGCAAGGTTAATCAAAACATCATTATAACTGATGTACTATAAAGAGTACTAAAAAAAAGTAATGTTGATTTTGTTTTCTGACTGTAGTCTATGGCGGTGAAGCTTCAGCCCCCATCAGGAACAGAGCTCCCAGCATTCAACCCCATTCTTCCACCTGCTGCTGTAACACAGATCCTGCTGCTGGCAAACCCAAACAAGGTAGGTCAAGTGTTTTAGTTATCTGGACATTTTGTCTCTCCTTTGCAAAGGAGAGACCATTGAATTTTTTAATGTCTAAAACATATGGAAATGACACACCAGACTGGAATTGTATAAACTGGACACTAAAACTAAACAAACAAACTGGATCACTAGCAGTGCTGTATTCCATGACATTTGCCTTAGTGAACAGCCTCAGCAAAAATATCTTAAAGGCAATAATCTCTCCAGTCAAGCATACTGTGGAAATCACACATATTGTAACATCTATGGTTAAGTATGTAGTTATTCCTGTTGCATCTATTCAAAGATCTTTTTACTTCTAACAGTGAGGTTAGTACAGAGGCAGTCCATCTATCCAAGTGTCCCTGGAAGCTTAACAATCTACATGTCCTCACCCTCTTTCCTGTGTGTGTCTGTGTGTGCATGCTTTAGGAGAAAGTGCATCTCCAGTACAGATTAACCTTTACCATGGGAGAGGAGGAGCACAGTGAGAGCGGCAATATAGAACAGTTTCCTTCTCCGGACACGTGGGGAAACCTATAGCATTTAAACACAACCTCAGCCCGACTCACTGACTTCACAGCTTCTTTCTACTGCGAATCCACAACTCAACACTGAACACACAGATTTTCCTTTGTAATCACATCGTCCTCTCTTTGATTGGTACTGACTTGTGCATATGCTTAGCTCTGAAGGAGTCTAGTCTGTTGTCTGCGACGGCTTTAAAGCAAACATGCGACTGCGTCCCTGAAGTTGTTGCTGTCTTGCCATCTTTTAAAGAAATAGTGCTATGAAGGAAGAAAGCAACAAATGTGTGGGTATTTGCTCATTTAGTGAGCTTGTTTTTCAGCATATAGTCAATATGAATCTTTTTTCTTTCTGTTTGCTTTCATCCCTGCATGCACTGCTAATATGGGACACGATATTCACAAAATCCAGCACATCTGGAGGGAAAGAACACAAGCATTACATAACATAGACACAGCTCCTCTTAGTTTGCAAAACAAATCTATACCTAATCCTATCACCTTTTAATTGATGTGTTTTTGTGATGAGAATGATTTTTTTCTCCTTGTAGTGACAATAAGCCCACTTTTTGTTTTGCACAGAGAATGATTTTTTTAGTACGGGTTCCTTGTCTGTTCATTTTATGTACAGTAAAAAAAAAAAAGATCATCGCCATATGTGCCTATTTCTCAGTTCTATTTTTTTGAGTTAGTTAATTTAGATTTTATTCCTCATCTGTTACATGTTGGTCAAATTAGGCCTGTAGTTTCTCTGAGATCACACATCAGCTACATTATAACCTCAAATTCTCAATATATTCAGATCAGTTTTAGTAGGATAAAAGGTAATTGTCAAAACATCCAGTAACAGCTTATGATTTGAGTTATGATTTAAGCTTATGCAAACTGAGCTGCACACAAGTGCCCTCAAACACACCCAACTAGTTTCTGTCAGTGTGCGAAGCATGTCAGCAAAGCTGAACACTTCCTGCTCCCCACAGGCTAAAAGTAACATTCCACTGCAGTAATCTCCAATTTGACTGCTTTGTAAATACCAATGATGGCAGTTCTGTTGTGTATAGTTGACTTGTGCAATGTGCAAGAGCATAACACTGGTAAAATAGTCCAAATGGGTAATAAATTTTTTTCTTGGTGACCTGAACACGTTTGTTTCTACTACTCCTACACCACCTAGAGCTGCAGCCCACCTCCATCATTTCAGTGTCAAGGATTTACAGAGTGCACAGTGATGGAGTGAATTGCTTTATTAAACACAAACTGTAAAAAGTGATTTACTACTATCTTGGAAACCCTAAATTATCACTGCAGCAAAGACTCGGAACACATAGGTGACTGACTAAATAATTTAACCTTGGGTAAGTCTTAGGATATTTGATAGCATGCAACTTTACAAAATGTAAAAGGAAAAGATCATTTACATGCATCTGACCCGAAGAGTGCCATAGTTACACAAAGCTGCTGCACAATGGGCTCTATTTGGCCTAAATTAACATCTGTCATGATATCATTAACAAGAAATTATTTTTTTTATAACAGTTATACTATTGGGACCCCCATTAAGAATCTTGGTGTAGTGACTCTAAAGTTTCTAATCTGAAAATATAGATATTGATACAAAAACAAGCATATGTACACAAGAGTTAACAAGAGCACCTACCTCTGACACATCGAAAGGGAAAAATCAGATACTCCACACTGCAAAGGACCCTGTAGCTGCTACAGTGCAGCAGCTCGTCTGAAGTCTCACAATACAAAACATTTTGTATGTAAAAAGTTTCTCTGTGAAGTGACACCGAATTCTATCAAACTAAACAAATTATTATCAATTTGACTTCAAAGACAAGAAAGAAACTAAAGGGTTGACCACGTCATAAACATGTCCAAATTACCAGAAACAAAATCCTGCAATCAAGACATGTCTGAGTGATTTTAAAAATCTAAAAACTGGATGACGTATGTTTTGTGCTATGTGTGACTGTGGCTCTGTTCATACCTGGTACTCACATGCATCTTGAGTGATCTAACCACAAGTGGACAGCATTAAGAACATGTGTGAAAGCAAAATCAGAAGGACCACCTACTTGTGTCCTCTGACCGGCAACAGTTTCATAATGAAACTTAAGTATTTTTAGACTTTTGTGTTTCTCATTCATTTATTTATGGCCACTAACTGGATTTTTACAAAAGGTCAAATCTTCTTTCTTTGTGGAGCTGTGTACAGCACTATTTGCTCATCACTCCTGCCTCCACCCTCCCATTCTCACTGTCATGTTAACATACACAAACTAAGTCATTGCAAAGTACCCATCTGAATTGTCAGACTGGCTACAAACATCAATTGGCCTGTAGGAAAAGGAAAATGAAATGTGTTTTTGTGCACACAGCAAGCAGAAGTGAATAAACTTGGAGCTGCCCACCTGTAATTAGATCTCTGACGACGCAGGTTAAAATCAGGTCAGAACAGGGCCTGTGGTGCACTGATCACATTACTTTCGCACTGAGGGGGGAGGAGGGGGTGGAGGAGCAAACTGGAATGGCGAGTGGCCCATCAGGCCCATCATGGGCTGGGGAGGGTTGAACTGTTGGGCCATCAGAGGCTGGGGACCTGATGATGGAGGTGGGGCTGGCCCGACACCACTGCTCCCTGAACTGGAGGAGCCCCTGGAGCTGCTGTACTGACCACTGCTGCTGTTGTGCTGGTACTGGTCATATGAGTTGGAGCTGGAGCCATAGCTGCGGCCTCCGTCCCTGCAACTACGATCTCTGTATGACGAGGAAGAGGAGCGGTCTCCGTCCCGGCCATTTCCGCTGCGACCATCTCGGCTGTCACGACTGTAGTTACTGCCACTGCGACTGTCCTTGGAGCTGCTGCCACCACTAACAGAACGCATTCGCCTATCACACTCATCCTGGTACATGAGGTTGGGATTGTTAGAATTGGAGGTGCCACGGAAACGGGGTCGGCCACCTGGAAATTAAAACAAAAATGAACAAAAAAGAAAAGGAGTAAAGGAAAAGGAAAATTTCCAGCTGCTAAATGGTCTATTCAAATATTTTTTTATGGGATGAAGCTCTGGCTCCTTTCAAAGAATTGAGGGTATCTTTCACAATAATAGTCAATGTAATAAAGAATGTTACATTATCAAGTCCATAAAAAACAGACTCCAGCAGGGCATGTGCCTTACCTCCTCCGCTTCCCCCACGCCCTGTGTCAACAAGCTGCAACAGTTTGGGATTGATGGCCTGTCGGGCCTCCTCTAGCACCCGGATCAGCTCACGGGCCTGGCGGAGGTTCCCCGGAGTGAAGAAGGTGTAGGCAGTGCCTTTATTCGTACTGCGAGCTGTGCGGCCAATGCGATGGATGTAGTCCTCTGATGAACTGGGATAGTCGTAATTGATGACAAACTTGACATCCTCCACATCTTGACATGTGAGGCAGCAGTTGGGTTCAGTGTTGGGATCAGGAAAAATAAAAACAGAGGTCAGTAAAAAAATGGCATTAGTTAAGACCAGAATCAGAAGATGTCGTCCATTCATGAATTTTAGGTTTTTTGTTTTTGCAACTGTGACATTCAGACAGACAATACCTGCAAGATACCAACATCCTCTGAACTTACCTGTCAAGTGAGCGACTATTTGAAAAATACAGATAGCAATTTACTTAACACGCCAATTACTTAACAGCTCTCAGTAATCTAGTGTCATCATTAAGTGCTTGCAAACAAGCAATTAGGTCACATGCAGCCAAAGCTACGGATCAAATGGACTGTGTTACTGAGGACAGTGGTTTGATGATGGTTTTAGACATCGAGAAATTCACAATTACTCTGAAATTTAAAAAGATGAACAGTTAATTCTTGTGTAAACGATTCCTTCATTTGATTATTACTGGATTAAATATACGTATCAATTCAGAACGTTAATCTCTTTTGAGGAGCAAATTCAGTTTGCAACACATTAGGTCTGTTTCTCATTACGGTTGATAAAGGGCTCCGAAACACTGCTGATGACAGAAAACCAAGTCTTGTTTTGGAAGCATAATGATGGAGGCAGGCAGAGGAGGGAAGAGGGTTGAGGTACAGTACTTACCCTGCATCAGAGATTTAGACATTTACAGAGTTACCTGTCTGTCACTCTACTCGTCACCAGTCCGGAGAGGTCTGCAGGGGTAGGAGGAGAGCACACAGGACAAAGGTCCCCTCTGCCACCTCGCCACTCCTCCACACCACTCTCAAAGCTGGAAACTGTCTGGGCCAGAGCTCCAGCTGTATGGAGCAGGGATGTGGTCCTACTCTAGTCTTTATTATACCTCTTGGTGTCCCTCAGCCTTTTAGTGACCAGGAGACAGTTGTGCTGGGTTATGCTATTTGTAGCACAAAGTGATGGATGAAAGGACTTTCCTGATTGTTATTCCTGATTGTTCCCTGATTTTATTTAAACTTGAGGGATGTTGGGTCTTTGTTAGGGACTTTGAGACATGCCGTTTCTTGCATGAATGGATAACAGCGGCAAGCCATTCCAGTCCAGATGTGGTGCAGTGGAATGGCAGACTTTATTTTGGGGTTATATGGTCTTTATGGCGTGGCTTGTTCCAAATGCCTCCCAGGTAACTTCCAAAGGCAGTGATATAGAGCCCAGCTTTTCAAGTTAAGTAAAAAGAAACAGACATCAAGGCGAAGGTGAATGGATGTTTTCTGTAAGAGAGGTATGAGAGAGTGCTCTGCTGGGGAATCTGAATTCTGAGCTTTTGGTTGTCCTTATGGGGTTATTCTGGATAGTCATCAAATGCTGGTGAGTTATCTACAGATGTAACTAGAGGTGTCGTCTGATGTAAACAAAGAAAATTAAAAGAGGGATACACCGTAGATTAAGGGATAGGTGACAGGAGTGCACAAGGAAAAGGGTTGTGGGAGGGAATCGAAGGAGGAAGAGAAAATAGAACATTACAGAAATTAGCTAAAGAGGAGAAAAAGTAATGACAGGTACATTGGATGACAGCAAGAAGATAAAAAGAGAGCTCAAGAAAGGGATGGACAGGACAGAGAGGAACAAGAGTGAAAGAAAAGGGAAATCGACTGTAAAGAGGTGGCTCCTGCAGGCCAGGACTCCTGCCAGCCAGGACCAGACATGACGTCCGCAGAGGGAGAGGCTGGACGGCACAGCCAGTGGTGGGGGGTGTCAGGGGCTGGCATCAGGGGGCAGTTTAGAGGGGAGCCTCCAGCACAGCCGTCCATGCCCGGCACTGGCAGCTTTCCACACTCACTTCCTGGGAGTTGCCTGTTTCTTTGTCTTCTGGTAACACACCACTGTATCTCACTTTCACAGAACCTAAGCATCGCCTGTTTGAGTGTCATATCTCCAGGACTAATTTACATGGAAATGTCCAGACTTTGGTACTGGGAACGGAAAAATATCTCTTCAAGGACTGTGCTGCAAAGTTTTCTTAATCAATATCCCATCACAGGAATACAAATAAATAAACTTGTCAATAGTCACTGGGTAAGTCTGAGTTAATCTAATCAGGAAATGGTGTGGTGGGTCACTGTGATGATGGCATGGCCAAGGGGAGCCCACCCTCTGCCGCACCCCCTTCTTTGCCCTCTCACCTGACAGCTGCCCCCGACCTTAGGATCAAATTTGGAAGCCCAGTAGCATCCTGCGCTTGACCCCCTCCCCCCAGACGCCCAAGGAGCCAGTGTCCTGGAAGGAGGGAGAGTTTTGTTTGTGGGGGCTGTTCTAGGTTTTCAGCAGAGATGACTGTGTCTGGGTCTGATTAATCAGGCCGTCTCTCTCTCCCCAAGTCAGCTTTCGATTTGTCATGCCTAGGTCCGGCTGCAGGCTCCCGAGGGCCTGT
The DNA here is from genome assembly GCA_016785345.1 of Trinectes maculatus. Classification (NCBI taxonomy): domain Eukaryota; kingdom Metazoa; phylum Chordata; class Actinopteri; order Pleuronectiformes; family Achiridae; genus Trinectes; species Trinectes maculatus. The sequence goes on from JAFBJQ010041271.1 coordinate 400,086, forward strand.
GTGCTTCTAGTTGCCGGAAGAGAGACTTGGAAAAAAATAAACAAAAATGAAGAAAAAAAAATGAACAAAGAATTAGGTTAAAGGTCGACTGCTCTCCAGTAAGGGGCTGCTTCACTAGACTCGCCCCTTACATCTTCACACTTTATAGAACATCACTCCTGTCTGTCGTTCCTCAGTGTTCAAATGAACACAGAGGCAGAAATGTTGTTTTAAATATAATTTACTTCTCTGATGCACATTTATCTGAGAAGCATCACATATTCTTTGTCGGAGAAACAAATCTGTGTGTGTGTCTGACTTTTGATCATAAATGTATTGAAAAGGCATAAATACTCATACTACTCATTGTTGACAGTATTCTGCATATTAAATGGTTAGTTATCTCACATGTACTGTATACCATATCAGTGATACTGAGGAAGCACTTGTGCACACAGGACATACCCAAACCACGTGAGGCCACATCGGTAGCAATGAGGATAGGAGCTTTGCCACTACGAAACTCTGTAAATAAAAGACAGAGATTAGATGACTGAACGAAAAGAGGCTACATACAACAAGTCACGATAGCTCAAATGTCAAACCTGACAACACCCAGTCTCTCTCAGGCTGGCTCTTGTCACCATGAATACACATCGCTGGCCACCTAGATGACACAAACAAACACAACAGAACTCAGAACAGATGCATGTTATACATGAGATCCGCATGATAAAGATTAGGTGGAGATGACACTGTGTAAAAAGGCCCGTAAGAGCAATTTAAGGAGAGGATTCACACCAGGTAGTTGTACTCACCCATCACGCCTCATTCTGCGTGTCAGATCATCACACCGTTTCTTGGTCTCTACAAATATGATGGTTTTGTTTTCTTTCTCTGCCATAATTTCCTCCATCAGCTGAATCAACCTGCAAAAACAAAAACAAAACACAAAAAGAAGATACACAATAATCACATCGTACTTGTAGACGTCTACCTCACGCCTTATTTTGAAAGGGAGCTCTTCCCAACAACGCAGACCAATCAAACTGTAACAACTAAGACTAAAACAAAAAAGATGATCTCTATGTCCAGCCTCTTACTTGTGGTCTTTCTCACTCTCCATGCAGACATCCACTATCTGAAGGATGTTGTGGTTGGCGCTGAGCTCCAGTGCTCCAACATTGATTTGGACATAGTCCTTCAGGAAGTCCTCTGCCAGTTGGCGAACCTCTTTCGGCCAAGTAGCACTCCACATTAGCGTCTGTCTGTCAGGCTGGGCAAACACCACATTTAATTAACAACAAGTAACATCAGATACTAACACTTTTAAAATAATTTTCAATTTAACATTCTTACCCTAATCTGGTCCACAATTTTTCGAATCTGTGGTTCAAAACCCATGTCCAGCATGCGGTCAGCTTCGTCCAGAACTAGGTAAGTGCAGCGCCGCAGATTTGTTTTTCCAGCCTCAAGGAAGTCAATCAAACGACCCGGAGTGGCAATGCAGATCTCTACACCTAGAAGAGGTCAACAGAATGATTAATCTATTTATTTATTATGTCACACAAAACAACATATGTGTTAATCTTAAGAATAAACACTCGGAACCTCTCTCCAGGTCTCGAATTTGAGGTCCCTTGGGAGCACCCCCATACACGCAAGTGCTTTTGATGCGAGATGACTTTCCATAGTCATACGCCACCTGCTGGACCTGCTGTGCCAGTTCCCTCGTGGGCGCCAGAACCAAACACTAACAAAGCACACATCCACTGTTCATAGCATTTCACATTTGAATGTTGTGTAAAGACTTTCATGTCATTCCTATTATAATGGATAAACACGCTACTCAGTGATTTCAGTTTCTCTTTACGTACAATGGGGCCATCTCCTCGCTCCAAGTAGGGTTGATGGTTGATGTGCACAATCGCAGGCAGAAGATACTGAATAGAGGAGAGGTCAGTGGATGTTGATTTTGTGCAATTCACCAATATAACACACACACACACACAAGCAAGAGGAGGAGTAGGGGAAAGATAAGTATCTCACCGATAAAGTCTTCCCAGAGCCAGTCTGTGCAATGCCCACCATGTCTCTTCCACTGAGAGCCAGAGGAAAACCCTGTGCTTGAATGGCTGTGGGCTCCTTGAAGTTCTGATGCATCAGTACATCCATTACATATTCTAGATGGAGAGGCAGGAGAAAAAAAACGTCCTCTGATTATTTCTATCAGCAGCCAGCAGATTAGAAGTGTTCTGCTGAACCTTCCCCATGTATGAATATATAGGAGGAGCTTACGGGGAAACTGTGCCTGATGGAAATGGGTGACAGGCTTTGGACAGCCTGAGCCTCGAACAGTGATTTCTTTCTTTCTGCGGTACTCATCGACATCATACTGAAAACACAAGAAACAAACAAAGCACATTACTAAAGTGAAAATTGCACTATTCACCCTTTTCACAGCTGTGAAGTATTGGCATGTTGTGGCTTTGTCTGCAGATTAGACAGTGACAGTACACCTGGCTCATCCTCTGGACTTCAGGGTGTTCACTGTAGAAGTTCTTCTCAAACTTGGGAAGCTCACCCAGGTCCCACCTCTTCTTCCGCAAACGGTCCCCGGGGTTCCCAAACTTTTTACCCGATGGAGGGCCGCCTCTGCTGGACCCGAAACGAGGACTGCTGCAGAATGCAGTAATGCAGTTGCATATTTAACGTTAAGGAACTTTTCATGTTTGTGACTCATCACTGTCTAACTAGCACGGCAAGTAATGTAATGTTAAAGAACAGTCAACACAAGCACTAGCTTTATGCTAATGCGCAGTGGTGACTCCGCTGCTTACCCTCTGTCCCGGCCGCGGTCCCTGTCTCTGTCTCCGTATGAACCTCTCATTCTGAGGACACGTGCTCTTCCGAATGTAAAAGCACCAATTTGCTACAAATGTTAGAAACTTGTCCTGTTATCTTGAAGAGGTTAGCCGGCTTTGCCTTTTTCTTTTACTGTTACAGGCCTGGCTGTAGCTAACTCTATCCGACGCACCCTTTTTATCCACCACAAACCGATGTTGACGCAGACCACGGAGTGAATGAAGAAACAGCCGCTTTCTTACAGTCTTATTGTAAAGTCACACGTTAAACCAGTGCGTTATTTTATTCAGACTGTTGAACTTCCCTTCAACAACATCGCCCAGTAGGCTGTGCCGCTATGTTGTCATTAGCTTAGTGCTGAGCCTGCGAGACTAGGCTCCTGTGATTGGCTAATAGCTGAGAAAGCCCCGCCCCCATGCCTGACTGACAACCTCCAGTCTCTGTAGTTTGTTGTATTTCGAACCTTTTGTCATTTATTTGATTTTGAGTTGTATTTATTCATTTTAGCACTTTGTAGAGAAAAATAATTTTACATATTTTCTACCAAAGATCTTCTCAATTGTATTTTCTGCTTGAATTTGAATTTACTACTTATTTGTAGAGTTTATACTGTAAATGAGTGATATTGATTTTTGTTTGTACTTCAGTGTTAAACGGTTACAAATCAAGATAACAAGTCTTTTACAGTCACAATTAAAATTTGACAAATATCATATATAAGTCAGGATTGTACTAAACTGCGTCACAGAACACCAGTGCTGTAATACATATTCATTTGCAACAATAATACAATGTGAAAAAACTACAAGTAACAATTAAAATTTAGCCTTCAGAATGTTTTCAAACACTGCATTAATATTATGAGCAAACCTGAAACCACATTACTCAGGTGAGTGGCTCCTGTTAGCAATGGATTACTACAAGTTGCACTAATATTTAAGTAGCGTTTTATATGATGCTGTTTAAAATTATTTCATTGGTTAATTTAATCAGCGTTTCTATGTACGTATCTTCTTTTCCAAATTATGGCTTTCCAAAATCTTTGCCTGCACAGCAACGAGTACCTCTGACTGTCAGATATATAAAATACAGGCAAAGTACTTAAAATACTGTTCTTTTTCTACCATATATTACCACAGTGGTTTCTGTTCTTCTGGTCACTCTGACCTATTTCTTCAGTGTACCATTTAACGGCAAAATGATTTTTACAGTGTCACCAAAACCACTGTGACATAGGTGCAAATGTGACCTAGATAGGGAAAGCTGGCTAACAAAGCTAAAGCTAGATCTTATTTGCATTTGTCAATTGTTTCCTTTTCAACAACAGAAACTCATGTAGCATTAAAACACGACAAACCTTTATCAATATACAAACTAAAAAAATATACAACAGTAATAAGAGAAGAATATACACAAATGAAATATTAAAACACAGATTAAAAACAAAGCACCAGACTAATGCAATGCAATTTCCGTCATCATTAAGAATAAAACTCTGTGCTTAGTTTAACTCAATTTGTGACATTCTTTCCTTCCTGGAATACAATTGGTTTTTTCTAGATTAATTTAGTTTTTCCCAGTTATTAAGGTTACGGTTTATTCCAGAGTGCCCAGAGTAAACCCACAGACTGCCCCAGTGGGATGGTCATTCTTCCATTGCTGCTGAGTCTGAGCCCTGTAAGCTATCAACTACATCTGTCTCTGTTTTTCAACTCGTAGCAATGTAGAAATCTGAAATCATGCCCAAATAATTTCAGATGCACACCCGCTACTTTCTTAACGGGATGTCCAATCCTGCAGAAAAGCTGTGGGAACTGTTTTTTCTGCTTTTTCACTTTGTGATGCTGCTTGCTGGGACGTGTGCTGCTCTCCTGTGGGACGCCAGGTGCTGCTTCTGGCCCTGCTTCTGGCCTTGCTCCTCCCTTGCTGTTGTGTTGAGAGGAGAGACAAGTGAACATTTTCATGTACTTCAGCTTAAAAGGCTTCTTCCTCTTATCCTTTGCTGTAGCAGACAGCTCGCTGGAATGTTCACAGCTCAGCTGTTGAGATAAAGCGCTTGAATCAAGAGATTCCTCGCTGCTCTGACTTCCTGCTGCCGAGGTCTGGATCGAGTCAGTTGCTGTGGTGTCCACTTCAGCCTCATCACTCTGGGCTTTTATTTTATCCCCCTGCATGTGTGTGCTCTGACTTCCTGCCGCCTCAGTCACAGTCAGGTCAGTTGCTGTGGGCCCCACCTCCTTATCGCTGGAGGGTATCACGTCTACATCAAAATACTCCTGGCTGCTCTGACTATCTGTGGACCAGCTGTGGCTCTCATGCTGTGACTCGGATGTGGACTCCTCACTTGAATTTTCTAACACCTGCGAGGTGTTTTTGCTTCCCAGAGCTTTTTCCTGGGTTTCCTCCTCTTCCCCCTGCAGCTGATCCACAGTCTGCGTGTTCCCCATATTTATCTCATTGGGTCTGTTGCTGCCTGTCTCTCCTCCTTCTTTTAGTTCGGCAGTTCTGTACGTCCCTCCGAGTTTTCCCCTAAGACTAAGAAACCTTAGTCTGTAATCTTTAGGTGTCTGAGCTAAAAGATAGTCCGAAGATGAAAGGATTTGTTCTTTTTACAAATCGATTAACTATGATGTCATCTACAATGTTTGTTGACAACATCCCATACAGGCAAAGTACTTGCCATACTTACAATACTTTTCTACCACTGATGATTATATGAGTTTCTGTTTTCCTGGCCATTCTGACATATTTCATCAGTGTACCTTTTAATGGCAGAATCATTTTACAGTGTCACAAAACATAATCCATTGTAACACTGGCACAAATGTAGCCTAAATAGTGAAAGCTGACTAACAAATACAAGTTAGAAATATATTATTTTCCATTTGTCTTTTATTACCTTTGCAACAACAGAAACTTATAAAGCATCAAAAACGTTATCAATATACAAATTACAAACATATACAACAGAAATAAAAGAGAATATATGAAAATGAAAATATTAAAACACAAAAATATTAAAAACAAAACACTATACCAGGCAATGCAGTTTCAGTCACATTCAAGAATTAAACTTGGTGCTTAGTTTAACACCTTTTCATTCTTTCCTGACAGGAATAAATGGATAAATTCAGCTTTATACATCCAGGTTTTCAATCACATAGTATTAAAACTAACATCTGATAGTGTTTGAATAAAGAAGCTCAGGTTTGATGTACTTTGCCCCCAGATATCCACATAATGCAATGAATTTCACTTTTTCAACCAAGTTAGCGTAAAATTAACTCAAATCTTTGCGACTGACTGAATCACTGCAGTTTCAGTAGAAAGGTGGATACACTGTGTAATAACTGTGTTAATTACAGAGGACACCGATTCTTATGGTTTTTAATTTTCTCATTACTACGCTGATTGTGCACTGTTGATTTGACTGTTAGTTTTTTGCATCCGGACTACATTCATTACTCAAAAGGTCTCTAATGCACTGTATGTTTCCCTGCAGTCAGTAGATTTGAGTCAAACTGTTTGGATTCTGCTTTCAACACAGACAAACACCAGTCAAAAGCTCGATACAAGCCACTGCAGAAACACAGGCAATATTGTCAGGTAATGACAGCATGAACAAGCCACATTAAAACAGTCCCTATTCCCAACAAGAGAATGACAGACAGGCCCAGAGGTTTTACTTTCATCTACACTATGTCCTCTTGAACATATATAATTTGTAACTGTCTTGGAACTTTCTGTCATGTTGCACACTAAATCTAATGCTTAATATATTCTTGTTTGGGATACATGTTTAATTAGACTTAGTTCCTTGTTTCTCACAGATATGCTTCACATCATCTGTGTGTAGTGGCCCATGTCCTGACTCCACGACTCTAACAACAATTCCATCGTGAGCAGTACCAGGCCACCTCTATAGGTGCTACCTATAATGCCCTTAATTAGGGAATATAATCCACAGTGCATCACAGTTGGGCCGGCTCTGCAGGAAAGTGTTGCTTCTTCAGTAAAATCTAATCTGTGTGGGCGTTATCCTTTGAGAGTCCCTGTCACCAAACAGTACACAAACAATATCAGTTTGCAAGAAGCCCAAGTCGGGCCAACAGCGGCAGTCATACAATACACTTTTGATTCACTTGTTCATATAAATTCACAAGAAAATCGAATATACATTGAATATTTATAACATTTCTGAAATAACAATTTTCCACCACACTAGTCTTTAAATGACTTATACCATCAATATTTAAATAAAAAAATATCTGACTCAGTTATATATTAAAGTGAAGCACTGCTATGCAAAGGCTCTTTAGCTATCTTGACTATAAATCACCTCTAAATGTTAGGACAGTGTGTCTCATTTACTGAAGTGCAGGGTACTGCTCCCTCTATTTGGCAATGTTTCACTAAGAGGCAGAGTTGGCAGAGATGTGAGGAGGAGGAGAATGCAATAAGAAGCCATAGAATAATTAAAAAGAGGAGGAGGCCGTGTGTTCCAAATGAGGATGGCACTTTTTTCCTCTAGCGAACACCATATACCTGTTTTTTGTCATGAAGACTAGAGTGTAAAACTGCTATATGTAGAGAGGGGTATTTGTAAAGATCCTAATTCAATGGATTAATGTAGATATTGCACTCCTGGCACTTATGGCCTCTATTACTTTAACACATTATCTCCCCCCCAATTTAATTTAACAACATGCCCTGCCGTTCTCTTGCTTTTTCATCCAACTCCTTAGTCTTCCAACCAGGAAAGGAAATGACATGAAGGCTGACATGAATCTGATCTCTCTGTGATTTCTAAATATGATAAGAAAACAACAAAAATGATCAGATCCTTCCTGTTCAGATTAAAACAAAAGCTCTGATCTTTTTGAGTTTCACAGACTTTCTCCTAAAATCCGACAAGGACTATGGGAGTAAGAAAACCTCTGAGTGTGTGTGTGTGTGTGTGTGTGTGTGTGCGTGTGTGTCAGTCTTAAAACTCATCATCTGAGCTGAGCAGCAGGGTCTTCTCAGTATCCCCACGGGTGCTGAGATTACTGTGGCTGCGAGAGAGGGGTGGCCCCCCACTTCGCTCCAATGTGGACTGCTGGGTATACTGCTGATAAGCTGGGGAGAAGTTGTGGATGGCATCCTGGACCATGTCACCTGGATTCATTGTTTCCTTCAGGCTGCTGGAGATGCTCTTCATTGGGGCACAGCGACCTGGTAAGGAGGAAGGAAGCAGAAATATTATTAGAGACGCAGATCTATGTGAAAGGTGAGGATGAAATAACAAAGGTTTTGGCAAATTTATTTTTTGCAAATTTAATAAGCAAAATGGGAAAAAAAATCACCTCAATCATTTTAGCACGTTATACAAGAGAGCAACAGTGATGCAAAAGACATATCCAGGAAAGATGGATTCTAACATTTTAAAACATTTCAAACCCACTTGCTAAACAATAAAATAATAGTGAAGCCCCTGGTCTAAATATCACTGTCACCGAATGCAAATTACATCAGAAGAAAAACAGCAAAGCCTAGTTTCACAAATGGCAAAATGAAAATTAGGAGACAGCAATGTAATAAACACTGGATACACTGATCATGTTGAAGGTATGGATATTTGACAGGCAACTTAAAATGCACTGCAACATACAGAACCAAAGATACAGATGAAAGACAGCTAACGTAAAACCTACCGTACTGTCCATAGATAGGAAATGAGCCTTTTCAGTGCAGCAAAGGGAAGGAGAAAGGAAAAGGGAGAAAAGGGAGACAAGGAAGACAAGGAAGATGAAAACTAAGAAATAGAGCAGAAGAAGAAGAAAGACTTGAAATATTTCAATAGGAATCAAAGTGGAAAAAAGTGGGACACATTGCAAGGTCAGTAATGTAGAATAAAGACTGTATCAAGAGCCCTGTGTGAACTGAACATATACATTATATAAAATGTATATAATATGCAAAAGTATACACACAAACAGGAAAACTATTGTCCCCGTTTACACATTTAGCTTTACACACGCACACACACACACACACTTCTTTTACCATACGAGTCCAGTCTTTTATCCATGTAGACTTTGTAGGTAAAGGCATGGCGCAACGCAACAGCAGCAAAAAACATTTCAATGCAGATGATGAAGTTTTGGTAACCAGCAGCAACAGTCCCCTCGCCCACAGAGAAGTCAGCAGAGTTAATCTGAGGGATGGCACCGCACTTCTCCAGGATGGCCAGCAGCATCCCTGAATCAAACACAGGGTGTCAAATTTGGTTTCACGCGTAGGGAAAAACATTTAAACTGCAAAATTTGGTGAAACTTTCTTACCTTGCCAAAAGGAGAGAAAGATGACCGACTTGACCATGAAGAACTTGAGCACGGGGCTGTATGGGACAAGCAGTTCACGTGTGGCAAAGTAGAAGAGGAAGAGAGCGTACAGTGACAGACTGACGGAGATGTTGTAGATAATGGTCACATACAGGTATCCGCTAGCCACACTGAAAGAGAGAGAGATTGTTTCACAACTCCATGGTCTGTGCTATGGTCTGAAAAGTCTTTAAATCAAACCATAAGAAGTTACTAGTCACATGGTTGTTTATGCTATGAAAAGCTAAGCTTCTGTGGTAACTTACTTGAAGTCGCCATCCCTGTATTTCCCAAAGGCTTGAAGAATGACAGTGATGACTGCCATCAAAGGTTTCACTACACAGAACTGGAGAGTTGCCTGAGGGAGCAAGAAAAAGAAAGACTGAAAGGCAGGAAGGTAAACATGGTTGAAAAAAAGAAAACAAATACATCAGGAGAAATAGATGCAATAAACTCTGTAGTGCTCATTATTACTGTGGTGTTTATTAAAATGAGTATTGATTGAATTTTGAAAGACAAGCACACAGGAAAAATAAATTATATTAACATTACACCAAAAAGACTAATTGAATGCCTCTATTTACACTAAATACTACTGAGAACATAAACAATAATTCAATCACCTTACATTCTCTGCAATTATACTGTCACACTATATGGAAATGATTCAAATCTGACTGTGATGAATGGTAAAGTGTTGCATCTGTAGTAAACTCAATAAAACATACTGTAACTGTGGTGTGGACATTATAAATGGGAAGTCTTTTTGTAAATTTCACACAAAAAACAAGATAAACCCATCTTTGAGTAATCTTGACTACACTGTAATAATGTACAGTTTATGTGCCATGATGGTGTTTGGTACCTGTTTGCAGAACCTAAGGAAACCAATGGAGTAGGTCTTTCCCCACAGACAACAAGTCCCATACACACAGCTTGACCTGTAGTGAAGAGCAAAAAAAAAAAAAAAATTAGAAAAGTAAGTAGGCCATTTAAGTTCATGCCAGAGTAAAAAAAACAACTGAATAAATAGGGAGGAAAAGAGCAAACAAGACTTACTCAATAGGTTTCCCTCTGATCTCAGCCATGATGGCACTCTCTCCCCCCAGGTACTCATAACACAGACTCAGGAAGTTGTAGATGACAAAGGCTGCAGTGTTACACGGAGGAAATTTTTTTAGTTTTTTTTTTTTAAAGGTAAAATCTTCACAGATTATATTTAATAGCTGTAAACTCTTGGATAACTGGATAATTCTAATGCGTTAAATTTTCATACAACATATGAATGCACTTGGTGTTAACTATTATATTAAAAGTTATGTTTCAGAATATTACTGCCTTGGCCTTTCAAAGGATGCAAAGACTGGGCTTACACGGGTGAACTACATAATTACAGTAAGGCCATAATGTTAACTCATGAAATGTGTTACATAACTACTGTTAATAAAGATTAAATCATCTTCTAACACACCTGTGTCGTAGGCCTAGATGTGGAGCTACAGTTTATGCTTAATCCCCTTTCTATTCTTCATGTAATCAGCCTAATCAATGCAGTCAGCGATACTTACTGCTTTTGCACTAAAAACAAATATTTTTACTGGCTTCAAATGGACTTTGTATCCTTGGCTCACGTTTTTAACTATGCTCATGTGTACTGATACTCGTGTGTGTGTTTCACTGCAGTAAACCCATACCTTCAAATCACTGCTATACATATCAAAGATTTTATTAGTCATAGTTACTGTGTGTATGTGTGTGTAGATAGTGCTGTGTACAGTGGTGCAGCGTTTATTTTCACGATCAATAGCTTTATCCTAGAAATGTTAAATGTCTCCCATAATTTTGATCATCGTTCCAACACTATATGTATATGTATATACATGATAACATAATCATGGCAGGCTGTGGCATGCTACGCAATTGCTTGTTTCACTCCTAAATATTTCATGAACACTGCATGTAAATCATGCTACAGTATTTTCATTACAGACTGGTTGTGTAGAGAACGAGGTTTATCTGCTCGCAAGTCAGATGCTTTTTAAAAGTCTTCTCAAGGATTTGCTCGTTTTCATACAGTTGCTAGGAAACAGGTTTCCCCTCCCCTGCAATCCCAACAGGCCATGGAGACATGAGAACAAAGATGGCAACCTTTGTAAATGAAGACACTGCAAAGGCCATCTGCCACTGGGGTATCACCACACATTAATTTGCACACCCTTATTTCAACTGGGAATCAAAAGACACAAAGGAGTACACAAAAAACTCTCCCTCTAAAACACTGTGGTGAATATTGGCTTGTATTGTGCATGCCAACTATGGCAACACACTTTTTTATCCACTCACCCTCATAGCAGTCTCGGACTGTGTCAAAGTAGACATAAAACTCCTCATTGGTGAAGAATAGAAGGCTGAGCCAAGAGTCAAAGGCATAGATGGGGACAATGAAGAGGATCCTTACAATGTGCCTCTGTTCATTTGGAGAGCTGTAGTAACGTAGGTGCATGTAGATCTAAAAAAAAGAGAAAAGAAGCAAAAACAGAAAAGGAGATCAGAAAAAAGGTTCCATCAAAATCAATAAAAAAATTAGACTGCAAATGTAAGAACATACATACAAAAACAAACTGGCAAAGCTCCAGCTAGGAAATGGCAACTATGTTTTATAAGATTTTCTACAAATCCTATTGCTCATTTAAATTGTTCTATGATTCTGTCTCAGATTTTGATGCAAAAAATGTGTCACTTCCAGAGCCAGAAGTAAAGACAGACCTTGCATCTTATGTCATCAGACATTACATACTATCTCATGTGGATGATGACTGAATGTGTGTGGGAAGGGGAAAAGCTGGAAGATTTTTTTCATGATGCCATCATATTTAACGTGACTCCAGCTTTGTACTGGAGCAGTTTGTACTCTGAAACACAGTGGAAGGTACGAGTGAATTAAATAATAAAGTGTGGGAGAGAAAAACAAGAGGACACACTGAAACGCAGCCACACATATATACACATGCAAATGAGAACATCGAGACTCATACTAACACAGACTGTACTTGATTTTCTGAGATATGGATGAATACAGTAACAACATTTTAGGAGTTTCCATTGACAGTCAAAGGTAACCAATTTATTTTATCACACATTACCAACATACTAAAATATTAGTATAATATTTTTAATCCTTAAATATTACAAATGAACATGTATAAGATGAATCCTTGTGAAGCCACTGCTCAGAATGTAATGAAACTAACTGCTACCTCATGAAATCTGTATGTGTATTCTCATCTGGATCGAGTCTGTCTATATACGTCAGACTACAGCCAGTATAGATTTGCCTGAGTCGGATACTGGAGCATTGTGTCTAAGTGTTGTGTGAGTGCACTGTCACTGGGGTTGTTTCACGTAACTGATACTGGGCTTTTATCACTCCTATTCAGAGCAGCAGGCGGCAGGAAGGACAGGGTGGGACTTGTCAGCAGCACCTCTGTCTGCACTGCCCAGCTCCTTTCCACTAACACAATGCTCCACCTATCACCTTTCCTGCCTGGCAAATAGACACACACCTTGGGTAAAGTAAGCACTGGGTGACAACACAACAAGCCAGATAGTGCACTCTGCTCACATAGCTTGTTGCTAGGTGACCCTCATCCCTGCATACATGTACACACGCGCACACACACACACACACACACATTCCCTGTTCCTTGATGATGTCCTAGTAAAGCCAGGAGCACCTGTTGCCAGAGTGACAGAAAGCTAGTCTGAAAGAGCAGCAGCAGCAGCAGCAGCAGCAGCAGACAAATCCTTAAACCTAACCTCAAAAACAAAAAGCTGACCAAATGACAGAAAAGACAACAAGCACACATACTCTTGCAACAAAAAGAGTAAACACACCCTGAAGATTTTGAACACCATTATTAATATGACACTCGAGACTAAAACAAACAATGTCCTACTACAGTTATGGAAGCATTCACTGTGGTGTAGCCATAGTTCCCATAGAGCTAGACTACTTTAGATGTCTTCCCTATACCCGACATAAACATGGGAAAATGCTTTTAGGTACGAGCACTGTTTGTTTTCATTGGGTAAAATGAGCCATTTGTGCTCAAAGAACCGACGTTCAATACAAGATGTTCAAGAAAAAGCACTCCAGCTTAGCCCCTCTGCCTAAAGGCTGGTAAAGCAAGAAAACAAATGTAGCCTGATTTACACTTTTGCATTAAGTCATATCCAGAGCGACATATGAGTTAGCACATAGGCCTTTAGTATCTTGCTTAATGACACCTCTATTCATTTTAATAAATCTACAGTGAAACACAAGTTGTCTAAGAAACAGCAAGGAAACTTGGCTTAACCCCCTAGATCATATTTTCTCTATTCGATGGTATTCTAACATTACACATATTGTTTGCTGTTGGACAAAATAATTACATCAGTTGAAAGAAAAGCTCAATCTAAAGGTTATGAATTTGGTTTCAACCCTGTGACCACTGGACCATAAGATCAACAAACGCAAGGATCTTCATACCTGATGACATGTGATTAGAAGAGCTGTCCAAACAAAAAAACCTGATATTGTTTGGGCAGTGGAGGTCATCAGGAAAAATGGCTGTTCTGGTGTGACGACCGGGGCATCCGGCACCAGGGAGGAGTTGGATCCTTGCGGGGCCACAGTGGCTGGGGAGCCCAGCGAGAGGGCGACTGGAGAGTCATTCCCCAACCTCTCTGAAACGGGAATGTCTCGCTGCCAAAGTTGACTCATCTGCATGAAGAAACAATGTAAACAAGACATCATCAACAATCAGCTGCAAAATTTCATGCTGACAGCTGTACAAGATTCAAAGCAAAGTAGGACAGTGCACAGATCTACCGTGCAAAACAGACTGTATGGATAGACAGATAAAATGAGATGAAACAGAAAGCCATAAGGTGGGTGGGTGAGGAGAGGCATAGAGTGTAAAAACCACACACAGCAGCACATGGTGCGGGCTAAATCACTCAAACATGGCAAATCAGTTTGACAGCTATGAGCTGGGGGCTGCTGACCCAATTTCTCCTCTTTCTTGTCGCTGTGCTTCACATAACACAAACATGTAAAGGAAACTAAGTGTGGGCTAAACAAGGTGAGGGCTCTGGTCACAGGTATATGCTTAAATTACATAGGTTCTTATTGCATAACTAACATGGAGTTAAATTATACATAATGTAACCTCTTTTATGCTTAGTCTCTAAAATGGATAAAAATGAAAGCTAACAATTTAAATGTAAGAGACACTGAGTGGCTTTAAGCATCATATTTGTGCTTCTCGTCGAAGGCAAAATAAAAAAAACTATCACACTATGCAGCACTGCATTGTCCAAAACACAGTGAGTTGTCTTCATCAGGTTTGCTCTGTCAAGCCTGATGCTTACACTGCATTAGTGCCACATCAGCAGAATGGTAGGATATCACACCAGCACTAAAGCCCTGATACTCAAAATGTCAACGGAGACTTATAGGAAGTGAAAAAAGGTCAAGTGGTATGTAACATATAATTATGCAACACCAATTATGAAATGAGCTCACTACATCAAAAGCATCAACAAATATGCCCTATTAGCCACCATTTACAGGAAATCACAGCAGATCTCTGAGTAGTGTCATCTCCGCAACTACTTCAATGTCTGGGCGAGCGTTCCTGGAAGTCAAAAATCTAATCATTCACAGCGAAAACTAATTTCATGAGGACATTCAGACCCCCTCCCCCGTGCATCAGCTAAATATAGATTGGCATTCCATGTGATGATGGGTGACTCATTTTTTGCCAAGACAGGCTGTGACAGTGCAGTATCTAGGAACACATCCGAATGCCAAACAAGTTACATTACTTTGTGTCAACATAGTTTTAATGTAACATAACCTGATGTTGATTGAGCTCTTATCGTTTAACATGGCACTTTCTTCCACACCACCGCACCTGGTGAATTTATCTGCTAGCTTGAAAATGGATTATACTTTTACCACCCACTGCATGTATGCATGCAGATTGGTCAAAACAAGTTGAACATTAAAACAAGAAAAATATATATACGATGCATGCATAATCTGAAAGATATAAATAACGGGTGCGGGCTGTATTCAGGCAACTTGGCAATGATGACAAGTACCAGCTTGCACCAATAACGGAGCTGGAGCGTCTCTGTGGGCCACAGACAAGAGAGAGGAGAAACTCATCACTCCTGCTGACTGAAGCTGTGGGTAGTTGTACATGCATTGTACTTTGACCTCAATCGGTAGCCTTTGTGACAGATCATTACCAGTCCTCAGGCTTGTGGAGCTCACTGATATTGTACAGGCCATTAAGGTCGAGTTCAGTCGGAGGCAAGTGAAGAAACCAAGGCTACTTAGCAGTGGCCACAATCCATTTAACTGTGCTAAGTGTAGCAATAGCGAATCACTTACGTGTGTTTCCATGTTTTTACCTCTATGTACGGGTTAAAAGAGAGCCGTGTTGTGTTATACAGAAAGGATGACATCATAAGACGTGGTAACTCGTCAGGTACAGTGATTACGAAAATGATGAGTCAAGACACACCAAGCAGAAAAACATATTAAAGAAAGAAAAGGTGGTTAATGAGCGGCCATGGCTTCATCCCGCTGCTTCACTCACCTCTACAGTAATTAGACCAGCGCTCCGTTGAATCCAAGCATCAATTTAGCTCATCATCACAAGTCGAGAGCAGACCACAGGGAGTTCAGAAAGTAATTTGGCCGAGCAGTAACCTTCAGACGACAGACACCCACTCATCTGATAAACGCATCGCTGTGTGGACACCAGAACCGTCTTCTTTTATACCAACAGAAAGCGTCGTCAGCTGAACGTTAACTATACCGAACGCTGCTAGCTAATGTTAGCTAGTCTCCGCAGTCCGACAGAAGCTTACGTTTTCCCCCGTAAAGTCGACAAAAATGCATACAACACACCTTTAAACAGAGATGTCAGTTACGATGTTAAACTGCCTCTGAAAAACAAATATTATCCTGCCACTTCCCGTCCAATGCTGATGAACTAGACACCGTTACTTCCTCCACATCACCAACCATTCACTGTATCAACAGCAGCAGCAGCTGCCAGCAACGTCCAACGCGCATGCGTAGTCACGGCGTTTTAATTTCCAGGGTATGAAAATGACGTAACTCAACAGGCAACACCCCCGATTAAAAAGAAAACAAGACTATTCCCATGTACACAGGAATTTGTGCCCTATAGCAAAAAATCTAATTGTGTCCCCCTTTAGCAGAGAGTACTACTTTATCTATGGGGCCTCTGTCACTCAGGGGCCCTTGGAATCGTCGTGGATAAATAAACGGTCCGCAGACAAATGTCAGTAACGTTATTCATTTTATTACTTCATAAAATATACACAAATACTGTTGTAAATAAAGTGTGTTAAACAACTGTACAAGCTATCAGTACACAATACATAGAGTGAAATCCCCATCACCTCAGCTTCTTCAATACCAACAGTTACAATGCCACTGGGTCATGGTGGCCTGTACAAAGGTAATTACACACAATACACTGCTATTTACACATCCCTGCAATTGCATCCGTTATGTTTTTGCTTGAATGACATCATCAAGGCTGCTGGAGATTAAAGTCCAAAGGCGAGATCAAACTATTAACGTGATTATATTTTCAGAAGGAATATTAAAAGCCCTATGTATTACACTGGGTGCAGATACAACCTTGAAAGCTTAAATGAAGTCCAAACGGACAGACAAAAACGCTGAATAAGACAATTTGACAATTCTAATAAGTTAGAAGATGAAATGAAACAAGACATGATAAAAACAGAAAGCTATATCTGACAAATAAAATAGTTAAACATAAATACAGAACTAAGATAAAAGACTCTTCATACAAACAGACAAAATGAATCTGGTTCCTTAGCAGGGATTTGATTTATCACACTCTCACTCACACTCACACAAAGTGGATGACCCAGCAGGCAAAGCAACAGTAGCCCATCCCACAGAAATACCTAATCTTCTGAACCCAGCCCCTGTTTTGTCATTAGTATGCATTTTCTACTTTACATCTTAAAACAAATAACCACATTTTGCCTTTACATCAAAATAAAAAAATATTTACAGTGGAGTAAACATTAAAAAATGGATGCCCCATACCCTGAATATAATCCCTACCAGAGCCTGCCCACTCCCCTATGGCCTCCAATAACAAATACAAAAAGGTAACATTAAGAACTATCATAAAAATTGCAGCCACCATTTGTTAGCCAAAATGGGCAGCCATGGTCTCTGGTCAAATACACTGAGAATTTCCTGAGGAGCTTCCCTCAAGACTTGGGAGTGTGCCTTTGCAATATCTATGGTCATTCTTCACCTTACCCACTCACATTAAACTAAAATGCACAATCAAAAACAGGCAAAAATAAAGGGTGCTGGAGGGTTGGTGGCTGAGTTTTGAGGGACAGAATATCATCACAACATGGATGGATGAAGAGCAAGCAAGGACAAATTGCAACTTCACCAGAAACATGAATCTACAACAGCTAAATCATAACTTTCTTATCCTTTTCAAAGTTAACTATGTTTTTGTTCTCCCACCTCTCAACCATCTCTCCACACCTACCACTTAATCTTTTAGCTGTTACTTCTTTCACAAATACAAGGTAAAACTCATAACAAGATCCAATTAAAGTCCTCATAAAAGATAAAAAAGAGAGAACGTTCACTTGAAAGTTGTTTTTGCAGCTTAAACTGAAAAAGACAAAAGATCTTTACTAAGCCTATATAACATGCGTGTGTCCCTGATACCATTTTACTTCTCTGATGCCAACAGTTCCTTCACAGCTGTCAGAGTATTGAGGGAATGCTTTGAGCAAGATGGAAACAGGTGAGACCAACCATGAAGTAACATTGTTGTAGAACTGTCATTTATTTTTTTGTTGTTTTTTCTTGATTAATATGGTGGTGGTGATCCATTGATCAGCAGAGGGCCTCTTGAAAGAGTGCATTTTGGATGCTGTCACATGCTTCTCTGGATCCTTGAAAAATGTATTGTCTTTTTCCAAAGATACATGTGTCCATTGGCAATCATAATAAGGTAAAATTAAAGACAAATCAAACCAGAGCAATGATCACATCTTGCAGCCCTGCAACAACAAGTTGATTATTAAGTATTAGAGAAGGCAGTGTATTGGTATGCATTGTATTCCTGCAGTCGGCATGTGAATTAGTGAGTGCAACCAGACCTCACCTGTCAGTTTCATGTACATGCAGGTCCAAACAGTTTTACTTCCCCATGTGCTCAAATGGCACACTGACCTGCAAAGGACACAGAGATGGGCTCAACGAAGAGTCAACTTAACCCTTACATACTTGCATACAAAACAGCTGGATTGACAAGAAAAAATCATTGACAAGAAGCTCAATCATGTCTAACATTGCACAGAAAACTGAAAAACACTAAAGTGATGGCCTTTCAATTAGAAATTGTGCATTGTGTTTTAAAATGTAAGTTCTTTTTTCATTTCACTTCCATCTATTAATATAAATGTGATGTGGTTAGTTGAAAATAGCTGTTATCTTAGATAACAGATAGCTAGAGATAGATGTGCGTGTCATGTGAAGTCGTAAAGTTGATTCTTGTTACTATGTGCTAGAGTAAAAGTAAACTTAACCTTAAACCTGCCTGAAATTTAATCAATTAATGCCCTGAAATAAAAAAAGACAAAGCTGTCATTACAGTTGTGCTATTTATTCACCCACTTCTTAATGGAGTCAGTCTTTGAGCTAAACTGTAGTTGTGTTTCATCACTCAGATCCTAAGCTATAGGCTTTAGGATCTCTGATCTATTCCCACATCCTTTTTTTTTGATGTTCCGCTGTGTGTAATATTTGTCATCACCCGGCAGACAAGAGGAGCTGTGGAGATTCTCCTTACCTGTGATGTGGAGATTCTGGACTGGTCGTGGCGGGCTGTGAGGTCAGAGGATGATACGTTGGCCGGGGCCCCGCGGTGCAGCCGCATGCTCACCTTCCTCTCCCTCTCAGCACGAGAAATTGCACGTGGTGATGTGTTGCCTGAAAAGATGCATTAAAATAAAAAACAGACCACATCTAAATCAGATACTAAAGAAACAAGACATTGATGCTACGAACATCGTTCTTTTAATAAAAGACCTACAGGAGTGTGACAATTTAGCAGAAACCTCACCAGACTGTTGGACCCGTGAGGCAGGGTTAGAGATGGCCTGCTCTGGTCCGTTCCTGACTCTGTTGGGAGCTCCAGGATTGGGGGCTTGGGGAAGGCCTCTCGATGCAGACCCCCTGGGGGCTCCTCCAATCCGCTCATCCCTCTCATCTCCTGTCCTCCTCTCCCGATCCCCATCCTCGGCTGTCCGACTGGCACCCTGACAGATGAAGACAGCCTCAGTAAAGCTATTCCACTGACAAAAGTATGTTTAAATATTTTGTATTTTTAGCAAGATGGTTGGAAGTGAGATTGTTGTGTATTAATGAAAGAGTCAGTTTGAAAAACCTTTCACAAACTCACAAATTTGAGCATGTTCCAGTCAAAGACGTAATCATAGGAAAAGCCCTGCCGGTGGAAAAGATTCCTGAAGAGCTGACGTAGGTAGGAGTAGTCTGGCTTATCATCGAAACGGAGCGAACGACAAAAGTTCAGGTATGTGGAGAATTCAGCTGTCGGACAACAAACAGGACAGTGAGAAGAAACTCTGGAGATGTAACGGAATGAATGGGTGTGAGCCTTGAAATTTGCTGCAGATCGTTTCCTGACTATGGGTATGGCCCAAAGCACAGAGATAACACAAACACATTACTTACAAGGATAACCTTTGCAAAGAACCTCGATGGGTGTGGACATTTTCTTCTCGCTGATTCGTTCATACTTCTGTCTCTTGGTTGCAGCCTTGAGTCCCTGCCAAGGGAGGGAGCCCAGGTTGAAATACATGAGGACATAGCCAAGTGACTCCAGGTCGTCACGTCTGGACTGTTCTGTTGACAAAAAGCATGAGAAAGCAAAGCAGAGTGAGAAAAAACCCAAAGGGAGGCCTGCTTCCTGCTATCATAAAGAAGACAATTTATCCTATCAGCAGTTTTAAAGAAGACTAATGACTCCTTTAATCACTGTCTTTAAGGTATTCCAAGTCACAGGTTATAGTGGTTTGTAAATTGTGGCGCATCTTACTCAGGACCTCATTTGTCCCTCAGACTTTGAGTTTATGTCCCGAGCTCTTCTACAACAATCTCTCTCGCTCCCTTCAGTTAGTGTCCAACCCAAAATCATATACAAATGATATAAAACAAAAGACATAGGAGGTAAATGTCTTGGAACTACAGCTGTTCTGGTATTACACTGCAATGAGATGGGGATGTGTTTAAGTTGTTGGCCATATAAAAATGTCCATCAGGCTGTCTTAAAGAGAATTACACTGAAATACCAAAACGACAGCAGGGCTGTGCATTACACCACCAAGCTTGGGATGAGTGTCATGATAAATCCGCTATGATGAATCACATTTAACACGTTTACAGGCGGCTGACAAAGTGAAGCCAGGGTGTGAGCCTGATGGAGCGGAAGACCTGCACTGCTTATCACTTCAGTTCCAATGTTCGAACCCTAGTTACACATCATCATATTTCCTGTCCATTTACTGCATAATGAAAGCCTGGGATTTAACTCCACACATGGTATACTGATGGTTTCTGTCTGCTTTCATTGGGATTATCCACTGTTTTACAAACTGTACATACGCCTCACTGACATGGCAATTATACATGTAACACATCAATCAAAACAAATCTTTAAAAAAATTCTAAAGAGGTTCATTACAGAGGGTGATAACAGGACTCCCTCTTAATATATTGGAAATAACAGGGACAAGAAGAAACAACAGTATTGTAAATGAGAAAAAAAATGTTGATTGTTGTTATGACTGAAGAAGACCTTACCAATTCCCAGATGGGTGTTGATGGATGCATAACGTGCTGTACCAGTCAGGTTCTTGTTCTCCCTGTAAGGGATGTGCTGGTGTGTACGGGCATCCCGGTACTTTTTGGCCAGGCCAAAGTCGATGATGTACACCAGGTTACCCTTCTTACCAAGCCCCATCAGGAAGTTGTCAGGTTTCACATCCCGATGAATGAAATTCTTGGAGTGAATGTACTCAATGCGACTAATCTGAAGAGCACATGTGAGAAAAGACCAAACTGTCAAAAAACTATGTGTTTTTTTTGTTACACAGAAATTTCACACTGGAGAGTATCCAAGTCAAACACCTGACACAACAATTTGGTTGCAGTTAAACCAAAAGGTGAGACGTGCTTAACAGAGCGAGTCATAAATTAAATATCTAGACTGGCACAGTCTAATCAAAGCGCAGACTTCAGTAGTGCTTCAGTAGACTGCAGTAGTAGTTGATTTACAGTAGACACATCCTTAACATCTTTCATTCATAATACCTGTGGTCAGTCATCTCTCCTTTCATCATGTGATAATTCTCTACCACTCTAGGACTCTGCTCTGTTGCTGCACAGAGCAGAAATTTTCAATTTAGATATAAAACCCAAATTGGTTTTTATATCTGTTAAAAAATTAACAGAATGTGCAGTAAGTGTCCAAGTTATTTAAAGAAGCTGTCAATTATACCCCTAAACTGCACAGACACATGACTTACCATCTGGTCTGCCAAAAGCAGGACGGTCTTCAGGCTGAACTTCCGGGAGCAAAAATTAAACAGGTCCTCCAAACTGGGGCCCAACAACTCCATTACCATCACATTGTAGTCTCCCTCTGCACCACACCACTTTATTGATGGAATACCCACTGGGATACAAGCACACAAAAGAATTCAGCATTAAGTTTGATAATAGTTATTCCTGGCATTTTCTATGTAGCAATTTAGTCATCTACCTATTATTTTCCCATTAGATAACAATACAGTGAAAGTCTGATACGGAATGTGTTGAAATGGGTCAAAGCATGATGAACTTCTTACCTCCTCCTTGCATCATCTTGTAAAACTTGCTTTCAATGTGCAATTGTGGGTGTTTGGTCTTTACACATTCAAGCTTGATGGCTACCTCCTCGCCAGTTGCAATGTTGGCACCTGAGAGACAAAAAGCAGAAAGACTTTTTAGATTCAAAAATCAACAAATTAAAAAAAGTTACAGCAGCTAATGTGGAAAAATCCCTTGCGTTGAATTTAAGAAGATGGGTTTAATCATGAAAATATTAGACAAAATCATTTTCACTTACCAAGATAAATGTCTCCAAAAGAACCACTTCCTATCTTTCGCCCAAGCCGGTATTTGTTCCCCACTCTCAGCTCCATGGCTGCACGTTGTTTCTGTCACCAACAGACAACACACAAATTTTAGTGACACATGACACCAGGCTAAATGTTCTGCACTGCACCTCTTGTCTCTCAACACTGACTGAAACACAGCAGGATGAGCGACTGCACACTGGATATAATAACAGGACCATTTCGTCAACTTTCCTGAGTGGTAGCCAGTAAGCTGCTCACATGTCGGTCGTCAATGCAGGACATGCTGTACTCACAATGTGTTTGTGTGAGAATGTTACCTAAGCAGGGCCCGTTGATCAGCAAACAGCTGTCTGGCCTTCCTTAACACATGATTAGATTTGTAGGATAGCTGGAAGGGGGGGCTGCACTGAGATCAGCAAACACCGAGAAAGGAGGGGGTAAGAAATACAGCAAAATGAAGGCTACAGTGAAATGGCACTTGTCACTTGGAGGACAAGTGGATCAGGATCAGCTGCTACTACAACAGTACTGGGACTTGGCACACACAAGGAAATGAAGTGCATTTTCTGTGCTGAGCTGCACGTGACGCTGTAGAAGAAACATCATTTATTTAGTACTCACTCCACCACGCCACATTGTGCAGCCACTGCAAAAGCAAGACTAAGCTCTCTACTGTTCTGTGCTGGCATTGCCAAGGGAGAGAAGGCATGGACAGCTCCGCAGTACTGCTTGGATTTAACTGTGTCAAGGTCCTCAGACAACTCTGTGCAATGAACCTCAGAAAGCAAAGTGCGGCACAGACTGCATCAACGCCTAATTCAAAGAGATTTGCCTCCCAACCAATAAATTGGGAACAGCATGTAAACAAACTGTGCCTTTTATAGTAACACCGGACTCTCGTTTCAAATGTAGCACAGCAGCGTCTTTAAATAACTCTCCTAGTCAGACTCAGATCCATCAAATGAGTTCATGTCATGTGCCCCATTGACAGTTCAACAGTATAATATATGAAAAAGACTGAATCATCATTAGGGACGTCTGCGCTCCCCTTTTCCATAGAGAAAACAAGACACCGTCTCATGACGACTTGGAGGAATTGCAAAAACAGAGCATTCTAAGACAACCTCAGCTCTGTGGACAAACCATGCCAACAGAACATACATTCTAAAGAAAAAGTCAGCTGTTTTCAGTCTGTTTCCATCCCAACATCATTTACCTCAACACTAATCATCGCAAAAATTAACTTTGCATAACTGAAACAGTGTGCTGTGTGTGTTTGCTGTGTCTTCATTCCAAGATAAAACATCAACAGGCACATAGACCTTCCTGTCAAACATCTAAAGGAGGAGAGGAGACCCGCCACTGTAAACGTGATGGAGGCAGATGGATTTGGGTTAATGCAGGGTTAGGCTTCAGGGAGCACCATTAATCACAAGGCTACACAGTAAGTTCCACTGATTAATTACTTGCTTCAGAAACAGTGATACACTACATCAAACCACTGCATATTTGACTACATGTTTACAATTGTGCCTGATGGTTTTCTGCTGTATACATGCTCATGTGTTCATAGAGAATTTGGCATTGCAGTGCTGGTATAGCAAACGTAGCAGCAATGTGATGAATATGTTACATTGTATTTAAAAAAATGACTCATGTGATAAGGAGCGAGTCAAAGACCTACGTCACACGCCACCTAGAAAAACACCACGTGCCATCATGTTAGTAATCGCCTACAGATTGTTGGATTGATTACAGTGGTTGGTTCAGTGTTGGACACTGAGATGTCAAATAACGGGTTGGTCCTTTAAAATCAGAGCCACTGGTGTAAAATGTGTCCTATGCAGAACTGACAAAATAAACCCACTTCAAGAGGAACAAAACAAGAAAAACAAATGTCCAAGACTTTAAGCCAGGAGATTTCACAATCACATAAAGCTGTGCACTGCTACGCCTCTCACACTCAGCCAGCTGTCACTGCACAATCAACTCCTGTGTAACACACTCACACACAAAGTACGAGCATTTATATAACATCCGCTATTACAGTCATAGGGTTGTAACTGTTTGTTTTTTAATCGGTATTAGCAGATGTCAGGTAGTATTTTTATTTCCCTGGACGCTATTCGTCAACAAGTGTAGTCGACGTTACTACAGCACAACATTCACTTTACATTTTATCAGTCTACCAAAGATTTACGTTCACCAAGGCAAAGTTATTGTTTGCGGAGGCTAAAAAACGTCGGTCAAAAGAATCATAACAACCGTGGGCATTAACGTCAGTTATCTGCTAGCCGCTAACAGTAAGCTAATAGAAATACGTTAACCGACCTGACCCGGGGTTGTTTTGGTAAAATAAAGCTGAAAAATGCGTGGTCATGTCACACTTTGACACATTTTGCATTATATATACAACCGCACCCATGTATGTACTGAAGCAGCCAGTGTGCACAGCCAGCCAGCCAGCCTCCCAGCCCCCTCCCCCTCTCCTGTAAGCCGTGAATTCGAGCCACTAATTCGGCCGAATCAGGCTCCTTTTCCCCCTTGGTTTCTCCGGTTCCCGGACCCGAAACTCACCCGATACTGGGTTTGTCCGATAGCTGCTTCGGTGTAGATTCTGATCCGATGGTTGTCAGTCGGAAAAGGGGCTGGGCAGAGGTGGATGGGAGCGGATTCTGGCAGCGTTCATACCCCCAGCTCTGAACGCTGTAGTCGGTTACGATCCCTGTTGATAGTCGCTAAGAAGATCCAGTGGCACGAGCGTCCGTTCTCCTCTCGAGCCTGTCTCCACCTCTCGTTACGTAACAGCGTATGATGATGTCACCGCCTAGATGTCAGGGCACCGTCATTACAGGAAAAAAAACATCATCTGAACCGCTCCTTTCCCGTAAATGTCATTGTTCGTCAAATTTCAATTTCAATGTCTTTTTTTGAGCCGTTTACATATTAAATCTGGTCGTATTGTCTGTTTCAGGCTGTCTATAACATATCAAACCGGGAATACACCACCTTATCATTTCATTAATTAAAATAATAATATTGACCTGTACCTGTTTTGACATACCTGGGATCTCACTGAGGGGTCTGGATCTACTTGCTGGTGACATAACAGTGTTGCTCACTCTAACAAAGGGAGCTGCCAGTTGCATCAGGGAAAGTAAATAATTTCATACAGTAAGCAGTGGCTTACTGCAGGATGACGTGCGTGTTAAATAGGATTGGTTTGAGGATGGTAATGAGAGGGTGACAGATGGGACACATCGGCTTGTTTCAGCATTGTACTGTAGACAACGATTAGTTTTCACCTTTGGCTTACAGCAGATGCAGGTACATAAAGGTGCAGTTCGACTAGTTTGGCATTGAAGGTACCCACCATGAAAAATGCAAGGCTTATTTTAACCAAAGTTTAAGAAGCCTGGTTCCCATATACAAAATATATTACAGAAATGACTGCAAGGACAAATGTAGAAGCCAATACTTTCATCTTTATTAATCTTGTTCTCATTTGTTTAAATAAAATTTTCCTTTGTAAAATCTCAAAACGAAAACACTGAACAGGAGTGTTAAAGCCTGTCTTAATTTAAAATGGATACACAACAACATAACATTAAAAACGTACGGTAACTCTTAATCTGCATCTGTAAACAACCCGCCCCTCCCTTCCCTCCCACTCCACACAGTTTGATAAGGTTTGGCATGTCCATTTTCTCAACGCATATGCCTTCAGCTCTTTGTGTCATTAAAATGTTCTTTTTTTTATTATTGCAGGTCAGACAATAAAAAAGACAAGTCTGCTAAAAAACAAACAACTTCAACTGAGAAAAAAGCATTAGTGCCAATATTTCTTAACACAATCAGCAGTATACCGAATGCACTCAAAATATTTTTGTATAGACCTTCTGTATAGTAAGCAGCCTTGCCCACATTATGACAGGCATTAACATGCACACTCGCATACTATTCTCACATTCACACACACGCAAACTGTGGTTGGTTTAATCCACTTACTTGGTCTCAGTCTCGCTCATACACATGTCCATATAGCGTGTATGATACTGCATGCAGCATCAACACATGGAGAAATGCAACATAGCCTCAAACTGCCAGCAATTTAACATTTATCACTGCAACAGTAACAAACATGTTCAAGAGAGTATAACAGAGAGAGAGAGTGCGTGAGATACAACAGTAGGAGGTCAGCATTTTGAAAACAGAACAATGACATTTTTCAATATTTTCACTGTTCAAAAATTAAAACCATACATAGAAACAAAAAACAGGAAAACAAACTTAACATACACAGTAAGATACAGTTCTGTTGTCAGTCAGAGCTGTTTGCATGTGTTTGGATTCGATCACCATCTTTATGGGGACATGAATACAAACTGCACCTCACATCATGTAGCAGTTTAAAGTTCTTTTATATGATGAAGGTAATGCTGTTTACAGTGCCCAACTGTCTGAAGGCTTGTCTGTATTTGGTGTGTGCATGTGTATGTAAATCTGTTGAGAAGTCCCCTATTTACTAAGCACATTGCAGTCCAGTCAAGTCTTTCAGACCAACTGACTTTTCATTCTTTTTCAGGTTTCAAGTCTAAGCAGTTGAAATCTTCATCTGTGGAAAAAGGCTGAATACACATCTAACAGTCCCTGCATTTGTTTATATAATAGCTTAAGTCTGGCCACAAGAATGTGTGTAAGCATGTCTCACATTTCTGCTTTATGTGTGCACATTAATATGCATACCATGTATATGTATGCACATGTGGTATATTTGTAGTACATTAATATGCATACAATGTAAATTTGTCTGTGTGTGCTATAGTAAGTACATATGTAACCCAGTGTATGTCGTATCAGTGTGTCCAAACCTCGACGTACAAATGGAGAGGCCTCATCAGATGGAATCAGCACCTCCTCCCAGCAGGTCGCCGGGTAATAATGCAGCAGGGCTGTCCATTTGGTGCCTTTCCTCCATTTGCGGTGCCCCCCACAGACTGCTGCTGGGGTATCCAGGAGTCATGCCTCCCCAGAGCCCAGACCTCCCAGCGTCAACGCCCCCAACACCACCTCCTTCCCCTGACCCATTGGTGCTCCACTGGGAAAATATCCCCAACCCAGGTCCTTGGGATGATGTGTCTGAAGCACTGCATGTACCATCAAGACTTTGCCAGCCAGAGCTGGGGGACCT
This sequence comes from Trinectes maculatus, assembly GCA_016785345.1. Taxonomy (NCBI): domain Eukaryota; kingdom Metazoa; phylum Chordata; class Actinopteri; order Pleuronectiformes; family Achiridae; genus Trinectes; species Trinectes maculatus. Next base: position 427,788 of record JAFBJQ010041271.1, read on the forward strand.
CACATTACCCAGAACCACTGCCCCACTTTCCCCTCCTCCTCCACCATTTCCATTTCCACCTGAAGTTGCTGCTGCCCGCTCACTCCCTGGAGAGCTACCACCACTGTTGGCCACAGTGGTGCCTGTACCAGAAGAGGCCTGCATTCCACTGGTCGTGGCCCCTCCTGAGGTGCCCCCCTCCGCCCCTCCAGCCTGGGAATGTGCAAAATAGCGAGCGACTTCTTCTTCACTCACAAACTCCGCCAGGATTGTGGTGTTGCCCAGAACACACCTGAGAGGGAGTTACAAAACAAGGCTCTTCAGATAAACAAGAGCATGTTCAATGTCAAGTATGGGTGTACTACTGAGGTTAACCTACATGTGCAGTGCACCCTGGGCCTTGGCTGCTTCCTGTCGGCTGCTGTAGCGAATCAGAGCACTGCCCTGGGTCAGGCCAAGGTGGAAGGTCAGCAGGGGGCCATGCTGCATGCAGATAGTCCTCAGTGTGGAACCATCGATCTACAGAGTAAGAAAAATAAAGGTTAATTGTAAAAGAATTGGTGTATATGTGTAACATGATGTGATGTAACCATGCCAGAGTTTATTTTTCACTATCTTAAGTCATCAATTATAAAGACAGAGAAAGGTTAGGGCATCTGGTGAGTTATACAACAACAGTTATGTGTATGTAAGAATTATGTGGTGAGACTGAACACAGAATTCTGTCTGTATTTCTAACAGACGTACAGAAAGATGCACACGGTGTGCAACACTGTGCAAAAAAAATACACTGATTGATGCCAAATTCATTGTTTTAAGATAAACCCAAACAAACACAAGTTTTGCCGAGATTAACAATTCAACATTTTTGTTTCTATGCTTTTCACCATGAAGCGTCATGGCAATGTCACTTGTGCAGACCCTAATTGATTAAATGGCTCATCCAACTTAACAATCCAATTACAGATGGGTCACGCATCAGTCTGTCTAATTTGCATAAGACAGACTGAAGGGGAATACAGATGAATTAGAAACCTGGCCAGTCTCTCTCTGGGCAGCTGTTTTATTTAATAGCTATGAAATTATGAGATGATGGGTTTTAAGAAAAGCATAATTCTACAGCTAACAGCTAACAGATACAAACATTCTATATTTACTGTTATATATTTACTGCTACAAATTCCCTGAAAACTGACCACTAAGTTTCTTTTCAGAGTTTCCTATAAACACTCTTGACTCCTTACCTGAGGGGTCAAGTTACTTAGCAACAACCAGCAGCTGCCTCTAGAGGCCACACCATCACTCCAAGCTGATCCTGTAAAAGAGAAAAAGGAGCGAGATAAAAAAGATGAAACAGGAAATGTATGTATGAATTTACCTCAGGGTGTGGCGACTGAACCCCAAAAACAAGTTAAACCTCTCATCATAACATAAGAGTTTTCTGACTTAATGTTTTGTGCATTCTTGTGGTACTTTGCACAGCACTATATTCAGAGCTAACTGCCTGATCCTGACCCGCTCACATCTATTGGCCATAACGTTTTGTACGGTCACAGACAGCCAAATGTCATTGTTTCAGCTGCTGTTTCTGTGCTGGTCCCTGCAGGCGGCAAGTAATGCAGTACTCCCTTCTCTTTTACTCTCTAGTCACACTCTGTGTACATGTTTCTCGGGCTATGTCGCATGTGCACCCCCAACACCTCCACAGATTGAGTCAATTCTGTGGTAAACACTGACTATATTAACAAAATGACAGCTTTTATAGTAGGTTTCACAATACTGTAGTCAAACCTGAGTCATCGTGTCAATTTGTATAATACATAGATGAATAAGAAGCTACATTAAGCTGAAATGTGTCTCTGTAAACAATACCTGACCCAAATCTTGACTCTTGATTCATCCCACCTCCTCCCCAGCTTCGGGCCAACCGTGGGCCTCCACTATTCCATGGAGAGGGTGAGGCCTGCTTTTGATTGGTTAAGCCAGGAGGGGGGCGTGGCAGCTGCGAGCTGTTGCGATTGGTCTTCCAGAACTTTTGTCCGATGGGCTCTGGGGGCCAACTGGACTTGTACTCTGAGTACTTTCCTGGAGAGGAAATGAGAGGGTGGGAGAAAGAGGTGGAAAATGACTTTTGACAAACAAACCCCTGAAATGGGTGGGAGGAGTGCTGCTTAGGCTTCTTTGCAGAAATGTACTAAACTTACAACAGTAAAATGAAACACAAACTTAATTCAAGTAACAAAAACTAAAAATATAAGGCAAAAGATGGAGATTCTATAGCTTAAATGCAAAAGGAAATAAAAGAGTATAAACATATACCTGTGCTGTGTGCATTGCTGAGGGGGCTGTCTGAGGCACTGTAGGGCCAGGCACCAGGTGAAGGCAGCGAGGTGTTGAGGGAGGGGTTTGGCCCTATGAAACATTACAGAGTTACAAACATATGCTGTGATTAACCAGACAAGGCAAGCAAATCACAGATATTCAAACATTCTTTTGACATTTGCACTCTGTCTGTCTAATAACATGGGTGTATCTCATGTGGTCCTAAACAGAAAGAGTTCCCTCTGACTGATGCATTTTACTTACTTATAATTTGATGTGTATAAATTTTAGAAAGAAAAAAGACTGAAAATTTCTGAAAATATTCTGAATTATATACTTAAAATTCAGGTATGTCAATACTCTTGGCCGCAACTGTAGTAAAGTGTTGTGCCATTGCATCATACGCTGTACAACAGCTGAAGTGATGTGAATGTTATGTAATGTAATGTGATATGTAGTATCATGTGATTCAGTTAAATTCGCTTGCTGGTCAAATGTTACTATTAACATCACAATACTTAAACCCCAACTTATTCTTTACTTTTACTGAGCAAACGTTCACACCTTTATGAGACTTATTAGTAATAAATTTAAGTATCAATACTGCAAACAGTAAATAGGCCGTACAACACTGAGCACAAGTCAAATACCTATGTTGTCTCGCAGTAACTGGTGGTCAGAGTCATTGAGGCTTGGGGGTCCCGGGGAGCCAAGAACACTACCAGGGGTCATGTAGGGGTCAGAGTCAGGATCTCCACTACTCTGGATTCCCTTCCAGGGCACACCAGGCTGGAACTCTGTCATTATGCATCAGAAAAATAATTGATCAATTGATTGACTGAAACAGTGCTTTCATGGTAATTGCTGCATTTATTGATTTAGGTATTGCTTGACTGTACTTAGGAGCAACGTAATGTAATTAGTTTGTTTTTTCCCTTTCGATAAGGGTCTAAAATAGCACTTGCACAACTTGGAGCCCAAGTTAAAATGAACATCTTGCATTGTTTTCTCTTCTGTGATTGTCCTAACATAGCAAGTTGCAGAGAAAGGCACACTCACCTGGGGGCCAGCTGGATGTGGCAGGTTTGTTTCCCATTTTACTGCCAGGAGTTCGATGCCAGTTGTCCACAGAGCCCTGCGGTGGAATCCCTAAACCATCACCGCCCAGCATTTCATACTGGGAGTAAGGTGATCCTCCTCTCACTTTTATAGCACTGGGTAAAGGGCCTTCAGAATTGCACACAAGAAAGAAAAAAGGTTCAACAGATTGACATGAATATTTTTTAAATCACTTCGACTGACAGTGGTTGATTCACCACACTGACAGCAGCATGGGAGGTGAGCTTTGCCAAGTGTTAATTCTGCCTTTGCAATTATCCTGTTATGAACCATCTGTTAACCCACCATTCTTGTGAAGGGTTGTGTCAGGGGGAGAGGGAGCCTGAGAGTGTCCCTCCATCATCCATTTGAAGCGAGACTGCTGCCCTGTGTCCTTCACCCCCCCCATCATGTGACCCATCTCCAATCCTGACAGGTTGCCACCAGGGGAAAGCCCTGGAAAGAGGTCAGCATTTGCAAGAATTAGACAGCTGCTAGAAGCTGGTTGTGTGCATAGCTGTCGTGTGTTGCTCTAGGGCACATTTCATCCCAACCTATGTGCCCTGCTGATTTGCTGACTTAAAGTACAGTACGATAATGAATAAAAACTGTAAGATATATTCAAAAATTAAAACTACTAAAAGTAAACAATACCATACTGACCCAATGTTGCTGTTTATTGTAAGTACATATCGAGCTGCCTATTGGACTCACCAGAGTACATCCCCTGTGTTTTGGCATGAAGTTCTGATAAGCCACCCCCCATTCCAGGATGTGAAAGGGGGTCTACCATGGGCTGTTTGGATAGGCCTCCTCCCAGGTGAGAGGGGGACAATTTGGAGCTCCCTCCTCCTGCTGCAGTTCCTCCCACTCCACCTTGCTGATGCTGTCTCTGCTGCTGCAGAATAGCCATAATCCGTGCCAGCTGAGAATACGATACAAGACAACACATCATTTAAGCATAATCAGGTCCAGCGAAGGGTGACCACTATTTAACATAAATGATGTCTAGTCACTGAGGGTTATATTGCAGTTAATGCAAGGGCCTTAATAATCATATGACTGAATATGATACATCTAATAATTAGTTTCAGTAAAACGCTAAAATATAAATATGTATCTAAATACAAACCCAAAGATAAATTTAACCGCAATATAAAAAAGAAGTAAGCCATCAACTTCTGAGAGCCTTTGAACAAGGTGACTGATGTTATGACTGTTCTGTTCTGGCATACAAGGGTCCTAAATTAATCGCATGAAGTGTAGAACATTATCATTCTGACCTGCTGTGGATCAGGCTGCTGCCTCAGAGGCTGAGGCTGAGGGAACTTTCTCTGGTTCTGCAAGAGCTGCTGCTGCTGTTGCTGCTGCTGTAGCAGGAGCTGACAAGCCTGTAAGGTGGTGGGCAGAGACTGTCAAGACATGAAAGTAAACTCAACATAGACAAAACATGGAGACACTGTAAGTATGACAGGTGGGGTAGGATTAAAATTCACCATGCAATTTAAACTCCACTGCAGATGTACACAGAGGTGGTCTAAAATGAAACATTTGGTTTTTTTTAAATGTAATGCATCAATCCATGAATCAACAATCTCAGATTTAGGCACATACCAGATGGAACTGCTGCATGTGGGGGTAAATGTTGCTGAGCATTGCTAGCTGCTGTGGGGAAATCTGTGGAGGGAACACTCCTCCACCAACACCTCCAACCCCTCCGACACTTCCAACACTGCCGACACCTCCTACTCCTCCCACCACTCCACCCACACTGCTACCAGGGGAGGGCATCTGCTTCAGCATCGGACCCGGCACCTGCACATCACAGGAAGTCATTTATATACAGCTGATGACAAAGACACTTGGATGGATGAAGTAACAAGAATACTTCATTAGTTGAGCCTCATCTATTTCAAATGTATTAATATGTTATTCAAACTAATAACATCAGAGATAGAAGACAGACCTGAGCAGACAGGAACTGATGAGGCACTTGAGCACGTAACCCCTGGGAGTTCACTGGATGCATGCCAGTCTGGTGCATCCCCCGAGGTTGAGCCATCCCTCCACCACTGCCAACAAATACTCCATGGCCACCCATCTGGAGTTTAATGAATACAACAGAAGTTTACTTATGGTGGACATTTAGTCCAGGTTGAAAAAAAACCAAACAAAATTACTATACTATTGATTACTATACTAATAATGCTTAGCAATAAGGGTAGACTTTTACCTTTTCTCCATACGGCCCCATGTCAACAGGACCCAGGTCTTTGGAACTAGGCATCCGATAACCTCCTCCACCTCTTCCTCCTCTACGCATCTCTCCATTATAATCGGTCATTCCTCGCTTGTCCTCCATCTTTTTGTCATCACCGGGGTCATCACCCTAAGAAAAATAATTGTACGGTTTTACACTAATTCACTAGACAATAACTCATCATGCTTTTGACATAAAATACAGGTCATAACAATCACTGTCTTAATGAACAAAAAATCGTACCAAAAGGCCCATGTTTGAAAACTGTCGGGAAACTGGGTTCATCCAGCTGTCCCCACCTCCACTCTTTGGGAAAGAAATTTCAATATTCTCATTTAGAAAATAAGTCAATATTCAGGAGAGCTACAAAACAAAATGACACCTACTTTGCCACAATAAAATGAAACGAGAGACGCCGCATAAACTACTTATGTTCTCTACCTTGATGTTGCCCCTCTTGCTTCCATGAGCCTGCCCCCAGCCTCCAGAATTGAATGAGGAGCTGCTTCCCTGGGAACCAGTGCTGTTCCAGACCCCTCCACCACTGTCATCATCCTCTTCCCAGCTGGGGTGACGAGAGGCTGCGACAGAGCCCTCTCCCTTCCCACCCCAGCTTTCCACTGACTTGGTGCCTAATGGGATAGAAACGGTTTAATTTGTGGCTCAGCATCATGTCTTGAAACAATAGCAAGTATCAACATCTCATATTTACAATATTGTGGGATTGTAAACACACTTTTGCTACAGCTCTTACCAGGTTTACCAGTGTTGGGTGAGGGGTTCCCCCAGCCAGGAGCTTTGCTGGATTCATCTGAATCCCCCCAACCAGTGGGTGCATCTGACACCTGGCCCCATGCAGAGGTACCATTATCCACAGATTGTGCACCTCCTCCCCACATACCTGGACCTAGAAATTGGTGAAATTGAATACTCCTCTTTAAAATGTGCCACACAAACATATCAAGTTAACTGCAAATGTGTGCTGCAGTTCTTTTTGACATAAGGAATAGGACATAAAAAAATAATAATTGCGACATTGATACAACTTATGTTAAAATGATGTCAGAGGTAAAAAATGTGCTGTCTTACTTAACTACTTAAATGTTGGTGCACAACAGTGTTTCAGTATACAGTTTCTTACTGAATGCATTGTCATAATTTGTCACGGTACAACTTCAAAATACCTGCTGCAGTACTGCGGGAGTTTGTCTCCCTGTTGTGCTGCCTTCTAGGTGGTTGTTGCTGCATGCCTGGAGGTGGAGCCTGCTGACCATGGCTTTGGCTTGATGTAGCACTGTTCTTGTCCCACAAGTTCACGTTCTTGCTGTTGTATCGATTTGGGTCTCCCCAGGCTGATGTGCCATCGTCAATTTCCATTTTGCGACTGATAGACTGGGGGGAGGGCTCTTCCCAGCCACTGGGCTCCAGGGTGTCCCCACCACCTCCGGAGATTTGGGGGATAGGGCCAGAGGTCCAGCCCGAGCTTTGGTTCTGATTCCTGGAGGATTGGCCTCCACCTCCAACATTGGACCGGCTGTTCCACCCACTTTGCATGGGAGCTCCTGGTGGCTGCTGGCTCTGTGATTGGTGCTGCTGTTGATTTGGGACTTTCATGGGTGCCACTTGGCTGTTTGGTATCTGTGCTGCTGCTGCTGTATGGGGCTTGGCACTTCCCCAGTTCTGGTGAGATTTGCTTCCACTCACATCTCCTCCTTCCCATCCTCCTCGCTGTGATCCCCCCTCATCCAACTTACCCCAAGAAGATCCCTCATCAGAGTTGCTTCCACCTCCACTTCCACCTCCACCATCTCCCCACCCACCTCCAGGTGCAGAGTCTCTCTTTCCCCAGTCCCCTCCCCAACCACCCATCTCCTCTCTTCCAGTCCCCTTCCACCCCCCTTTCCCTTTATCTTCTGGAGCATCAGCCCACTCACTACCCTGTTCCCCAAGGTCTCTCCTGTTCCCTCCTCCTCCTCTGTGATCCCTCCATTGTTGTTCTTCAGTCCCCCATCCTTTGCCCTGGTGTTTGGGTGGATCACCCCACCCTGCAGCTGCCTTCCCCGGGTTGCCCTTGATATCTTCTTCTGGCAGTCCATGCTTCCTAATAGTGCTACCACTTGTGTGAGTACCACTTGTGGACTGTGCAACACCACCATTCCAGCCATCCTTCGCTGTAGCAGAGTTTAGGTTGGTTGTATGACTGCCTGAAGATGGATCATTAGTTAATGAACTGGTGTTAGGCGGGTACCCAGGACCACAGCTAGTGGTAGTGTTCATGGTTGCTGATGAAAATGCAGAAGAAGAAGGACTCTTTTCATTTCTGTCTTTTACTCCTGCTTTGGTGTCCAGGTCCCAGGCCACATTCTGTCGAATCTGAGTCTGCCCCCAGCCCATGTTAGATAGAACTCTGGGGTCCAGGTCCGATCGATTGAGCATGCCAAGTAAGGCCACGTCAGCATTGGAGGTCTTGGTGGACTGGTGGCTCACAGATGATGCTTGGTCCTGCTTCTGACTACTACCACTCCCTCCTCCACCGCTTCCAGTAACGGAACCACCTCCACTTGAGGATGAATGTCCTCCACCTACAGTGCCTCCACCTTGTCCTCCCCCTTCACCCCATTCCCAAACTGCTCCATCCTCCCTCTCTATCCCTGTCTGATTGTCCCAAGCTTTTGTCATAGTTTCAAACTTTGGTGAGGCAGAGTCCTGCAAAGCATTGCCACCAATACTGCCTTCACTGCTGCTGCTGTTGCTGCTCCCATCTCCTCCTCTACCACTACCTATTGCTAAGTTACTGGAACTTACACTTGCCACTGTGCCACCCCACTCTGCATCTGAACTGCCTCGCTCCCATACTACCTGAGATACCCCTGGGGTTTTTGATCCAACGTCATTACTCCCACCCCACCCTGCCTTCTCACCTTGGCTACCTAAGCCCCAAACATTCCCTTCCTGCCCCTGAGACCCAGTTCTTCCTCCACCCCATCCATCTGCCTGGGATGCATCTCCACTAAGGTCAGAGGATACTGGTGGCATGGATCTCCAAGAAGAAGAAGCAGCTAAGGAGGAAGATGAAGAGCTGGATAAATTATCACTCCCTTCTTCTTCAACACTTGCAACCACACAGTCCCTGTCATCACCACATTCTTGATTTGGTCCAGCTGCTCGTGCTCCCCCTCCTGAACCCAGCTCTGGCCCTGGGTTTCCTAAGTGCTGCTGCGGTTCTCCACTTCTGGCTGCAACAGCTATCTCAGTGTGCTGCTGATGAAGACCAGTCTGATTCACAGATGAAAGAGAATTTGAGGTGCTGAGGGTGGTGCTGGCAGAGAATGGGGATGATGAAGTAATGGAGGTGTGTAATGGAAGGCCATCGCTTGCTGACGTTGATGTCCCACTGGGAACCAGGGCGGGCCATGCAGAGGGGTTCATGCTGGGGTTAAAATTGGCACCAGGGACACTGCTGTTGCCACCCACAGGGATCTCTTGAGACCCAGGTAGAAGATGGGAGACTTTGGAATTGTAAAATGCTGCTGATCCTAGCCCTGCCTCCACCTGAGAAGAGGTGGAAGAACCCCACACATCACTTGACTGAACACATTCGCTAAGCGAGGAAGAGGAGGAAAGAGGAGAAGAATGAGGTGGGGAAGGATTGTCCATGTTCCCTGCTCCTCCTCCTGAAGTTCCTCCCTTCGGCTGGATATTTCTCTCACTCCATGAGGCACTACTGTTGTTGTTGTTGTTTTTACTGGGGGAGCCTGGCTCCTGTGCCCCTCCTCCAGCCACCTCTGAGCTCAGTTTAGCCCCTAAGATGCTTGGCCAATCATCCAGGTCAGTCCCATCCACAACCACCATCCCGCAGCCCTGAGAAGAGGACTGGCTGCCAGAGCCTGCCCCCCATGTGGAATTTGCATAAGTTGTAGAAGTAATTGTAGAAGAAGAAGACGACAGAGTAGCGACACATAATGAAGATGAGGAGTTGGGGGGTGGTGGTGAGGATGAACCCAGGTTGGAATCTATATGGACAAAATTGAGACCACTGAATTACTTGCAATTCAGAACACTGACAAATATGACCTAAAGGCACATGGAATGATCATTATTATCTATTTGTGTATTATGGTAGTGGCTACATAATCTTTTTCTTGTATTTAGACATTGGCCTACCTGTGCCACCAGCTGTGCTTGCATTCGGGTTATCTGCTCCCTGTGAGGAAACAGGTACCCAGCCACTGCCTCCTCCTGTACCCCCTTCCCCTCCTCCTCCACCCAGCAGCATGGAGGACAGTGGTGGCTGGCCCCTCTTCAGTAACACTTTATGGTCCTGCTGGGAGCGAAACCTTGGTGGAACCTCTCTGGACATATATCGCTGCTGCTGAGAGGACTGGCTTCCAGACGGGGAGGAGGAGGGCTGTCCGTTGGCCACAGCAGTCCGCTGCTTTGCATTGTTCCCGCCACCAGGAGGAACCTGTGCAGAAACCCCAGCTGCACCAGGATTGGGGGATGACGGGGCAACGGGGCCAGGGCTTGGGGACACTGAGCCTGGGCTGGCAAGTGGCTGGGAGGAGGAGGGCTTGGCTGATTCTGGCACTAAAATATAAAAATAACAATATGTGTAAATCATTAGGAGACATAAGTATAACAACAAACAGAAAAAACGGCACATAGATATTACTATATGTACGATTATGTCTATGATTAATAGTATGAGGGAGGTTCAAGAAAATTTGTAAAATAACATGTCAGCACACATGTAAACGACTCTATGCAACAATTCCCTTGGTGATCACAACATAATAAAGTTCTTCTAAGAAGTGGGTAACAGTGCTTAAAGAACATTTAGCAGCAAGACATCAGGCTACATCCAACCCATCCTTTTCCGATGGGTTGACATGAACAAGGATTAGTTTCTTAACAGCGCAAAAATGTTTAGACCAATGGAGATTGTTTTAAAATGACATTTTAAATCAGAAAATATAAATATAAAATATAAATATTAGCATGGGTGTACCCATTAACTGCTTCTTTAACTGGAATAAAAGAAAGACTACGATCTTATGAAAAACAAAATAAACCAAAACATACCTTTGATTTTCTGTTCTGGCACCTAAAATAGAAAGAACAACTGAGTCAGGTTTATGGAGGAAGAGATTTTTCTGCTGGAAAAATTATACAACAAGACATTTTCCTATTAGGCCAAAATCTACTAGTATTTTCTTGCTACTGCACCTGAGGAATGCATTACTAAGATGCTGCTTGAGAAAAAATTTAAATATTACTTCTGATATTCATTTTACAATTTCCAGACCTTTCATAATAATTTCCACTGGCAAAACTTTTAAACTGAAAATATCTATGAAAATACAGACAATAGCAAATTAAGTCTGAGTTGTATCAGCTTCAATTTAACAAAAATATTCGGACCAAATAGGTTTAATGACATTGAAAGAGGAATATAAGCAAAACTGACAAAAGATCAGTTATATATATAACACTATTAACCTTCTGAGAGGTTTCCCTTTTCTTTTTATCCTCTTTCTTCTTTTTCTTGTCTTCCATGAACTACTGTTCCCTTTCCTGATTCTCCTGTCTGCAAAGAGAAAGACATACACACAATCATTTATTCTTAACACATAGAGCCATACTAAAAATAATGCAATCCACACATTCAGATAAACACTTAAACTCATATATTAATATACTTGGGCAGATCACTGCCAAGCTTCCTCCTACACAGTCAGTGTTGTAAGGACTGTAACGTTAACCAGCGGCAGACAGCTTGACAACAGCCCATGGTATCCTAGCTTCTCACTGCATAATTCATCATCCAGCAAAGCACCGCAATTCCAACCAACACACAACACACACAGAGGCCAAACAAACAAGTGACCCCAACCTGTACATTTCTGCTATGTGTTACAGTAGATGAATATGTATTGGCAGTGATCAGGAAGGTGCTAGCATTAATGTCACTACATGACAGGATCTGTGCACTGGTAACAAGGACACGGTCTTGCTGACCTCCACCCCCACAAAAGGTAAATATGTGCAATGTGCAAATACACATCTCATTACCAATCCACATGAGGTCGTTTTAATTGCTGGTGGATGGTGAGGAAAAACCGGGTGGTGTTATATGAGGAAAAGTAAAAGGCATCTCAGATACCACAGAGGTGTAAACACCACTGGGCCTAGTGTTTCCTAACGCTAAGCCGCACGTAATTAGCATCATGTCACACAGCGCTATTGTAAGCTAACCGGACGACACTGTATCCTGTATAAATACACCGGCTGACGTGACATTACACTATCAGCTGATGTGTGGGAGCCCTGCGAAGGCTACTGTCTACGGCTGCATTGGGGTCAAACGTCGTGGGTTTCATCTAAATAACAAGCCAACGAGGAAGAGCTCCACTCTGTTAAACAAACTGGCTCATGCTAATCGACTTTACAGCAGCCGCTAAGCACTGAGCCGTGACCCGGAGAGCAGGAGGCTGTCGGGGTTAACTGACCCACAGCAGAGAGCCTCTGTCGCTGCGCCGATCAACCCGACCTGTACACAGCCGACTGCGGACAACAGGCGCGTCATATGTGCCCTTTATTTCCAACCACAGTTTTACATTAACGTGATTTACTTTACACTTTAAACAAAAACACAATTGGCGAGTCGTCGAAGCGACTGCTAGCAAGCTAGTTCCCAGCTCTAATGGTCGACAGGGCCAAAATAAACGACGAACTTTAGTGACGCTTCTTCAGCGTTACAGCGCACAACAACCGAGAAACAACAATGTTAGTAGCCGTGTAGCGGTGGAGATCAATTTTCATTACTAAACAAGCACACACAGTTGTAAAAGCCACCAAAGAGCTTAACGTTGAAGTTTAATACTCACCTCGGGAATCACATAAAAAATAAAGTGCTTCTGTGCAAAAATTCTTGCAGACCTACCGCTAGCAGGCTAGCAAGGCAGCTAGCCTAGCGAGCGAGTTCTTCGAGGCGTCCAAGGCTAAATAGAATAAGAAATGACATCACCGAACGACGAAATGATGATCGTAGAAAAAAACGAGGAAAAACGAGTAATGTCCTGCAGACTTCAGTCTGTAAACATATCATGCAGAGCCCCCTGATGACTGTCAGACGCTGTATGATCGCTTGGTTTATTATCGGCCATTTTGCTTCTGTGCTGTGAAGGTTTAGCCAGCATATGATATCACCAGGCTGGTTGTTGATCAGAGGGGGGAGGAGGAGCAGAGCGCCTCCCGTCACCGTCCACCGGAGGGCGACCAATCACCGGGACCCTGACGTCAGCAATCAAAACAAAACGTGATAATGTATTTGCAAGTGCGTAACGTTAATGCTGAGACCGTGGATAGTTTGTGAACTAAATTATTTTACAATTAGTCTTTTTTCCTGTTTTCCATCACTTTATTTGTATTATGTTCGGGTGTACTTGTACGAGTATAGTTTTATCATTTAGTCATTGATATCTAATTGGATTAAATGTGTTTTGTAATTGAGTGAAATAACTGTAATTTCTGTATTCATTTATTTAAAGAACCTGACAGTCACAAAATCATTTTGGTCATATGAAACCGAAGTGTTCCCTGTACAATGTCGTGTATAAATACAGCATTAGCTGACCTTCACTTATAAAGCCCACAAAAAGACTATCCAGAAATTAAGATGTTTTAATATGTAAATAGTTACCCATATAACTATGACAGTTTCATGCTTTGTATGTATGTAAGTCTTAATAATTGATTTATGTCTTAGAGATTATGTCACCTAAATACTCACAGTATTCACTGTAATTACAAAGTGCGGATGAGTAGATTTTTAACCTCCATCACTTCCTGCCTGTAACATATACAGTTTCACTCTCCATTTACAGAAAACATCAAAACCAGTGACACATATGATTAAATATGTGCAGCTCGTGTGATCCCAAAATGTAGTTTTCAAAGTGCCTAGAGGTTTTATATCAGTCTGTTTTAATCAGTCTTACATGATTCATGTAAGTTAAAAAATGTACAAATAGCTATTTTTTACTATTAAAACTGTAGCCAGTCCAGCTTGGCTATATATTTGAGAATAATGAATTTCTATTAGCATCCATGTACATTCTTCATCTCCATTACTGCAGCCTATCCAGGTCCACCCATGCTACTGCCCTCTGCTGGCTGTATATGGCCTTGCGTATAGCTTCCAGCAGCTCCTCAGTGCAGCTCCAGGTGTTGGGCTCCAGGGTGTAGAAAAGCAGTGGCAGCGTCTCCAGCTGCAGCTCCACCTGGCACACCTCCTCCATAACATTGTCCACGCCACACCGAGGGAAAAGCTTCCTGTTCGAAGTGTTGGAGAAAAACCTACTTTAAATGCACTTTATGAAAAGAAGCATTATCTATGCATATTTGTAAGATGTTTGCACAGTGAAGCCAAAACCTCATTCTACACACAGAGTTCGTGGTTTGAAAAGTTTGGTGAACCTGGATGAAATGAATGAGCATTTACCTCAGCTTCTTGTGTTTCTTGTCCTTGGGGCGGATATAGATGACAATCGGGTAAATCCCCTGCCTCAGTAGGCCCTCAACACTGGGCAGCCCCAGCTCCAGCAGGCAGTGCTTGTCCTTAAGCAAAAGAGGAGGGACACTTATGTGTGTAATAATTATGTGTAATCATTTTCATTCAAAACGATTAGCATGTGAATCATATTTGCCCATAAGTGCACACTCTTCTTACTCTTCCTGAGGGAGTTTAATTGTTTGACCTTTACATACTTGGTGAGATAAATTAAATTACTGATTACAATAAAGGGCAATTCAGCATTGAGAAGATGTTCATGTGTGTTTGTCAGATAATACAACAAATCGTTTATTTTAATTTTTTATTACCTGACTAATAACATCCTGGATCGTCTTCAGCCGTACGCCCAGAGCCTCCTCTGGACTGCAGGAATCTAACAAGAACACACTCTTGTCTTGTCTCTCTGAAGCCTGAACAGGCTCTGCACACCACAGGAAACACAGGAAAGACAAGAGTATTGTGCATTGTAAGTTTTTTTTCCCAGCGTTCTGGGTCAATGTGTATGATATGAGAGTTGTGTACATACCTGGCGGACAGGTGTCGAAGCTCAGACCAGACTCTGCTGGTTGCAGCAGCCTCTCTATGAGACCACGGGAGAGGAGAGAGGGGGAGAAGATGACCGGCCGCTTAGTCTGAACCTGCACTGGCTGCACTAAACTGTAGGGGATCAACTGCTCCTCATGACCTGAGGGGAACAGGCACACACGCAGATATGCACATATCCATGCAAAGCACATACATACACAGAATGTCATTAAGAAAAGAGTAGGGTTAATCACACAGAGTTGGTGGAGATGGATCTTACGTTTGCTTAGTGTGTAAAAGACCTGCTTTGTGGAACCAATCCCACGACAGCTGGGGTTGACTGCCTTAACCAATCGTACGCGACCAGGTCCTTTCCTCATGAACTACATGTCAGGGAAAAAGGACAAATGGTAAAGCGAGAGTCATGTGGTTACCACATTAACAACTAGCACTTGAACTTGCTGTTCATGTCATATCAGCACGAGCAGCCACCTTCTTCCTGAGATCCTTTTGCTCCAGGGCCATCGTTCTCAGTCGTACAAGCAACAGCTGCTGTGCCCTGAGATGGAAAAGAGTGTGACCAAGTTTATTTACACTCCTCACACAGCAGTATTAATTGCTCTGCCCACGGCTTACTTCTCACATAATTACATCCTACAACTTGTGATTCAAATCAGACTAATATTCGCCTCTTAGACAGAGACACTGGGAGAAATCCTCTCTGGTTAGAATTAGTAAAAGTCTAAAATTGTACAGTGTCATTGACGTACCTGTTATAGTTGGGCATGGTTCCTGCCTGCAGGGGCTTGGCGGTGTGTGGGTCCACAAGTGAACAGCACCAGTGGTATTTCCCATTGTGTCTTGTGTCTGTGACGTGTATGATGTCATCACAGGACACGCTCAGAGAAGGGGGGTCACCGTAAGGCTCCATGTTTAGATTGACCCGCACATAGAAGGAGTCAGCCCCTTTATATGTGGCCGTCGAGACCTCGGAGCACAGCTTGGAGTATGCTGATGTTGCAGAAAAAAGCTGACAGTTTAGTCTGAATTGATACAAAAAAAAAAACAAATACAAAGTTTTCGTTTCTGATTGTTAATTCTTAAAATCTCACCCTCTGGGTTGCTCCGGTGTTTCAGTGTTGAAAGATCCGTCCACCACTGCAGAGTAAAGTGGGCGACCTCAGCTGTGCACTGACTCAGGAGAACACTGCCCCCGCCAAACAGAACCCGGTCCAGCTGGACAACATATAGACATGTACATACATATACATGTAGCATACACTCACACATTCAATCCTCACACATGATTTATTATGCGTACAGACACACACACCTCCAGCAGCTCACTGCCCTCCTTCAGTCCACACTGTTCAGCTGGAGAACCAGCTCTCACGTGGCTCACGAAGATCCCGGTCCGGTTTCCTCCAACTATCATAATATCATCAGCCAGACTGGCTCTTCCGTGCTTTGGTGGGGTGGGGGGACTTGAATTGAATTGAATTGAATTGAAAAAAGTGTAATTCAGTTTTTATAATGGTATTAGATATTGTTGTGCAAATCTAAAACGTGACACTGGGCAGATATGGGTCAATGCACCTGGGAGCAGCTGGTTTGGGTGTGGGTGAAGAGACTGAGGGCAGGTTGACCAGGTCAGGGGGGAAGGGATGAGAGTTAAGCGAGCTCCAGGAATCCCACATAGCAGGATCCGTCTGCTCACCTAAACACACAACACAGCCCCATAATTTACACACAGGTTGTTACATACAGAGACGGAATGACTCTGACTCACTTCAAAATCACTAAAAAACAGACAATCGCTTAAAAGACGTGATGTTCCCTGCAAGATCCTCGTGATCCTCGTATCACGTGCAAAGAGGACACAGGTCGGAAACCTGTATGTACCTGCAATGTTATCGTTCTCATCACTGCCCCAGGAGTCCAGGTCAAACCTGCACAGTGCAGGGGGAAGAACATGTCACTTACAGGAAACGAAGTGAAGAAATGACTGAAAACATGTGCTGATAAGGTACTGATCCACTCACTCTGTGTTGAATCGTCGGTTGATGGAATTCTGACAAGGCGGAAAGGGGAATATGGAGAGTCGATTTATTTCTTTTTCATTGTCCTCTGTCTGTAGACACAGGTAAATAAAAAGACACTGATTCTTTCTTTCTTTCTTCATTCTGTATGTATATACAGAGCTGTATTACTCACAGATGGCAGGAGATTTTCCTCTGAATTGGAATCTGTGGAGAAGCAGACAGAATAGAGGAAATCCTCCTGTGCAAAACCTAAACATCATCCTTCAGCTGTTAGTGCCCATAACTTACCCTCAGAGTTGTCATTGTTTGCTCCTCTAGATGGCGCCTGTGGCACAGAAAAGACAGGAGATGACGTTAGAGAGGTCTTGTGCAGGTACTAACTTGCTAAGAGTTGCATAACAATGTATTACAACATCTCATAATCTGTAAAACACAAATAAGACCAAAGTCTGGCTGCAGAGTTTCTTTTCCCCCCGAAGCTGTGTTCCTCACTTCGCACAATAACAACATGAGAAAACAGCTGTGTCCTGTGTTAATGAGTCTTTACAGTAGACAAAGTACAGTAGTTATTCTACATAAATAGAAAAAAAACTCATATGACTGACAGCAACCCGTTACTACTATGGGAATATCTGGTTTAAATAGGACTACTGATGAAAACCAGGCCTGACCTTTCTCAGCAGCTGATGGGTGATGTTGACTCGGGGGCTGAGGTCCAGACCAGGGGTGCAGCAGGGGCCGTAGCACTGGTCATCACAGCACAGAGACAGATGGGACTGCGGAGCAGAACCACAGAGAAAAGTATTTATTAAGTGTTTTGCGGATGCAGCAGAAATACATCTCTCCTCCTGTGCGTCAACTCACACAGTGCAGACATTGGTTGCTCTGCTCGACTTTCTCCCTGCTCTTCTCCCTCTCTCCATCCAGCTCCCGCTGCTGCTGCTCCAGGTTTGCCTGCAGCTCTGCAATGCGTTTACGGAGCCGGTTCTTATCTAGCAGACAGTCAGTGTACTCCAACTGCAGGCTGTCTCGACTACGCAAAGCCTGGTCGACGGAGGACGAACAACACAGAGCAAGGACATTTGAATCAGGGATGCTGATGCGGCGGAAATCAAATTTGCAGCAACCAGAACACTGACCTGGTCTCTCTCCTTTTCCAGCTCCATGATCTGGTTGAAGTAGGACATGCTCCTCTTCTGCTCAGTTTCCCAGTCCAGGTGCAGAGTCCTCAGCTTCAGCTGTAGCTGCTCACTCTGCAGCTGCAGCTATAAACACAGTTCACCATTCAATCAATCAATGGAATGTTAATTGAATTTAAAAAGATTGTTCCTATGTTTTCGTCGATGAGTGATAACCTTGTCTCTGTGCTCCTCGGTGCTCTGTATATCTCCCTGTAGTCTGGTGATGACATCACAGAGGTCCTGTCGCTGCTCTGAAGCCTCCCTGCGGTCCTGCTGCAGGATATCCATGAGAGCCTGTGGTGAACAATAGATACAACTTTAACTTCATAAAAAGATATAAAGGTTCTTTTTCGGATGATAAATGATAAAATAAAAAACTTACAATGACTCCAGTGGCAGGAGCCGTGTCCTTCGTCTGAGCGTTCGTACGCTCGGCTTTCTGAGTCTCAGACTGGTGCAGTGGCTTCTCTGGTAAACCAGGTGGAAAACCATGTCCTCCATTGGCAAGCAAACTGTTCCTCTTGACTGGCGTAGTGTTTTCTAGAGCATCAACAGATTGTCTCTCTGCCTCCGTCAACCTGGACTTTAGTTCCTCGACCTGAGCAGAGACAGGAGAGCAGCCATGAAGACATGTGACACAGTGTCCTTATGATTTCGTACAGCAGACATCATGGAGCTGCAGTAACGCAGGTTTAAAATGTGCACACCTGCATGTGTCTTAGCAATCAAAAAGAAAATACAGACTTTTCTTCACTATGACATAATCTTAACTGCTCAGTGCCAGATGATTTCATGGTAAAACACATATCTCCTCCTCCTCCCCTTTCCTTATCTCCTACATCCCATTAGCAGACACACTGCGGCTGAGGTAGCAAGAGGACACTGCAGCTGGTTTTTAAAGTTACCAGGAAAATTGATCACACATATTTCCAGGTATCCACAACCACACAGTTCATTCCACAGCGGTGTGGTCGACATGTTGTGACAGCACACAAACCAAATAAAAATGATGCTGATATCATCAGCATGGTTGGTCTTAACTGCTTAATGGCTGTTGGTGCCAGCCTGCCGAAGTTTCTGGCCCTGTTACAATACGAGTACCAGCAAATACCTCACACGTTCGCTATGGCTGCAGAAAATATACAGCAGCTTTTAGACTCTGCCAACCAGCTAAGGTAAAACAGGATTGACTTAATTCCCTTTTAATGCTATTAGGTCTGTGACTGCTTCAGTGAAGTGGTTAAGACTGTGGCTGTATTGAAATAAATCTGTAAACATAGTGACGTTTAAACCTCCATTCTCTGTAACTATTTTCACTTAAGTATCAGATTTAACATAAAACCAGAATGCATTCATTAAGGACAATAGGTTTATTATATATATTTATTTATCATATATTATCCATGCGGTTCCTTGTTTACCTACCTGCCCCAGGAGCTCTCGCTCTCTGGCGGAGGCCATGCCTTGCTCCTCCAAGGCCCTGGAGTACTTCACAGCCTGCTCCAGGTGCCTGTCCTTCAGTTTTCCCAGCTCGCGGCTGGCTGCCTCCCAGTCCTGACGCAACCTTGGGATCACAATCATCCAGTGGACAAAGCTTTTTTGGTTAACAATTTGTAAATATATAGAAAAATAGATTTGTTCATTAAGAATCTTAAGCTTTATTATACAAATATATTATTATTAATTTGTTAATTTACATTCGCTCTTTTAATTGTTATCTATCAGGCAATCCTGTGAGACAAGAATTTCCTTCTTCACACAGACCTCTCCAGCTGCAGTCGGTCTTGACGCAGATCCTGCGCTTTCCGCTCAGCGCGGCTCCGCTCCTCCTCAGCCACCCGGCATCGCTGAGACAGGCGACGCTCACACATACGGCTGTTTCGAAGCTGCTCCCTCAGTTTGCGTACCTCCAGGAGCAGAAACTGGGTCAAACCCTCGGGGCCTTCCTCGTCTGAGGAGACAGACAGGTGGAGGTCATAAGGTCATGCAACAGAAAGAGACCACTACCGTACCAATGTCACTGTGGGTACACTGACACATTGTATGGATGCGATTTGTGTGAAAAGATGCTCCCGAGATCAAAATCAAACCAAGAGCAACCAAATCTGTATTAATCAAATATTTGTTTTTTTTTTAAAGGGGACAAGATGTGCAAAATGTCAGACAGCCTTCTTAATATCATTGTATTGTGGTTAACAAACATTACAGTGCTACTCTTGCGTATGTGTGTGTCTCAGGTCTGTTTGGGTTCACAGTCTCAGACTTTATTGCGGTCTGTAATTAACACATATTAGCAGCATATCAAAAAGCATTAAAGTAATATTACATTGTGACTAGATAAGACAGACAGTGAATTTTCTTTTCAGAGCACTCTAACATGATTCTTCTTGCAGTCCTGAGGTGTGAACATGGGCTCTTATCAGACATTTTATCACAGTGGATAGTTTGCCTCACTTGACCTTTGCCTCTCCATGGGCAGAGACTTCCTGACTTACCTAGTATGAGGGAGCAGCGTTGCGTGGGCTGTTCTCCGGTTAGCTGCGTGTACTGCTCCGGGTGGTAAAACTCCAGCGACTCCATGAAGGCCTGAAGACCTCGCTGGCCCTGACCACGAAGAATGTCCAGCAAACGACCTGTGCAACAAAAGCACGTAACAATACTCTCCTTCACACCGGGTCCGTTTAAAAAAAGAAAAGCTGCTGCGTGCTCATGTCAGTGCGTTTAGTTACTGTAAACTACCACAACTGAAACCGTCTCTCCACAAAAATGCCATCGCCGGGATGTGAGTGTCATTTAGTCCTGTAGTTACACAGCTATCTGAAACATGAGCATGACACTGCATGTACAACTAGATCTAGCATTTGTAAAGTCTACTGGACCAGTTGTCTCTTTTCCTTCCCACGTCTCCTATTACATGTCTCATAGAGAAATATAATATTATAGTATAATCACTGTCATGCAAGTAATCCCATTTCTGTCACTAAAGGAGGTCAAAAGGTCAAGAAACAATAACTAAGCTGAACATTGTTATCATGACCTTTCTCATAGACCCTAATGTAATGTAATGTAGTTTGAGGGATGCATTCTTCCTCTCACCGGCCTTGCTGATGCGCAGGGGGTACTGTGTGGAGTTGAGCACCTCGTCTTCGTCCTGTTCATCGATGACCTTGCACTGGCGCAGGTACGGGGTGAGTTTAGCGGGGTTTAGGATGCGTGTCAGCTTGTGTCGAACTCCTTCCACGCGATCCCACAGCTCCTCACAGCGCTCCTCGCTCCAGAGCGGCACAGACTGCGCCTCCTCTGGAACCATGTCCCCATTCTCTGCCCAAAGAGTGACACCTGCAAAAGTTAAATTATAGATGCTTTAATTATAATGCTTTGTGATTTGAACACAAAGGGCCAGATGTACAGATACATCTTATTTCCAGGTGTAGACTAAATATGGAGATCTACTGGCACTCGCTTTTATCTGATGAAGATTAAATCATCAAATGCAGGTAGATTCAGCATCAGACTATTTTTAACCTACCACTTTGTTTTCACTTTTTTACGCCAGAAGCAAAAATGAGCAAATATGTAATACATTTTATGGAGTTAATTCCCCTTTTTAGAGCTTTAATGAATCTTACATTATGATTCCTGACCACCATCATATTAGATGGCATTCTTCTGGCTGAATTACATCACAGTGAAGTAAAAAAAAAGTTTCTCCTGTCTGGGAAGCTTCCTGAGAGGGACTTGGTCCCTGCAAAAAAAGTGAACTGCATTTAATTTAAAGTCGGCAAATACATTTCTAGATCTAGTTTGCCCGAAGGAAGAGAAACCTAAATGTGCACATAACTAAAGGCAGCAGTGGTTTCAGACTCTGTTTAAGTGTTGTAGAGCAAAGGGTCTGGTGTTATAAGGGTCATAAACTAGTGGGAAAGACACTCTGTGGTTGGTGCCTCAGAGTGCAGGAACGAAAATACAGTCATGACTCATATTGCACGTCTAAAAACACACCAGGGGACCACAGACAAAGGCTTTCTCATCCACATTCACTTCACACAGGATGAGGCGCAGAGAGAAAGTCCGTAAACCAGCAACTACTGCAGTGTACTAAATAGAAACAGCCACATGTCAGTGGAACAAAAACTGAATTGATGAGTCCATTAGTGATGAGGGAGGACGCTTCCCGAGTCTGGTGAGAAACAGATAAACAACGCACTTGTCCACAGCAGCTATGCTGATCTACATTGGTGTTGTTGCAACAAACACAGTGAGTCTGTAATAACCACAGACCAGTTCACTTCACTAATCTCAGTGAATCTGCACTATGCACTGCAACATGTGTTTGTTTGGTGTATGTAAAATATGTCTAGAACATCACTCTTGTTTCTGAACAACTGGTGATCAGCGCTTGAACTTATCTATATTAAAATGCTAGAAAAAAGCTACAGATGACTGAAAGAAATGAATGACCCTACAAGCAGTCACCCCGAGTGTCTCTGTTGTTATCATCCAAGTTATTTACCAGCGCCGCGAGTGAGTGTGTGCTGCTCTGTGCAGCTGACTGGAGCCATCTCCACTAACAGGCAGGTTGAGGCAGGTCTGGATGCTCAGGAATCTCTGTCATTACCCATGAACAGTCTACTGAGACATTGTACTGATGTGATTACCACCTAACTCCCCCCACCTTACACGCAAAGTAAAGAAAACAGTCGCCTAGATCTTAATGCGACTCCTTATCTACAATTAAAAAGATCTGTTCATCAGAGAGCTCCTCACATCTAGTTCCATAAATAACTTTATCATAACACCCATACTTGGTAAACAGATTTAACTACAACATAAATGAATGTCATTTCTCACTGAAGGACAATATATGACGTTGTCACATTATTTACTGTATTTAAATTTTGTATAGTTTATTAAAAAAGGTGAGATTCAGCTTTCGTATTTGGCAAGAATGAAAAAATACTGATATTATGCTGCAAAATTACCAGTTTCGTTTAGTTTGTTTTTTTTTAAATGAAAAATACGTAGAATTAATACAAAATTTGTTTTAAAAAATACAAAAACGTCACTTCTTAATATATAACTAGTAAACGTTCCACAAATATTGAAGAGCGGCGCGTGCGTGGAGATTGTCCAGATAGTGGACTACATTTGGTTGACACGGACATGGGAACCGTATCCATTCATTACTAATGAAAACAGAGAATGAGCTGCACTACAGAGCTGCTGCCATGTAAAACGCACAATATACATGGTGTGTGTGTGTGTGTGCGCGCGTGTGTGTGTGTGTGTAAATGAATGAACGACATGATCAGATCACTGACATTTAAAAGAAGCTCCACTTACCACTCATGTCTTCAGGCTGTGTGGACACCAGTCGCTGGAGAGCGCAGTGTTGTCAGATCGTCCGTGTCCCCGTCACGCGCGCGGACCTGTGTGGAACTGAGTGAGGCCGGTGCGGCGCGTGGGCGCCACCTGACCGGAAAAGCCACAGAGCGCAGCACACAGGTCCTTTTTACGCGCACCTTGGCGCGCGCAGATCCCACACCCTCGGTCAACAACGACCTGGAAACCGGCAGGCTACGAAAGGCGAGACATCACCGCTGGTCAATGCACCACATCAGAGGAAGGTTCGACTGGCAGAGATCAGCATATCCTTATTGGAACTTATACTAATGTTGACACAGAGGAGCCGTTAAGCACTAGATGGCGCTTTCAGACAGACATTTATCCAATACAAAGTTGTCGCCATCCAGGATTGTTGTAAAAATCTATTGTTTATCATCCACTGAAAACTTAACGTGCCTACAAAAGTTTGGTAATGAAGTCGTGTCACACAAATGTGTAATGACTCATTAACACCATGACTCACTTACCTGGTGCTTCAGTGTAATGAAGCGTGTTGCCCTATAGGGCTACAGGTGGGGAGAGCAGGTTAGTCAGCAGCACTGCCACAGGGAACCTGACTGATCTGACACAGCGATGCACAATGACACACAGTTTCATCCACTTCTTCTGTTGTCAGGTCTCACGCACCGCCCACTGAATGACTGTAAATAGGATATTAGATCAAAGGTGGGTCAGCTGACTCATAGATAATCTGCAACTTCACTCATCAGTACCCTGAGAATGAAACCAAGAAATCAGAAGGAAAAGGGGGAAAAAACACAAAGCAGCGTGTTATGCAATTTACTATGACGATTACAGGCCCATGATGTCTCATTTAAAATCCCACAGCTGCAGGTGAGAGAGAGTTGAGGGCCTGAATCAAACCAAATTTCTGCTGTTTTTGTAAAATTTTTGAATATAATGTAATTATATCTCTGATTCATTAAATTATATCTGCTAAAATACATATCACTGATTTATAATGGTAAGTGGGTAGGTATGTGCTGATATGTCCTCCTGCTGCAGTCTTGACAGTGGGACTGGACGGGGGAGAGTGGAGCAATGTAGACAGGAAATATGGGGTGCCCGGCAGAAGAATGTGTCTTTTTCTTGGCTTGTGGACAGGAAATGTCAGGCTGCTCTCTGTCTCTATCCCACCACCACCTCCACCTCCCCCACAGCTCCTCTGTGCTGCTGCAGAGACAGTAGAGCTGAGTTATGTGAAGACGTGAGAGCAACCATCATCTGACTATACCACTGCACCTCCAGTATAGAAATAAAGACTTTGCATCAGACTGCGCCCACTGGAAGCCTGTGGTAAGATATATAAACACATCTTTTCATTTCATACACTCAGGGAAGGATGTGTAATACTGTATAGTGCACCATGATTTCTTGAGAAGACTTATCTGTTTATCTGGTAACTGTTCTTGTATGTAAGACTTTACAGTCTCAGGTCTCAAGATCCACCAGACCAAGCTGGGCTATCTGAGTGGTAAAACCCGCAATGCTGGTACCTGCTACAGCACCTGGTGAGATGGAGGAGGAGCCAGGCCCGGAATCATCCCACAGTGCCCAGTCCCTCCAAGTACCACAAGCACCACCTCAAAACAGTCCGTCTGAACATTGATGGGTTTTGTGGCTGACAGCCAACAAAGACTCAGAGTGGCGCCAGTTCGATCTTGATGTAGATGCAGTCCTTGAAGTGAGTACCCTAATCATCACCATCGCATCAGAGTTGTTTGGCGACAAGTGACATCACGCCTCAAAAACAACATGATCAAATTCAAACTGCCGGGAAAAGTAGATCATCCAACTTAGACAAGAGCTGAAGACCCAGTACAAACATGCAACAAAGCAACATTGTCGCAAATAGAATGCAGTACAAACAAGAACGTGGCCCTGGCAGAGCGCCGGTATGTGGTCAGGAAGAAGCTGATAAGCCTCCTGTGTGCAGAATGGCACAGGAAGAGTGGGAGATGATTGAATGCAAGATCTTTTTAAAGAGCACTGCAACTTCATAGACACCTCGGTGCAGAAGGGAGGCGTCCCAAGCGTACCAGGCTGCATGGAACACACCAGTGTGGTAACCCAACTTATCAGGGAGGCACGAAAGACCAAGGGTGAACTAGCAGTGCTTTAACTTGACCTGGCCAATGCATATGGCTCGATTCCACACAAGCTAGTTAAATTGGCCCTGGTAAGGTATCATGTCCCAGAGAAGATCCAGACTCTCATCCTGGACTGTTATAACAGTTTTAATCTCAGGATGTCCTCTGGGTCATTGACATCAGCATGGCACCATGTGGAAAAGGCCAACATCACTGGTTGTACTATCTCGGGTAGAGTGCAGAGGGCCCAAGTCAAAGTCTGGCACCCTACAACCCCCGTTAGAACTCCCACTGATGATGATTGTCAGTACCGACAGGAAGCCAGACTGTTGACTGAGCCACTGTGAAGTGGTTTGTGTGTCTTACATTTAGATAAACCTACACAGACTAATGTACACCATGCCCATACACAGCTTGCTGGTGCCAGTGAACGTTGACGCCCCTGCTTCCTGTCACTCTCCGTCCAGAGCCGTGAGGTTTGAGCTGATGTTTGAATTACAGGGTGTAGCATAGCTGTCTAAATCTGAGCTCCACCACACATTCGAACTGCAGACGCAGACAGCTTTACCCACCGCTGCACGTCAATTTCCAGATGCATAGACAGTTTTAAAAATGCGTCTGCTCCAAACCACATACTAAAAGTTGCCCTCAAACTGAAACGGGGTCGCACATTGTGATGGAGCAGCCACGATAAACAAAACACTTCTGGCCTCAACAGTCCACATTTCTGTCGGACTATTTATGCGTACATTATATTTAAGCTCACATTGCAGCACTTGCTCTGCATTGTGGGGGGATGTTTGCTCTTATGTGTGATGTCTGAGTAGGCAAACCTGGAGGCGACATTCCACACTTCACATTCCCAGGGTTTGATGGGATCCCTTTTATAACAATCATCTACTACACAAACATCAGCAGGAACGCAGCAGGGAATGTGTGCACTTTGACCGTGAATACTGTGTCTGGAAGTACAGCGGTTGGTTTTAGTGATCACCACCTCTCACACACATCATCATCACCATCATCATCATCATCATCTCTGTCAGCATTGGCATCTGTCTCCCCACTGGGCAAAGATACATGAACAAGATGAGTCCTTGCTACTCAACAATCAGTTTTTTGTTTACTCATGTCCTTTTTATGATCCGGGGGGAATCTTTTGATATTCCATAGTTAGTGTTTTGTTTTTGTTTTGTTTTTTTGCAAACTATGCAGAAAAAAGTTACCAGTGTTTGGAGCGGATGGGAAACCACATAGTGATGGATGATCAGTCATTTTCTGCAAGAGATCCAAGACCAAGCTCTGAAAAACAAAGAAACAATCACTGTTCAGTAACTGACAGAAATAAGTGTTATAGTGTTTGTGTGTGTGTGTGTGTGTGTTCAGACTAGACACCACTGAGGACTGACATTATAATGATCTATTGTGTCCTGACCAGTGAGCAGTATCCTGGCAAGACAGAATCATCATAAACAGGAGCAGACCGAGTCCAAACAGAGTCACAGGGGTCGACTTCTTCCAAGAACTGACTCCTCCATGTCTCAACATCATCGCACCACACTCCTCTAACCTCAGCTCATCAGTCTCCCGCCTCTCAGAGAGTTCCTCTGGGCTTCCTGTGAACAGAACACTAACGCCGATCTGTCCAAACTGGACGTCCACCATATGGAGCGGTGCTCTGGATGAAGTGGAATCTCCCTTTATTCTATACGTTTACACTGAATGAAGTCGACAGCAACGACAACGAGCTAGGCTTCATATTTTACTAATACTATTTTACTATTTACTTTCATTCTCAACTGCAACAACATTTTTAAGATGACAGTTTATCGTGTCTGATTTCCTGTTATTTCACACATCTCCTTTCCTCTGGCCTTCTCTCCCTCGATCTCACATTTTCTGTTCATCAGAGAGAGTCTGATACTTTGCAGCTGTTGTCACCAGGAGCTGCTCGACCTCCCACACACACAGCAGAGATGATCCCCTGGCCTCCCCTCCCCTTTACTCTCCTCACTTTCCCTTTCACAGCCTCATCCACTGTCTGTCTCCTTCCTTTCCCACTTCTTTACATTTGGCATATTACAGAATTATTTCTGGCCTAACCAAATAAAAGATTTCTGTCAAAAGCTTTTGTCTGAATCTCTTTACCATTTTTCCTCTACCCACTCAGCCATAAGATATAAGTGAAACCACAGACATACTGTGACCAGAGGACCTCCGGATGACATCATGAGAAGATGATATGCTACAGGATTTCATTTCACAGTGCCTTTAAAAAAAGGTGTATTGAAATAACTTTAAAGAGAGAATAACCATTGCATTATTATTGTGAGTGTATTATGCTAAGGACATTTTATTACATTTGAGAAAAGTGACAAACTTAACTGACTTCACTTTTTAACAATAAAGCTCTGACTGATAGTTATGTACTGTCTATGTTTGTTGATGTGCACAAAAAAACAATGCAGGAGCTACTGTATCATTCAATTCATGATCAATAAAACTAAATGTTGTTTCTTACTCTATAAAGGCTGGAGTACGAGTTGGATGATGAACTGATGTGAGAAGTACAGCAGGTCATCAGTAGCTATTAATGGTATAAAATATATCTTACTGCTCTAACGTGGCGGCCAGTGCGTTATTCTGTCGGCTGTACAACATGTATATACGCCGTCACACACAGACACACACATTTCTGCATGCACCATTAACAGCTTGTGTCAAGCGTATCTCTGTCGAGAGCGAGGTCAAAGGGGGTCACAGAGAGTGGAGAGGTAGATGAGACCCATGGGAGCTATGAAGAGATCATGGTTACAGAGCTGAGTAAAGGTCAAGGATGATGTGTTTTATCACTTTCTGCATATCTCAGCTCGCGTTTCAAAACCCAGGTCACCGCTGCCGAGCCACAACTTTGAATTAGCAGAACAACAACCATAAAAAAGACACCAAAAAAAACAGGCACAACAGGCACATATACCCATATTTAGCCAGATGCAGTGTGGGAAGACTCACATCTGTTTATTATTGCAGCTTTGAGTGTCTTTCTTCATTGTCTTTCTGTGGAGCACCGACTGTTTTGATGACTTCTGCTGTTCTTTCTGGTTTTGCATTTTCACGTTGACTTTAGGGGTAGAGTTTTTTACGTTTATATATATATATATATATATATATATATATAATATGTGTGTGTGTGTGTATATATATCTATGATGTTCCAGCCACTCCAGGCAGTCCTCCATCATCCATCTCTTGCCAAACATTTCTTCACAGATGAACTTGTGGCAGGAAGTTGTTTTTTGGCATCATTTTCATAGACTATTATTCAGTCATTTACGCTTCTGGAGTCCAGCCTCCTCCTCCACCTCTTCCTCCTCCTCCTCCTCTCCATCCCGTCAGTCCACTTGTCAGCAGCAGCAGCAGCACACAGTCGCGGCAGACAGAGGGGAAACATACTGTGCAACCCGAGGACGACAAAGAAATGAGGTGAGATATTTTGAGGCGAGATCATTTTAAAAAAGTGGCGTTTGTATAGTTGTTTATCTTGTTTACTTTGTGAGATATTCTGGAAACTGCCAGTAGAGCGTAACATTAATAGAAAGTTATTAACTGAAGTCTCATGAAGTGACTTTACAGCCACAGCGTCTGTCTATAACAGATCATCACTGTCTTAAAGAGCAGTGGGACAAAGTCTCAGACTCACTC
This sequence comes from Trinectes maculatus, assembly GCA_016785345.1. Taxonomy (NCBI): domain Eukaryota; kingdom Metazoa; phylum Chordata; class Actinopteri; order Pleuronectiformes; family Achiridae; genus Trinectes; species Trinectes maculatus. The sequence continues at coordinate 456,968 of JAFBJQ010041271.1, forward strand.
TGTGCTGTTTGTGATCCACGTGCACTATACAGTACAAATACTATACGCTGCACTTGTCCTTTGTCAAACAAGCTTTGTCAAACACGCATCACTCAAAAAAGAATCATCATTTAATTAAAGGTAAAGGTTAAGTGGAACAGTCTCCTCCGGTGGGGGCCCCTGTGTAGAACAGGGTCCTAACACCCCCATGCTGATTGTAAGAGGAATAGATGAGGCAGAATCCAATGTGTTGTAATGTAATGAGATATGGTGGCAATGCACCCAGTTGTTTGCCAACTGCCATTAAACAACGGAAGAAGAAGTGCTGCATTGTTCTGAGAGGAAGTCATTTCCAAATGCTGCAATCAGTCAAAAATCAATTTGTCACCCTGCTTCTCGAATGAAACCTCAGAGCAACTGTTGCAGACATGTGCCAGATATCAGATCAACAGCTTGGCCAACTGTCGGGCAGGGAGATGGCGTCATGGTGAGAAAATGTCCTTTACCCGGTCCAACATCTGGCAGCAGAGTTGTCCCTCAGCAAGACGCTCTGTGCATTTCTGTAGCACTGTAGCCTTTCAATTCTGCTGTGATGCTGTCTATACAGAGATGGCAATGTTGTTGTGATACAAAAAAAAAGCTGATGTGGAAATCAGTGCATGTCACCGTATGATTAAAGGTCACAGCAGCCACACAGATTTAGCACCTTTCCATTAAACGACGGCTTTTATGTGTCAGACTGCACCTCCCTGCATATGTTTGCATGGTGAAACACTGGACTCGTAACATTTCCTTATGCTCTTTGTCCGTCTGAGCTTTTGAAAGGAGCGAGATGTTTGCACATCACTGTTGGTTTGGTCTCATTTCCCCTTTCTTCTGTTGACCAACACAAATTCAGGACAACAATAAATGAGGGCAGGTGATAAAACTGACAGTTAAGAATAATATGTTTGCTTAACCTGGAGTTGTTTTAGAATCTTTTCTTTAAGGCCTTTGCACATTGTAAAGTGGGTTATTGAAACAGTCGACATCAGACGTTGAATTTGGATGTTATTACATTTATAAATCGCCACAGTCACATACACACGTCCTTGCCATATGGACCGGGCAGGCCTCAGAGTGTACTGCCACGTCGCAGCAATAGCAGATCCTTTTAAACTGAGTGCTTGTTGTGTTTTGGAGCCATGCGTAATGGTCAGGCTGTTCCGACCTCAACCACAGTTTGCTGCGCCGGGCTGTAAAAAGGAAGGACAAGGTCCTTCTGCTCCAGCGGAGGAAGCAGCCTCAAAGCTGACCCACTGTCACACAGCCCTGCACGCATGTGTGTTTGTGAGTAGGTTCATGTAGGAGTACATAGACTTACAACAGTGGAAACCATATAAAACGGCTGATGTAGTTGTAGCCATGAAGCAGAAAATATGTAAGTTTCTCTTATACCAGATAGTTGACATGCATCATGAAGAGATGAAATGACAAATGCTATTAGCTTCTTTAAGATGTGATACAAGTTGAGGGATCAGGCCACCGTTAAAATCCATCCATTTCTTCCTCCTCTGTATTAACGGCCATCTCTAAGTTGATTACCCATAGTGCCGCGCCCACATCTTCATCCTATCTTGGTGATAGTGAATGACGGCCTTCCCTGAACAACTGTCACAGAGTGCACTATATAGTGGACATGCTATGATCCCTAAGGTTTCGGACACCACTACAAAATGGCGTGCTCACTATATAGTGCACTATATAGGGGTTAGGGGGCGATTTCAGACACAGCCACAGGGATCGGATCAGATCATTTCACATCATGAAATTGCGAATATTTTTTCTGGTGTTCAATTTACCACAACAAATAACGGAGAATGTATTTTTTCCTTATTGGATGAACTGAATGATAATATAGCTCAGCGCAGAAGTGTAACTTCAGATAAATATTGACCATATGCACAAAAGAAATGCACTGTGCAGTGGGGTTTAATTTGACTAATTCAGCCCCTGCAGACTCCTCAGACGACAGAGAGAGACAGGAAAACATTGCCAGCACCAGTGAATCCAAAACTTTTTACTGCCTGACACATTTACATGTCGTCTGAATGGTCCAGTCTTTAATTCACATCTCTCTCCTTCCCTCCTGATCTGTTCTCTCAGCTGTCCTTCGGTGAACTGAAAGAAAAGCGATAGAACGAGTGAAGCCCCCCCTCCCTCCCTTCACGGCAGCCGTTGGAGAGCTAAGTGGATTGAAGAGGGCAGAGAGCAAGTGAGGGAGGGAAGACAGAGGAGATTATCAGATAATCCAGCGCATGGACAATCCTGGAGGAGACAAAACAGTTACTGGATTACGCCGCTTTATTTCATCTGTCTTTTCCAGAAAACATTCCCCTCTCTTTTTCCTTTGCTCTGATTGGTTTTCGCTTCGTCAGAGGTCGGCTGTCTTGAACCAGGGAGCAGGGGACAAAGATGTTTGGCGACAGACCTGGTTTTGTCTGAGCCGTGTGGTGAGCACATGAATATATCTCTGTAGACACCAGCGATACAGCGAGGTGGACCCCTCACTCCCTCTCCCTCTTTGCCTGAACTCAGAGGACAAGTGCAGAACTAGTTTTTGAATGAGATGCACAAGATCCTGTCTGGAGATGAGGGGATCGCAGACTGTGTGTGTTGAGGTTCTGTTGTGAGTTTTTGGTTGTTTTGTACAGACATGCAGAATTAGCTGCGCAGGACTTGACTGACTCTCCATCCTTATTGGCATCTTCAAGCGTAGATGGAGATGGGACCCCGTCGGCTGAGGGAGGATGAATAGCTGGCTCTGGCAGCGTGGATAATGGATTATACACACATTCTCTGCTGACTGGACAACCACATATTTGTGTTTAATGTCCTCACTGTCCTGGCATTTGAGGGTTTTTTTCTCTCTCTGGTTCTAAGGTGGATCCTTTACTGGAATCCAAGTCTGACTGACATGTCATCAGACGCTTTCATTTGAACTAAAGGGAGTCTGCACAACTTTTCTGCCACCATGAGTCTGGGAAAGTTGCCAGGGATTAAGGGCCTTGTGTCTGGCTCTCAGGGGAAACGCCGCTTCAAGAGCGACCTCTCTGTGGACATGATCAGCCCGCCGCTGGGCGACTTTCGGCATACTATGCACGTTGGCCGTGGCGGGGATGTGTTTGGTGACACTTCCTTCCTTAGCAACTATGGGGGCGTCAGGGATCCAGGCAGTCCGGACTCAGCAACCAGCTCCAAGACAACTGGGTTCTTCACACGCACCTTTCGACATGTACGGAAGAACTCTGGGCCCCGGCCCCGCGGGGGCTCCCGGGACTTGTCATCCCCGCCTCCGGACATCTCACCCATCATCAAGAACGCCATCTCCCTGCCCCAGCTAAATATGGACTCTTCCAATGGGTGCCTACAGAGGGTGCTGTTCCCCAGCTCCGTCAGCTCAACAGATGACTCGCTTTGCACATATGGTGAGAAAATATAATCACTTCTAGCATGGGACGGGGTTTATACAAAGCATCTTAGCAGCCAGATCATCTTCATTAAATGTAAGCTGAGAAACAGTAAGGGCTTGACAAAGTAATACTCACTGTTGCTGTGTGTGTCTGTGTGTCTGTGTGTGTGTGTGTGTGTGTGTGTGGAGATCCCATCTCTGTCTGACACAGTCACGGTCACCTGACAGCTGAATATGAGCCTGATAGTGAACTGTAAGCATGTTTTAATATTACAGTCAGTTTCAGTCTGTAGTGTTTCCACAGACACACTGAACCAATATATTTCAGCTCTTTCAGACATGAGTTTTTAGGACGTGAACATATTAGATTCTTAGCACAAACTTTCATTTATAATTCTCATGATCTCATTGAATGGTGTGTTTGTGTCCGACGTGAAGTGAGATTGCTGATGAGCTGCACCGAGGAGACTTTTCTGTTGTCTGTGATGCACAGTAAACTCAAGCACAAAGACAAAACACGACTTAGATGCACATCTCAGACATAATTGCCATTGACCTACTTACAGACCAGACCCTCTGGTATAACAACAACTTATTAGTCACCATGAATAAAGGGAAAAACATTTAACCTGCTACAGCAATAAGTGATTCTAGTTGTTATTCTTACTATCCATTCCCCAACAGACCAAACAGCCTTAAGTGCTGGTGAAAGGAGGACTATAAATGTCAGTGAACATAAATGCAGTGGGTGAGGGTGAGTCGGCCTTTCAACATTGTCCCTACATTCCTCCACCGAGACCAGCAAACAGACACGCTTCTTCTGAGTCATCCAGAGTCACCTAGGCAACACCTGTACACAATTAGGCCAATGAACACAAACACACACAGCTGGTTCGGGAGAGACAAAGTTACTGAGTGGGCATTTCCTGTCATCTCACTGAAAGCACACCATAAACACGCCATCCATTATATCTGCTAACCAATCAGAGCTTATCGGGCAGAAGCGCTGCAGGGTCCGCACTGGAAATCCCCCCATGTGTCTCCGGGTTCGTTTCCCTGTTCATGAGGAATTTACCAAAAACTGAATGATGCGATGTTGAGGCGGAGGCTTTTTGATGTACGTGGGTTTCACTGTTTGCCAGATATGCCAGGATGTATTTTCCACTTTTCATATTTACTGTTCACTGACGTACAGATTTCTCTGCAATTTTACCACCTATTCAAAACTTTATCAACTGAACATCACACATTACTTCATAATCCTGGACAATTCTGAGCACCCCAATCAAATCACTCACTTCATTGTTGTATTTGGCTTGCTCCTCTGCATTTCAGTGGCATCGTACCATACATATCATACTCACTTCTCCTATTTTAACCTTTTGAACTGTCTCAGAGATAAAGCTCAGCCTGGCGTGTCCCTACAGCGAGTAGAGGATCTGTGGAGTTAAGTGTGGGTTAAGATGTTCCTGGTGGAAAACGCCTTAAAATTACTGATGGGCTGTCTCACACTGCCACCCTCTGGTGAAGAAGCTAGTTTCTAAAGTTTCTTTGCAGTGGTATTATTTCTCTGGTTGACAATGACACTGTGTTGCCTGGATGATTGTTTTTTATAGAGTGAGAGTCAGAGTTGCGATGACGTTTTCATTCCTTTGCAATATTCATTTGGATCATTTGAGTCACTCCAGTTTGTCTGTTTGCAGGTCTGCAGTCAGGATTTGTCACCCTTCCTCGCTACTCTCGTCTTGACAGGCAGTTTCAAGATGGAGACGTCCAGAGGGGGTCTCTACTGGACGGCTGTGGCATCACACTGACACGCTCAGATTCCCTCACCTCGTTCCATGTTGACCTCGGCCCTTCCCTTATGACTGAGGTGCTCAGCTTGATCGACAACCCTGGCTCTCTTCAAATGTCCACCCACAGCCTGGCAGCTGATGAAGGAGGAGATGAGGAAGACGAGAATGACGGCTCTCTAACAGAGACGCCTGTGCAGAGCCCTGAGGGAACGTCACCCAACCCTTCTTTGAGCAGCAGCTCACTCAGAGAGAACATGATCAACACAGGGTACTCGAACCAGACAGAGCAGGCGGAGGCTAGCAGGTCTCTGAGGCCACCTGATGCATCCACTGGGTCTCCACAAAGAGTGGAGCCTGTGATGGAGGCAGAGAGGTTCCAGCGGGCGGCTGACGTGCTCGCTCGTCATTATGGTGGAGGCTCCTTCACAAAGGCAAAAAAGATTGGTGGCTCTAATGCTGTTTCCTGCAGCCGCAAAACACCACGCATCTTCTCCGAGGAGGAGGAGGAGGTCAAAGTCTAGACGTTAAAGCTCCTCTCCAAAAGACAGACTTCAGTATATCCAGTAAAGAGTCAGAGAGGTTTCTGCTATGTCCTGTTGTTGCTCCACAGAATCAATCCTCCCTGATCATCCAGTCAGCAAGTGACTTTGAATCTGAATGACTCTATCTATATGCTTGTCTAACTGAGGACACTGAAAAACTACACATTTCACAGTACATGCATCTAACACTATAGAGTTGTGATGTTCAAAAATAAAATGTTTACATACATAAAGACCACACAGCTTTTGGACTCTATTTTCGTATCAATACATGTTACAAACGCCTGCATAAATTGTTACTGTTAATTGCTAAACGTCATTTAGGAAATACAATGCTTTGTTTTGTTTGTTTTTTTATGAGTTGCAGCTGAAACTCTGTTGTTTGTTCAAACATGTTGCCAGTTCAGCCTGATTTTAGAGGCATGTGAATAAAATTAATAAAACAGAAACCGTCCAAAGTAGAGGAGAAAAAACTAAATAATGCACATTTATACAGAGTTCGCCCTGACCATTATTATATTCTATACAACACTTTATAAAGAAACATACTACTTCATACCTGCATATATGACATAAGAGGAGGATGACCATCACTTGTGGACATTGATCTGTCGGGAGAGAGCATCGTGTAAATGTTAGCTAGTGTTAGCATTAGCAAAACAGGAGAGATTTTTGCAAACACTTTTGCAAAACATTTTTGCAAAAACAAATGGTGAGCTTATGTCGTTGTGGTGTTAAGATAAGTCAGTTGTTCGACAAATAAATATAAACTGGTAAACATGTATGTGCTTTTTGAGCGAGTTGACATCATTCTGTTCAGAGATAAACGCAGACATGTTACCTGATGTTAAATCCTCCGGGGTTTTTGAGGAATGAGCATGAGCCTATTCCGACTCACTGCAGGTAAACATTTACAACAGCAGGGGGCGGACTGTCCCCATTCAGTGGTATTTACCTGTACATTTTGTATTATGGTACAACGTGCCGCCCTGTACAGCACATCACTAAACAGACCACACCACGTGACACTGCACCTCATGACATGATACATTCACGTTCTCATCCCACACTTGCAACTTCAAAGACACGTTTGGCTTTTGACAATATATGTAAATCTGTGAACGTGTGAATATGTCAATCAATCTGCATTGAACTGAGGTCATCATAACAATCTGTAAACAGACAATTCACACACACACAGAACAGAGCAGCAGACGTTCATGATATTCAATGGGTCAAATATTCATAAACAAAGCTTGAATTTGTCTTTGAACTTATTTTTTTCATGGAATAACATTTTAAGGGAATGCTATTATTTATATCACTGCTTTCAATAACTTTATTTTGGTAAGTACCCACAGAATGACCTGATCACACAGTTTATTCACAATTTCATGGTGATCAGATTTCCCTGTTTCTGTGCCTTCTCCCCTTTCTCAGAATGTCAGGATCTGTTGAATATGTGTTTGACTGTTGATCCAGAGGGCCGTGCCACTTTGGTTCACACCACCACCACCACCATCCCCTACTCTTTAACCCACTTACACTTCCCAAGTACCACAGAAATACCGCAGACATCTTGTTATGATAAGATTTATTGCAATAACTGATCATGTCTTGATGGCAAACCAAACTGATGAAGACAGAATGAAGTACAGCTGCATCTCTTAGCAGATTTTGAAGGACTTGAGTTTGAAGTCCCCAGTGACTCTGATGTATCTGATGACATTCATGCCCATGTGGTTAGGGAAGTGGACTTCGTGTCCATCAGGAAGTTCCACCTCAAACACGTCTTCAGCCAGTTTAAACACAATCTACAATAGAATAGAATAGAAAAGATTTTGTGGGAGTCAAAAACTGTCAGATTATCCACATGGGAAAAGATAAGAGAGTAAAGCTTTTAAAACATCCTCAGCCAGATTCCCTCACCTTAACCTCTGTGCACCTCTCTAGAGGGTTGTATATTTCCCGTTTCTCATGGCCCCAAATACCAGAGGTCTTTGAGTTGCACACAAGTACAGCTCCATCAGTGTCATCACGGTAACGAGGGTTGAAGTGCAGCGCCAGGTTCTCCTCATCGCTGCCAAGGTCAATCTGGAATCTTAAACAAGAGCTGTAGTTTTAACATCCAGAGCTTATAACAACACAGAAATCATTACACTGTAAACAATCTGTAAAAGTTCACATCCAGATTTTTAAACTACAGCAATAAACCATGTGTCTGCATGAGCACAAACATTATCTCATTTAGTTAAGATGCATATATTAAATAAATGTAATATGATATCCTACCTCTCAGCTTCAGGCAAAATTAATCCCTTTACTTTCAGCTGATCTCCAGGATGCAGATTCACATCCTTCAGTACAAGATGCTGAGAAACACAGTTGTGCAGTTCAGGTTTAGAAAATTAGATAGTGTCATAGTGGTAGAACAATCATATTTGTTTCTCCTAACTGTTTACAGCAGTTGCTGTGATATAAAAAGAGCAACGGATTAGTACTTACCATGGTGGTGTTGGGTCCTGGTGTCGATGAAGAGTCCTGGAGCTAACAGAGGATGTAGCACAGGCACAGTCTTTAGGCCCAGAAGACAAAACCTAAGGTGAGTGATGGCAAAGGTCCTCTGCTTTATAAAGGACAAAAGGTACAGTGAATGGTGTGGCTCTTCGTCATCACAATAATGGAACCATTTAAACGCAGAGACACCGCTCAGCTTAATCAGTGCTGTGCTAGTCATTTCACAAATAAGATCAAGTGTGTCTTTGATCATCAAGAGCAACAGAGCAACGAAATGTGAAGTTGTTGAACAAATTATCTTGGGAGCCATTGTCTATGTGATGAATGGTCTTCAATATACAATTGATTACATTGCTGAAAAAAACAACTAGTGTACCTGTGGATTTCAATCAGCACGCAAATTAAATTTGTATGCTTGTGAAAATAAAACATTTGAACAAACATGACTTTTAGACCATTGTTTTCGTCACAATAACCTGAACATTACTTGAATAAAGATTTATTTTAAAAATGATGATAGGGCACAATCCTTAACTTTCCTTTCTTGTCATACCATGTGGAGACAAAATAATTTCATTCTGAAACACAGCTTTCATATGAAAAGAAAGGAATTTAACGATTTCGCATTTGGGGTAACATTAATTAGAGTTTTAAAAGATAGTATGCTGCTGTCTACAGTGACAGTGATTAAACTCTGCTTCCGCATGACCATGGACTATAAACCAGACAAAGCGACTGACGTTGGCTAAGAGGTTGAGAACGGGCTATTAGCTTCAGTTTATTGTAAAAATACATTGGCGTGACCACTGGAGAGCAGTATGGACATACGATAAATTAATTACACATTATATTTTTACACACACAATTTCTGTTCCCCCAGACAACGTCGGGCTGTATCTGTGAAAACCACTAGGAAAAAAAACACTACAACTTCCGCTCTAATACCGGAAGTGACGAAATTAAGTAAACAGAGCTGTCACTGCTCTCAGAAATTCTGCTAATCGCCACAAAGCCAACGAAATCTAGAAGAAAATTTTGCTTTTTACGCGTGATTAGGACATTTTGTATGACAAAGCAGTGCACATTATAAACAAGGTAAATCTTTACCGCGATCTTGACGTTTCTGGACAAGTTGAACCTGCTAGTAGCTAAGAGTCGCTCGCAGCTAATTAGCGAGCGTTAGCAAGTGCATTTTCATATAGGTCGCCTTTTTTGCTACAATTTTTAATAATACTGTCGTTGTTTTAGCACAGAGGTTCATGGATCTATGATAAGATATACGTTTATTTCGACCATAGGTTGGCTTGTCATAGACAATAAGTATGCGCTGCTATTTACCAGCTGTTACCTCGAGACCTGCTTTATTTGCTGCACTTTCCCATTTAGTAGATACTACATTGTCTAAAGGAATGTGACTTGTTTTTCTTTCAACCACTGTTGTCAGTGGTTGTTTAAACGACCTTCATCATTTCAGTCCTCATGTATAGTCCCACAATATTTACCATTATGGGCTTTGTTATATTCACTTACAGGGTTTACAGGGACAGGAGTGACACATGTTCACAGACATGGACTATGAATTGGAAGAAGACAAGCTGTGAGTCACAATTATCGCGACCTTTTTATGAATTTGGGTCATTCAAACATTTAGGTGGTTTTAAACCTCAAAATCTTCTCTTAATGCATCAGGTCACGGACAAATAACAAAAATGTCACCATGTTAAGACTAGTTAAGTTTGCCAATCTAAGTCCTCACAAAAACCTTCAACCAATTGCTTGACTAACAACTCTTTTGTTTTATATATTGATCAGTCACAAGTTGTATGGTCTAACACTTAGTACAATTGGCCAAAAGCATATCAGCTCAATGCTGCAAATCTAAGTGTGTCTTTTCTCCTTAAAAGGGGAATACCAACGGTACCTGGTACTGTGTGTCTGAAGAAAGACGCTAACAACCTTATTGGCATCAGCATTGGTGGTGGGGCACAGTACTGTCCTTGCCTATACATTGTCCAGGTAGGTCAAGCATAACTGATAATAACCATATTTACCTTGTGTTAGATCAATTTTTCTTCAGTTTTTCAGGTTTTATAATAATTGGTAAAGTTGGAGGTTATATGTCTTTGCTCTGTCACTGGTACTCTTTTAAATGTGGTTTCTGTTGTCCCACAGGTCTTTGATAACACCCCAGCTGCTCTGGAGGGGACACTGGCAGCAGGCGATGAAATCACAGGTGTGAACGGGAAACCAGTGAAGGGAAAGACTAAAGTGGAGGTGGCTAAGATGATTCAAGCTGTCCAGGTACACGAGCTCTGGGCAGGGAATCACTGCCAATAGATATTAACAGTCCACCAGACAACACCAGAATATAGTCAGATTATTTAATTCTTATTTATTCCTTTTACGCTTCTGTGGATACAAACTCTAGATTTGGACATCACAGTCTATGAGTCAATGAATAAGTATTTAAAGACTAAGATTAAATTAATCTCAGTTAAATAAAGGTTTTTTAGTTTGTTTTGGCTCAACATGCTCTGTGATGAGAAATCAATGTTCAAATTATCTTTTTTTGTTCCCATTAAACCAATTACAACACTAAATACACATTTGGAAACAAACTATGGTTGAAAATGACTTAATGAGTAGTGAATTAAATTAAATTTAGTGAAAAGTTATTGAGTGCAAATGGACATGAACAGAAAATAATAAAACAATACTTACATTATCAGTCCAAAAGTTTAATTATCATGGGTGCATATCCACCACAGGACTATGGAGAAGAGGGGCTGAACTGGCTTTCCAAGTGATGTTCAGGGGGCCAGGACAATAGCCCATAGCATTTGGCATAACGTCACAAACGAAGAGTGTCTGTGTTGTTTTTGGCATCCATTGTTCACACCTAGGCAAACTCCATGACTTCCTGCATGATGGATTAAAGAGAGGGTTCAGTGTGGAATTTAAAGGATTTAATTGTGTTGTGGTTACCCATTCACTGAAAATACCACATGTGAATTCTAACCCATGGCACCGTAAAACAAGAAAAGTTTGCAATGATAATTTAACCACACGTTAAAGGATAATATTTTCTGTGTACATTTATAAAACGAAAGAAATTGGAAGATATTTTGTATTTTCTACAGATAGTCTCTTATAAATATATATGGTTTAATTACTATTCTTCATGTATCAGGGAGAAGCAACAATCCACTACAACAAACTGCAGGCAGACCCCAAACAGGGGAAGTCTCTGGATATAGGTATCTCCTCCACTTGACATGTGCAAATACTCAGTTTTAGTCTCAATAGTTGATTGTTTATTGTGTTACTGTTCTTTGCTTTCTTTAAATAGCGCAAAAATGTTTTGGTTTTTTTTTTTTAGTGCTGAAAAAGGTCAAACATCGACTGGTAGAGAATTTGAGCTCAGGCACAGCAGATGCTCTTGGACTCAGTAGAGCTATTCTCTGCAACGGTGAGATTATTATTATGATTGTTTTGAGAGTTTTTGTTTATTCTTATAACATGACATACGGTATAGTACAAGTCCACTATTGGTTATTCCTGTCACTTAACAGATGGCCTGGTTAAAAGACTGGAGGAGCTGGAGAAAACAGCAGAGCTATACAAAGGTAGAAACAATAACATGACAAAACACAAATTGTTGGAAGTAGCTAATAAATGAACTGAAACTAGTGTAGTTTAGTGTGATGCCTTGCTTTACAATCGATAATCACAGAAAGGTTACCTTTAGTCTGATGTGTTTTTCTGACACTATGTGTGGAAGTGAATGTTGTCGTAGTACTGTTGTTGATGTGCATTCAGGTCATTGTGACATTATCGGTTTGTTTGCTTGTAGGACTCATGGAGCACACAAAGAGACTGCTCAGAGCGTTTTTTGAGCTCTCTCAGACTCACAGAGGTCAGTCACCCTGATCAGAATCAGAAATTACAATGAAATATGCTACTGAATTGTTTGATAGTAGATCAGTAGATCTCATACAATATAAACTTTAGTGTCTCCTGTGTCTAATTTGTGTTTGTTTACATGTCCCTTCAGCATTTGGTGATGTTTTTGCTGTCATTGGGGTTCGAGAGCCCCAGGCTGCAGCTAGCGAGGCATTTGTCAAGTTTGCTGATGCTCACCGCAACATTGAGAAATATGGAATTCGGCTATTAAAGACAATTAAACCTGTGAGTTTGTTGCAATGACCACTCTCAGGCCTGTCAAAGAAGGAAATGCATTTTGACTAGAGAGACTTTTGCTTTAATGTTGTACCATCTTTGTATTTTTTGTCCAATTGTAGTTGATTAGACATTATGCATGTAAGAAAAAAACACATTACTGTTGTTTTAATCATACTCTGTTCTGTTTTGTTGTTTTTCTGTCTATTATGGTTCTCACAACATGACCATATAGTGTGTCTGTCTGTTGTTTTACAGATGCTCCATGACCTGAACACATACCTTCACAAAGCGATACCTGACACAAAGCTCACCATCCGCAAGTACCTGGATGTGAAGTTTGAGTATCTGGTAAAGCTGCAGCTGTTTGTTGTTCTGATTCAGTGTACAAAACAGCATAGTCCCATCACTTGTAGATTATTAATTAAAACTGCTGGCATTTAATGTAATAATAAAGATAATCCCTCCTCTTTCAGTCATACTGCCTGAAGGTAAAGGAAATGGATGACGAGGAATACAGTAGTATTGTGAGTAGCCATTTCAGCTTAAGTGACAGAACCCTGTTTTTTTATTTACTCAAATTATACAAAGCAGTCAATAATGCATTTCTTCCTACAGGCCATGGGAGAACCCCTGTACCGTGTGAGTACGGGTAACTATGAGTACCGTCTAGTGCTGCGATGTCGGCAGGAAGCTCGGACACGCTTCGCCAAAATGAGAAAGGACGTTCTGGAGAAGATAGAGCTGCTAGATCAGAAACATGGTCTGTTATTTTTATTTTCTTCAAATATGTTCTGTATTATTTCAGGTTGTAATAAGTTACAGGTCTTACAAGTGAAATGTTTTTCAGTTTAGTTTGTAATTATGTTCATATGTTAAGTTGTCTGCCAAGATAATCAAACAAGACTGTTGCTTTGTTGCTGATTAAAATGAAAAGGTAGATAATCAGAGAAAGATACAGAGAAATGTCAAATTTTCAAGCTGAAAGTTCAGATGTTAACCTGATTCCTTCCTCTCCTGTTCCCCTGCAGTCCAAGACATTGTGTTCCAGCTGCAGCGCTTTGTCTCAGGAATGTCACATTACTATGATGAGTGCTACGCCGTTCTGAAGGAGGCTGACGTTTTTCCCATTGAAGTGGACCTCTCCCGCACCATGATCAACTACAGCAGCCAGTCATTCTCTTACACTGAAGATGAAGAGGAGGAGGAAGGACAAGGCAAAGAGGAAGGAGGAAGCAGACAAGCAGAGAACGGTGCTGAGAAACTGATCGATGATGAATGAGAGTGCGTGTGTGTGTGTGTGTGTGTGTGTATGTGTATGTGGTCTTTGGAGTGCAATAGAGCAGTTGTTTGGTATGGTGAAGTACTACTGAAAATGACTGCTGTAATCTCATCCGTTAGTATTTACCTTATCAATTTTTATCATGACCATCCTTCACACACGAGGTAGAGGGGAACTTGTTCTTAGTCTGACTGCTGTTTTTCATGCTGCTGAGTAGACACTATGTGCATATGAGTTGTGCCTTCTTAGCCCTTTGTTTGATTTCAGACAGGTCTGGTTTGTGTCCATGGTTCGTTATAACTCTGCTTAGGGAACTCAAATCTTTTTTGTGATAATTTCATTACAAAGAAATAACTTTCTGCTCATTATGTCAAAACTGAAATGAAGAGTTTGTATATATTTACAGCAACATGTGAAGGTGATTGAAGGTAGTGACTGACATAACAGTTGACTGAAGACAAAAAACAAAAACTACATTAAAAGTATGTACAAGCAGTAAGCGTGTAACATCTCAAGTCTGGTATATTTCTTGTCATTCCAACTTAATTTATTTTTGTAAATTTTTGAACGTTTTAATGGATGAGATTGACTCTATATTACACATATAATTGTTCAATTATCATTAATTGTCTTATCAGACTTGTCTGATAAGACAAGACAGTCTGATTTGTCCTGTGTTGTTTTGTGTATGGTTTGTTTTTCTGCTTAACCTGAATGTAACTTGAAGGGACCTACTCAATGTTGTTGTTTTCTGTTGCACATGTTGGCTCATAAATAAGTACTGCATATTGACCATAAAGCCTAGATTTGTACTCATTTGTTCACTGCATCATTTCCTACATCAGTTCACAGAGTTACACATTCTGTGTTGGTGATAAACACATAAAAAGTACATAAAATCAGTTCAACAATAAGCAAAATAAACGCCCGTTAAAGTCTCCTCAGTATTGTTAGCACAACTAAAACAAAACCTGAGCATTTATATTGTACAGCATGCGTTACCCTGCTAATTAGCAGCAGGTCCACTAGCCTTAGCACGTCAGTGTTAAGTTCATCTATCTCAACACAATACAGCGAAACTGCTCAATCCTGAATATCACGTGACCTCCACAGATTCACAATTATTTTATCCCTCATACTGTGTTGCGTGCATGTGTTTAGAAGAATATTAACCCACCTGTACATGTAAACAAAGGGGTACAGTTTTCGTAGGCGTTCACTGCAGCGCGCGTCTCAATGGGGTGTAAGGTTCCTCCAAGCGGTACGTGCCCTCTGCTGACCTTTTTAAGTATTGCATTACAACTGTAAGTGAAAAGCAAATAATTTTATATTTTTTTTACCTTTTAATTAAGGTACAATGAAATAAAATTAGAAAATCACAGAGGTGTCTATTTTTTGGCCACAGCTTACTATATTAATCCTAAACTGTACCATAGCTCTTGTCCCAGTTTGTTGTTCCATGATGAACTTTAATGTCATCCCAATGACATTTTATGACGTTAGTTCTTAACCCTTTACGTACAGTATACCAACAGTTCAATGCATATATATATATACATATACACATACATACATACACACATATATATCACATATATATACATATACACATTTCATATTAAATTTTATTTTAATGACATACACGCACAATTTCTTTATGTAACATCAACTCATCAGATTACATAATAATACACGTATCAAATGCGTATTTTGCGTATGTATATTATTACTTTTCATTATTTAATTTATCGCATTTAAATACATTTGTTAACGCCGTACTGAATGCCACGCCCCAGTGGCCTAATGGATAAGGCACTGGCCTCCTAAGCCAGGGATTGTGGGTTCGAGTCCCATCTGGGGTGGTAGTATTTTTTTGTTTAGGAAAGTAAAGAACACACGTGTGGTGGTTTGTATGCGTATTGACGTTTGTAATACAACTCAGTTCCCTCTCACGGGCCAGAGGGACATTCGTCCGTTTCCCTTTTCCTCCGGCTCTCAGCCAATCAGGAAGCGCTGCGCTCGGCTGACGCTCCTGACTTTACCTCTGCTACAAAAGCACAACTGATTTCCTGTTCGCCTGAGAAGCTGGTCAGCGTGTGTGTGTGTGTGTGTGAGTGTGTGTATGGAAGCTGCTGTAGCCTCTAACTGTTTACCGCCAGTCATGTTCTTACTGAGGAGGCTGTGTGTGTTTGTTTTATCCGTAGCGGTGGTGACCTTCGCCTCTGAGGACAGTAAGTAGGTCGGGACTCAGTGAAACAACGCGGTTGTGTAATGACCCACTGACTTTGTGTTTATTCATCCCGCTGTTGTGATTGAAGGTTTGCTGTTGTTAACATCTCTAGCTGAATGTGCTGTTTCAACGAGCCCTTAACAGTGCTCCGACTGATTTCACTTTTGATTTGGTATACAATAAATTCCTATTGACACGAAACCATTATAGGTTACACTTCTATAAACAAACACAGCAGACCTATAGTGGTGGGGATGAGATAACTAGGACACACCGCTTATTTTCTTGAGCTCATAGGATGTCATCTGTCACACTGGTTAAAAATGTCAAATATACAGTAAAAGAAGTGAACCATGTGCTGTTAGTCATTTAATATAGTCTGAGATTAATTTAAACTCAGCAGTTGCTCTTACCTGGTTTGTGTTGACTGGCAGACGCGATGACAGTAGCCACGGTGTACTGGGAACCACAACAGAAGATGGTCCTGCTAAAGGAAGGCGTGCTGGAGACGGAGGGCGATGCATACGGGTACCTGAATAACACCCTGACCCGTACAGGCTGGAGTGTCTTAGAGATCCGTGCCGGCTATGGAAAGACCCCCGAGACTGACGAGGTCACCTTCTTCCTGGCCGGATACCTGGAGGGCTTCCTCACTGCACAGTAACTACAGTGAATGTGCTGCTTCTGCAGTGTCCTTGTCATCCCGTAGTATTCTCTGTCCCACAAATACTACATCAAAACAACAGAAACAGACGTCATGATTAGACACTGGAGAAAGTAGTATGATTAATATTTATATGTACTCTCTCTCCATAGGCAGATAATGGACCACTACACCAACATGTACCCGCAGCTGATCCATGACCCCAAGGTGCTCGGCCCGGTTCAGAGTTTCATGGCGTGAGTTTTCTCGGACTTCGAAACTGGCTCTTGACCGGACGACAGCTTAATCTGATGATAGTGAAGAGAAGGTGTGTCTCCTGTGCTCATAGGAAACAGGATTCCTGGGTCAGAGAGAAGGTAAAACTCAACAAGAGCAGTGATCCTCTGTGGAAACATGCAGGCTTCATTGTGGCTCAGATGGATGGACTACAAGCAGGAGTGAGAGACTGGGCCAAGAAACAGGGGAAAACGGTATGCAGGCTATTTAACATGGAGCATACTCACCAGACCAGATGATTTGTTTGTGCTGGATTATGGTTCTGAGACACTCTAGTCCTCAACAACACATGATACCACTGCATTACACGTTACATTACTTTTCTGTATAACCTTATTTTGATCTATCTGGTTTAGCTGTAGAGTTAAAAGAAGTTCAAAAAGGTCTCCCGTTAGCTGATGATTTCAGTGATTTTGAATATTTGTCTCTCTCAGTTCATCATTTTAACAGTTGTTTTGCAAAATACCTTATTTTTGGGTCTGTGTCTGTCACACTGTGAAAGCAACAGTACCATTTGTTCTCATTTTCTGACTGACAGCTGTGCATCTGGTTTCCTTCCCACAGCCGCTGTCCCTGTTTGCTATCCAGTTCCTGAATGCAGTGGGAGACCTATTCGACCTGATCCCAGCCTTGGTCCCCTCCAGGTCCCCGCTCAGAGACTTTAAACGTCCAGAGATGGGACACTGCTCTGCACTCATCAAGGTCAGAGGTCAAAGCGTGTTCTCAGCAGGCTGTATGGCCCAAACAGACAGCCACCAGCATCACATACATGTAAATGATACCTCAGATGAATTACATCATCTGAGGTATTATTTACATGTACCATATGATAGAAACACTAGTGATGAGTTAGGTTCCTGTTTAAACAAATGTAGTGGGTAACTGCATTTTATTCACAGGATGTAAATCCTTCTGTTTACTTTGTATGTGTTTAATTTGCATAAAAGCAGTGAAGTGTAAATTGCCCCTATTATCAATTTAATCCCAACATCTACATTAGGATTACAATGCCCGGTGTTCTCAGAGGTGCAGCTGATTCCTTTCCCACACACATTTGTGTTCACACCAGTGTGTCATGTGTGGTCTATTTCCATGTGTGGAAATTGTGCTAAAGCAATGTGTCAAATATAAGTGTCAGAATATAATTACTTTTAGTTTGAGTCACACATAAACACATTTCAATCATTCCTTTAAACACAGACTTTCCCTTCTGAATCCTGAAACTTACCCACCTCTCTGTTGTCTTCCTCAGATGCTTCCCGGCTTTGAGGACCTCCTGTTCGCCCACTCCAGCTGGTACACGTACGCTGCTACGATGCGGATCTACAAACACTGGGATTTCCGCATCACCGAGCCTCACACGGCCACAGGGAAACTGTCCTTCAGCAGCTACCCTGGTGTGTTGGCCTCAGAACCTCCACCTAACAATCTTAAAAGACACAAAAAGAACAAATCTGTGGAACAACAATGATCATACATCAACATACTACAGCATGGGTCTGTAATGTTACATCAGATTGAGACTTCTTGTTTTTATGGCAACAGAAAAATCCCAAACCCAACTGTTAGTCATTCACTTCCTGTTCTCTGTACCTTATTCTAAAGTTCTACTTTGATTGTTTTGAACTGTGTGCACTTTCTGCCTCAGGTTTCCTGGAGTCTCTGGATGATTTCTACCTGTTGGGCAGTGGTCTCATGATGACCCAGACCACCAACAATGTCTTCAACTCCTCCCTTTTTGGCAAAATCACCCCCAACAGCCTGCTGGCGTGGCAGAGGGTCAGGCTGGCTCACAGTCTGGCACATACTGGAGAGGAGTGGGCCAAGACCTTCTCCATGTACAACTCAGGTGAGTGACGCACATTGATTTTTTTTTTTTTCTTTAAATCATCATGTGTAGTTCTACCTTTGTCAATATTGCATTAAAATGATTAACTAAGCACTAACTGATGGGTTGTGGAAAACTCCTCAACTCTGGTTAGGTACCTACAATAACCAGTACATGGTGCTGGACAGGAGCAAAGTGAAGCTGGGCCACAGCGTTGATGACGGCGCTCTGACGGTGGTGGAGCAGATCCCAGGCCTGGTGGAGTACTCTGACCAAACACAGGCTCTGCGCAGAGGTATCAACACAACATCCTTTATCTGTTTCCTACTCTGTTCACTTCACGTGGAGAGTTTATCTTGCCGTCTGTGAACCACAGGTTACTGGCCGTCCTACAACATCCCTTTCCACCGGAAGATCTACACGCTGAGTGGCTACGGAGAAATGTGGCAGGAGTATGGAGAGGACTTCTCTTACGATCTCTGTCCAAGAGCGAAGATCTTCCGTCGAGACCAGGCCAGTGTGAAAGACTTGGACTCCTTGAAGCACATCATGAGGTTTAATGGTGTGGAATCTTGTCACAGTAATCTCTTTGTGATTCAGATCTCCAGTAAAAGTTGCTCTCTTAAGGTCTAATTATCTGTCATAGGCTTGGGACCACAGCTTCAGTGTTGTATTTGTTGTTGTTGTTTTCAGATTACAAAAAGGATCCATATTCCAAAGGTGACCCCTGCAAGTCCATCTGCTGCCGTAACGACCTGAGGTCAAAGATGCCTTCACCTGGAGGTTGCTATGACACTAAGGTAGTGTGCTGTCACTACACATGTACGTGTGTGTGTGTGTATTTTTGGTGTCTGATAGTTTTAGCTCACCTCAGATTTTCTCTTGTTCACATGTCGGTGTCCATCCAGGTGACAGATTTCCACATGGCTGGGGAATTCTGTGCAGAGGCGGTGAACGGGCCGACCACACAGGACGGATTCCCGCCCTTCGTCTGGGATCAGTTCAGCAACATCAGCCACCGAGGTCTACCACCTTACTACAACTTTACCTTTGTCAAGATGCGACCCCTTTTCTTCACGCCCTGAGCTGTGAGACAGAGGGAGATGCGTTCAGGCTGGTGAATGTCCAGGGTAAAAGCTACAGCCTCTACAAATTGATTTTGTGGTTGTTTACATAATGAAGATTTTTTTTTACCTGCTGTTTAAATATGTGACCTTTTATAGGTTTATATTTCTACTTAAACATCTGGTCAATCACAGTTCTTCCTTCCACCTGTTTAGATACAGAATCTGACTTGCAATCAGTGAATCTGCCAAACTGATTTGAAATCAGTATGTACGTGAACACACATTTTCCTCAGGGTGAGTTGATTTTTGTTAAGAAGGCAGAAGATTTGAACACAGAGTGACTTGGGTTGTGGTTTTATAACACGCAGAATCAGTCTGCTGTTCAGAACAGCTTTTAAATGCTTGAACAAATCCATATATGCCAACACTGCCATTATACATACATACTGCGTATATGTAAATATATATGTATGTTATTTTCATGAAGCATCGTTAGTGCAATGTCATACTCAGGCAGTTGATCTTCTCTGGTGATGTCCTTATATGATCATGTATTTTTGTACTGTGCAAAATGGAAATGTTTCAGGTCTGTATTTTTGTACAAGCCCATGCTGCACATTAGGACACACCGTAACATCACCTGTTTGTTGTTTATTAAAGAATGACTGGTACTCTCCTTTCTATCTTCTCATGCTCTGTTTGAGTCCTTGTCCTTGTTGCATCGTGCCATTAATGTCACATCAGCAGTCTTTATGATATTTGATCCACACTCAGGAGTTTGAGGGTCGAGGGCTTCTTTGTTTTGAGTGAGCTCTCTCTTTCCCCCTGGTGATTCACTCCTTCCTATGAAATGGGGAAGTGAAACATCTGTCAGCCTCTCATTTCGTACCCACTCGTCACATCCCTCATCTCTGCCTCACACTTCAGTTACCGGGTTTAGTCTAAGTCACAAACATAAGTTGAAACTGCAGACGATCTCCTTGTTACTCACCCTGTTTCAGCCATGGCCAGGAAGAACTGTCCTGCTGGCGAGAAGTGGGACAACCTAATCAGAAAATGTATCTCCAAGAAGGCAAAACCCACCGTCAGGACTGAAACACCAACAGGTGAGTTCAATCTGTCTAAATGGCTTTGTCCTCCATCCTGTGAGTGGAGCTGCCAGAGTTCAAGCCATTTAATGGATGACTCCCGTGAGCTGTTAAAGGGGGAAGGATAGTTCCCCCATATTAGCATCAATAACATATTGATATATAATTGTAGAATATTTTTTATGATTTATTTACAGATGTTAAGCACATGAACTGTTGTATTAATGTCTTTAATAATGTATTAAATCTGATCTAATTTAGTCTGTTGCCCTCAGGGCCACCTCCGCTGGTGGTTGTGGACGAGGTGAGAGACACAGCCCCGGCTACACAGGCTGACTCAGTCATGATGCTGAGTCCGGCTCTGTGGGGCTTTGTGGTTCTGGCTGTTCTCGGGTCCATCGTGGTTCTTGCTCTCTGGCTCATCATATATAGACGACAAGCCAGGCCCAACAGCACCACAGGTAAGGACAACTGGTGATACCATGATGATACCATTCTTTCAATATGTTTTTTCACATCTATCTATCTGTCTATCTGCCTGTCTGTCTGTCTGTCTGTCTGTCTGTCCGATGGTGAATCATATGGAGGGAGTGGGGTTGCACACAGGCAGGTGACGAAGTGTGACTCTCGAGTAGAAACTCGACAGTTTCTGTTCTCCTCTTCTCGCTCGTCCCATGGGTCTGCCCTGCTCTCTAACCAGCTATTCTTGTTTGAACACACATCCGTTGGTTAGGCAGTGCGAGTCGGGCCAGCTCATGAGCATGAAAACACATAAACTGACAAAAAGACCTGCACAGAGGCATTAAAATCCTGTTCCCCTGCAGCGGGCCCCTGGCTGTCATGTGAGGAGTCTGCCTTTGAATGGTCCTTGTGCTGATGAAGGTCAGGTTGAAATGCTGGAGCCTTTGTGCTTTGTGTGATAAATATGACAACATGACCATAGTTTTAACCCAATTACACAGAACAATGAGGAGAAGCTATGCTCATTGTCTCAGTAGCAGGCGTCTCTGCAGACTGGGTAACATGACTGTCAATAGACCCTTATCCACAGAATGACCAGGAATGTAAACGCTATAGATAAGCTGAGTGGAGGCTTTCAGCTTTGTCCACTCAGCTGTTGGGAAACACATAGGTTTTACTTATGATGTAATGGAGAAGTCTGACACTTCCTTTGTCTTCATCTGAAGGTAATTTTTTTTCACACTGGCCCTTTCACAATGTGTTGCTCTACTTAAAAACAGTATGGTTAGAGGGCAATGTAGGTTGATATACTGCACGCGTGTTGTTGCATGGCATTTAACCATACAGGGTTGTTTTCTGTTTCCCTTGTGTCCATGGTTTTATTGACTGAATCAGAATGTTTACACATCACTTTTCCCTGGTCAGATCTGCACATGTATGGATGAATGGATGGATGGAGCCATTTGTAAATGTAATATTCATTGTAAATATTTACAGATACTTGTGTTGTGGTGGATACAGAGCGAGGACAGGGACATCTCCAGAAGACAGGAGCACCAGTAACAATCTGCCCACTGCTGACAGAAGGAAACGCTCAGGGAGAGATATTTGTGAGAGCAGCAGAGATCCCATCACCCTGTGGCCATCTGCACCTGGTGGGCCAGACAGGCTCCAAGTGGGAAGAGGACTTTGTGGGCCTGGCAAAGCATTGTGGGAAAGAAGGAGACAGAGGGCTGCCTGCATGCAACACAATGATGCAGCACAGAATCCCACTTCCTGCCACAGAACTAGGTGGAACTGCATTAGTTACAACAAAAACTGTATAAGTGTGTGTGTGTGTGTGTGAGGACAGCTCTTAGCAGGTCCTCACAACTTAATTTTGATGGCTGGAATTAGTATTATTATTATTTGTCAGACCAGCTGTTGTTTTACATGTGTTATGATGTACATTAATGTGAGATTACTGTGAATGTGCTGACAATGTGAACTGTAATGTAAAACAATGTGATTTACACCTGTGACTCTGTACAGTTTTTTGTATTTTACTGGACAAAACAAAAAAAAGACTTTGAATCCTATTCCATATGTCAAACATCATTTAATAAAACACAAACCTAAAAGAATCACAGAAATGTTTATGATGCACTGAAAATAAGGTAGCATTGTTGTGGTGAGAAATATTCTTGACAAGCACTGTAAGGACATAGTTTGTCTTTGCAGCACATAAGGCTATTTACATGGTAAATCATTGTGTCAACGTCTCTCAACCATGAGCTCCCACTTGGCGACATCTAAACATAAAGTCAAGGAGAGTACATTTCATGTCTTACATCAGTAGCTAGTCGTATAACATTTATAGCCACTATTTTCAGAATCAAAAAATGTGTAACTCTGGCGCACCCAAGTGTTGAGATTAAAAACATACATTATTCAGTGTATTAGACAGAGACTGATAAACATTTAATAACCTTTGGGCTCCGTCGGAAAAGGATAGTTTGTTCCCCACATTTATAAAACCATACACTGACAGGTTTACTGTTTGGTTGTGTTGCTTGTTCAATACATGAATAAACAGTCAAATACAATAAAGTACACGTGAACATGTGTCAGTGACACACAGGAAAAGAGAGAGTTCTTTTTTTCCAGCATTTCTTCTGAAATGATATAATAACACATCTGAAGGTGGAGCAACGAGAGAACATTCAAGGATCTATTTGTTTTAGGTGACGTGGGGATGGTGTTTCTGCAAGGAGCTGGAGGGGTGTGTAAACCACATCAAGAGAAATGAATCCTTTAGCGGGCACATGTATAAGAACATGAATACACAAGTCTCACCTTTAACACACCTGCTTGTTGCCCAGCTGTTCCCCACTCACTGCGACACTGGGATGAGGTGAAACCCAACGGTTACAGGTCATGACTCACTTCATCTTGGCTAAAGCTGCACTGAAAGCTCCTCTGTAATCACAGGTAAGTACTGGGGTCGTCAGTGACGGCCAGGTGGAAGTACTCTGGCTGACCGTCGCTCTGCTGGCTGCTGGCCGTCTCCCGCTGACGGATCTTGGTGGACAACGTCTTCCTCTTTTCAAAGCTCTCCCTCCCACCTCCGCGCTTCTTCAGACTGGACACGATCATCTCGGCCAGGTCCTGCTGGAGCCGCTGGAAGTTCTCCCTGAGGCCGTGACATCAGGAATATTTTTGGATTATGGATGCAAATGTTCCAAATTACATAAACAGGCTGCAGGCGGCAAAGCGCAATACGTTTTTGTTTAACTTCAAACACAGATCATACAAGAGAATATGTACTAATCACATGATCACAAGCACAAATAGCTGTATCACGAGAGGTGTTTACTCACGCTGTTGGTGGTGTTGGCAGGTTGTACTTTCCCCCAGTCACCCCTGTTAACCAGTATGTCATCTCTTTACCTTTACCCTGTGAGTCATGTACAGTACACACAGGAAATTAAAGTCTCATCCCCACCAGATGTAAAGACGCGTACATCGAAAGCCAAAACAAGTCCAGCTCACCTTCAGGTACGTCTCTCCTCTCTTCTCGTACTCAAACTTGCAGTCTGTCCTCTGCAGGATGCTGATGGTGGACTGGCTGACGTGAATCCTCAGAGCTGGAAAGACAACAGGAGACAGAAGCATCATGGTGAAACCCTCCACTTTTCTTTACCCTGTGAATATGAAGAGCAGCAGCTGCACCAAACCATAAATACTGTGTCTGTGAGTGTGTACTGGCTCGTACGGAGGCCTGTGGACTCCATGCGTGAGGCGGTGTTGACGGTATCTCCGAAAAGACAGTAGCGAGGCATCTTGTTTCCCACCACTCCCGCCGCACATGGCCCTGCACACAAACACACACACACAAATGTTGATGGATACCTATTTTCTTTTTTTTTTATTACTCCCAGTATACAACTAGTGTGAACATTTTTTTTTTACCTGAATGCACACCTATACGGATCCACAGAGGGATGCCAGGCAGGTGCTGCAGCTCAAAAGTCCCCACAAATGCCAGGATGTCCAGGGCCATGTGGGCGATGTCCACTGCATGCCTGTTGCCGTTCCGTTTAGGCAAACCTGATGCAACCATGTACGCATCTCCTATTGTCTCAACCTGAGAGACAACAGATGGAAATCTTCACATTCACATGATGTTACGTATTTGTCTTATATTTGCATGTGAATTCTAGAGCTTCGGCCAAAAATGTATTTTGTGACGTCACAGTAAAATGTAACTTTAACTAAAATCAATTACCTGGACGTTCAGACCAATTCCAAAACAAAATGACTATGACTCTATGTTAAACAACTGATCACGAAGGACTGCATGCAACATACAAAATACCTTATAGACGTCGTGATGGTCAAGGATGCTGTCAAAGTTCTTGTAGATGTCGTTGAGCACATCAACCACCTCCATGGGGGTGCTGTAATGGCAGAGTGTGGTGAATCCAACAATGTCGCTGAAATAAATAGTCACCTCCTCAAACAGCTCTGGCTCCACTCTGCCCGTCTCCTTCAGTGATCGGACCACTGGCCTGAAGAGAAGTGGAAAACCTTGATTTAATAAAAGCCTCTTGTAACTGAACGCGATGTCAGTATTAATGTTTTGGCTGATTGGCGTATGTGTCTCCTGTTGTCAAACGTTAGACACGTGTGTCGTCCGTCCTACCGGGGGAGTAGCATAAAGTTGAGGCGATCTGCTCTGTCCCTCTCAGCTTTGTACAGAGACGTCCTCTCCTCCACCAGATGCTCCAGAGTCCTTGAGTAGTTCTGCAGGCGACGGATCAGATTGTCCATGTATGTCTCAGTGGCCTGGTTGTGTAGGTTACTGCGATGGAGGAAACATACAGTATATCAACATTAACAGTGCTGCAAGAGAAGAGTACTGCATTAATTCCACTCACAGCAATAGAGGTCAACACACAGTATACAATACGGCCAAAAAATGTGAACAAACGCATTTACGGCGCTGCATAAAATCTTTGAGATTTCCAACATTTACATTCTGCATGTCTTGTGTCCACATACATTTGTCCACGTGTTATGATATGGGAATGATTCAGGGTCTTTCTTAAAAAAAAAAAGGGTGGTGTTGACATACCTGCAGATCTTACCCAGGGTCACCTCTACCCTTTTAAAATCTGGCCTCCGCTCAGGGTCTTCATCCCAGCAGTTTCTTATCAGCATATACAACTGTGTACACACATGAACACATACACATCAGAGGGGAACAGTGTCTTCCAAGCCAATACATTTTATGCAAATGTCCCATTTTCTTACCTCGATGTCCCTCTCTGATGCGCTGTCAAAGTTGAGGTCAGGTCTGAACACGGTCGTGCCAGCGGGATACTGGACTCTGTGGATTTTCTCTGAGGGGTCAGACAAGCGTCAGGTCAACAGCGTCATCACGACTGACATGTATTAATATGTAAGTGCTCGAGTTTTCAGAAGGAGACTGCTGGTGATGGAGTCTGATGGTGTAGCGTAACATCCAGATCTACCTTTAATGTCAGTGCAGTGCTGCGTATAGAACGGTGCTCGTCTCATTATGATCTCATGGGCGATGATGGCATAGCTGTAGACATCACCTTTCTGAGACACCCCATCCTTACGGAGATGCTCTGGGGCCGTCCATACATCTGAGAGGAGAGGAGAGGAGAGGAGAGGAGAGGAGAGGAGAGGAGAGGAGAGTGTTTATGAGTTTGATTCTGTTGTTAAATCAATAAAAAGACTCAGTGATGATTAACAGCTCAGTCTCACCTCTGCCCGGTGTCAGGATGGTGTGGCAGCCAAAGTCAGTGATCTTGACCACCATGCGGTTGTCAACCACGCAGTTGGTGGACTTCAGGCGTCCATGCACTTCAATATTACTGGAGTGGAGATAAGACATGCCCTGTTGGAGATAAGGAGCAGTCAGTCAGTCTTTGTTGTGTCATAATATCATTTGCCTGGTGCAACCTATTAATAAATAAACCTGAGGGATCACGTACTAAACAGTAGCTACTGTAAACAATGTGACAGTGTAGTTAGTTTCTCATTTGTCCCATGTAAAGAATAGCTACATGAATAAAAATGGATATTCACAAACAATAAATCTAAACCAAATGACTTACCTTTGCTATGTCATACATGACTGATATCTTAAACTCCATGTCCATGAAGGTTTCATCTGGGTAAGAGATCCTGTCATTCAGAATGTACTGGAGAAAAGAAAAGAAAGAAATTTCTCTTTTACGAAGCAGAGATCAGTTTATGATCTGAGCTTGTGTTGTGCGTGTAGTTGTCGTTGTTAAGCTGTGAGACCATCACAGTGAGGACATCTTAACTTTTAACTCTTATCAATAATAGAAATGTTTAGAAAGTCCAGCATTCTTCATTTGGTTAAACGTTTACAGTGATAAACTCCGCTGGTAGATGAGGAACATGTGGAGCCGGTTTGGTTCTTACCCTGAGCGAGCCCCGCTGACACAGCTCAAACACCCCAAACACGCCATACTCAAACTTCACCGTGCCGTAGAACTTGGTCAGGTTGTAATAATCTATACGCAGCAGCTGAAAGGTGGAGACATGGAGGAGAAGAGCGAGTGAACACAGGTGCAATGCTGCAACACCTTTAAAATTTTCTGAAAGCAAAGGTGCGTCTTACAGTGTTCAGCTCAATCTTCTGGTCCTCTGAGAAGTCTCCGTCTGAGTGTTTCAGCTCTTTCAGGATCACAGGCTGAGGAGGAGAGACAACGACTCAAACACCAAAAGAAAAGACTCAACACATTCATCTATTTCTTCTGATCGTTCGACTGAATATTAATTATAGGATGATGGGATGGTGGTACCTTCTTGTCATAGCGTGCACGATGGGAGAAGTACGTGCTGTCCTTTCTCTTATCTTCATCAATCTGTTACATAAACACACGACGTACAATGAAATGCTCAATTTAAAATGTCATATTTGAAATATATACACAACATTAAACTATAAGATTAAAATAAAAGTAAAATTCCTTTGTTTTGCTTTTATTTTATTTCAGTATTATGATTTTATGCTTATTCTTCCTACAGCTCCTTAGAAATATTTTCACTTCACTACAAATAGAGCCAGTGGTTCCCAAACATTTTGACCTCTGACCCTTTAACAGAAGTAGTGTCTGTGATGGATGAGGTTGCTGACCTTCAGTGAGACTTCCCTCTCATCCAGCGGACCAATCAGGTGCAACTCGATGTGTGACCACTTCTTCTGCATGAGGCGCTCTTTCCTGTTCTGTCTAATCATATTTTTATACGCACACACACACACACACACACACACACATACAATGAGTACAATGAGAATACATAAAAGCTGTAATACCGGTGTAACCAGTGTTTCCCCCCTACCTGTAGAAGATAAGAGCAATGGCCGTTACCACGACAACACTGAAACTCAGAACGATCACAATCACATCCTGCATATTTAAACCTGAAAGCAAACATACAGCAGCATTAACAACAAACCACTTACAGGCCGTCACTAAGACTTTACAAGACTTTAAAATCACACTATTTTCTTCAAAATCTTTCAAAACACAAACAAAACCCTGCTGAGGGTTTGTTTGTGTTTCAGGCGATGAGACAGTTAGTGTCTGTGTGTATTACTCTGTGGATTTTCTGGCACATCATGAGGCAGCCGGTTGTCTTTCCAGGGCAGGACGGGGTTTGTTTGAATCACCGTGGATTTATTCCGCGATGTATCAAACACCAGCAGGGTTTCATACTGCAGAGAGACAGAGCACAGGAACAAGTGTTTACTGTCACTTCACCACAATCTGGGCCAAGTCACAAAAAAAAAAAAGAAACACTTGGCTCAAACTCCTTTAACAGACAGCAGACTCACCATGCCAGTGACAGGCGACGTGTAGATCATAGAGAAGTTCACATCTCTGTCTCCATATTCATCAAGCACATAGTGTCCTCCCATACCTGCTTGGAGCAAATACATACAAACATGTACAACCGTGAAAGAATAATGCATTCAACTGCAGTATCATTGCATAATGGTGTCTGAGTTTGTGTCTGTTTGCTGCTCAGACGCACCGTCAAAGGAGACATTTCCAAACGGGTTGTAATTCAGAGGCACGTTATTGTATCCCCTGTTCTGTTGCTTGCTCAGCATTTGCTCTCTGAGCACTTTGCCAAACAGCAGAGTTCCGTCATGGTACCCAGCCACATAGTCATTTATCTGCCCATTAGAGTAAAAGACAGCGTCAGAAAATCAGTGTGTTGAACAATACGGTGTTGTGTGTGAGCTTCAACACACCGTGTTGTTGTACGATGAGTTGGATCCACGGGTGTAGTTCCTCTGAGGCAGAGTGATCACCAGGACGTCCTGCATGTACTTACTGGATGTTGTGTTGACGTAGTACTCAGGACTGGAGGAAGGTAAGAGGTGTGTGTGCAAACAGCTTTACTCCTACACAATCATTCATTGTGATATTCTAATGTCTCATCTGATATCCTTACTTGTAAATGTCAAGGAGAATGAACATGATGTCCGGGTGGATCTGGTCCACCTGCCTCTTTATCGAAACGATCTCATTACGACTCCCACATAAGATGAAAACTGAAATGAATCAATCAGTTTCATTAGAACTGAAGGGAAAACGTATTTTTCATATTCGGACTCTCCACAGCATCTGCTGGGACTGTTCTGATTACACACTCTGATTGGTCAAACTAACATGGAGAAACACTCACTGTTGCTGAGTCTCTTCGTAGCAGTGAGGGCGTCCTTCAGCTCGCCCTCACCACGCAGCATGTATCTGTTTGTCACTGTGGCAAAGTTGGCGGAGGGCGCTTCCAAAGCATTGATGTACCTGCAGCCATAAAGCAGCATATGATATGGAGTATGGTGGAGAGTAAAGTGAAGCATTAGTGGTCACTCTATTGACCTGCAACCTGTGCTGTCTCACCAGAAGCAGTCCTCAGTTACATTAATGGACTTCTTGTAGATGTAGACATTTTCCCAAACCCCCTTAAATGGCAAGGTTTCCTTCACAAAGTTGACGAGTAAGTCTGAGATCTTGCGTGCTGGAGGTAGAATTCGGGTCAGTTTGGGTTTATAGTCACATGAGAGGCCGAAGCTCCCGGCAGAGATGATGGGAATGCTCAGGGTCAGGCCAATTTCATCACTTAGGCAAATAATGGAGGGGGGGGGGGGGGGGGGAAAAATAGGGGGGGGGTCAAAAATCAGTCAGATGTTCAGGTTTTCTGTGTAAAAGACATTCTTTTCTGTCAGCATAGGCCATAAACCCAGACTGAAAAAAGTTATACTCACTCTACTAACTGGAATGTGGCATAAGTGCATGAAGGTCCCAGCATGACGCATCCGACTTCATCATTATCCTGTATGATACAAGCAGTCACTTTAATGTGTGCTACTGTAACTATCTACCTGACTCATTTTATATATTGTTATTCTTAAGAGTTTATGTTCTTTTAATGACTCTGTCAATGTTTTGCATTACTGATCCCTTTATATCTTTGTCCATATGGTTTTTCTGTTTATATCTGGCATATTTACATGTTGGCTTTATGCGCATAATTAACGACCATTGTCCCTAATAATTAAAATAAACATAAACTGGCAAATCACAAAAGGTATTGTCCATCTGGCCATTTGCACTCACATACAGACTCTTGAGTATTGCCACTCCCTCACAGGCACTGCTCCCACAGCCCTGTCTGTTGTACGCCGTGGTGTCGAACCCACTGAAGTTAGCCGTCAACCTGAAGTCTAAATCTTGAGTCATGGAAAGAAGATAAGAGTTATTTATATCAAAAATGGCCTCCTTAATCCTTTTAATCTAATCTATGATAAGATTAGATTATTTATTATGCACTGATAGAAATGTTATCGTTTCATTTTCTCGAACAAAAATAATTAAAACTGCTGCAAGAACTTGCAAGAACTATTATTTATAAATAATAATAAGTCGTCTGTATTTACAGGCTCATTGCTTTGTCCCATACATATTTGTTGTGAGGTGAGCAACACATCCTGTGATTTACTAACCTGGGACTGGGGCCATATAAATGTGCCCCAATAATCTAGGGGTAATTAAGGGTTTCTGAACAGCTCAACCTCCTGGCCTTTATTATAACAACATGAATTCTGACCGTAGAGTAACAAGCACTTTCCTTTTTTTCCCCAGGATTATTTACATCTGTTTCAGCTGTGTATAGAGGGGGTGATGTTTATACAATACAGTGAAATTGATTGTGAAATTAAAAGCCTGTTTAATAAAAATAAATGTTTAACTGTAAATCTGCCATTCAGGCCCAATTATTTACTTATTATTTACTTAATAATAATAATAATTATTATTATTTAATAATAATTTGTTTTGTTGCTGTAAAACAAGATTAGCAGATTAAACAGTAGGTTTATATATAGGATTTGCTCAGATTTGTTGTGGTATTATCAGTCCATACCATGTTTAATGTTCTCCTGCGTGTCCTCTTCAATAGCTTGTTCCACAGCCGCCTGCACTAATGGTCGACTCCACTCATAAGAAATGTCCTCCAGCAGTACTACATTTATGGTGTATTTACGCTTCGATGCCAAACAGTCCTCTAGCATCTTGTTGGCGGACGCCGCCATTACCAGCACTGCCAGATAAAGTAAACTGTGTGCGCCTTGCATCTTGATCCCTGATCTAACGATTTTCCTCGTCCTCTCAGATCTCCGCGTCCTCTCACTTTCTACATGTCAAAAATATACAACTCTGTAAAACGGCAGACGCAAAGCTGTTTTTTTTTGGTTTTTTTTTTACATCTGTCCACCGGAACAGCTCCTCTCCACTCACAACATAAATCCAAAACCAGGGCTTTTGCAGAAATCACACTGTTTCTTCAATGTCCGGCATCCACATCAGAGAAGAAAATAACCTGTGGTGTAAGATGTTGATCCTGGACGCTTTGAAAGAGACAAGAAAACCCCTCTTCAGACACGTTGTTCCTCCAGTGCAAGCCTGAGATAATCCTCCACCTTGGTACAGACTGCTCTACCTGTCGTCCATGTGTTAATGAACAACTGTAGTGTGACAGTCGATGCACCAGTCAGAGGGAGGGTTGAGCAGAAAAGACTCCCACACTACATCTGGATTGAAGTCTCTCACGGAAACCTATCGATATGGTAATTCATTGTGTTTGTATACAGGAGGTTTGGGCCTTCCTCTATATTACATCTCTGGTCTGAATAAAATCACAGAATTATTCCCAAATGTCCATTTGGGAATGTGACTAAACGTGAAGAAAAAGACCAGTATCTTTATAACAACAATAGCTGATCAATTCTGATCTCATGCCTTGTAAACAGATTTCTTAAAAAAAAAAAACCAAAACAAACATTTTGCCTTCTTTATACAACCCAGCATGTTGTGAGCACAGATGGAGGTGGGGGAAAGCTTGTATGGGTAAAGGAGCAAAGGTCAAAGGAGGCCATAAAAGTGAAGGCTTGTATGGAGCTGATAAATATTGTCTGCTATAAAAGCAGGGTGGAATAAGTCTATAAAAGTCCCAGCCAAACTCAGAAACTGAGCCAGTGTCACTTTTTCAGAAAACCATCAATACTTAAAGCCACTAAAGTCACGGTTTAGCACATCCACAAAATGACAGGGAATTTTGATTAAGATGCTCGACTGGAAAACATCCACTAACTTTAATCATCAGGAATGTTCTTTTCCGATCAATGAATCGTTTGACCAAAAGGATGTAAATATATATATATATATATATATATATATATATATATATACACACACACACACACACACACAGAAAACAATACTCTGCTGCTTCTCTGCACTGAAGAGAAATGTGAAGAATTATAATTCAGCTGGAAAGCCATTTTACATTCTATTTGTTATGTTTGTGTTGTGGTTGTCAGGAAAAAAACGTATCCGTCAAAAAGCTCTATCGCAGAATACAAACAAGTAAAAACAGGTTAATGCTGAGCATTTCCAACAGAATCTCCTGTCTTTCCAGCACAGTGCATCATCAGTCAGTTTCCTCTCACAGGATCATAAAAGATCTTAAACAAACACACACATAGAGTGTGACGCTGTAATAGCATGGTTGGTCGGGCCACAGTGATTTTGCACCATCACAGTGAAGAGGCTTTCCGTCTCCAGGAATATTATCAGGCAGAGGAAATGGTAGCGTCTTAAAAAGGACATGACTGGGAGTTTTATTGTCTCATCATGGATGTTTAATAACAACTGAATGCTGTTAACGGCGGCTGTTAGTGTCAATCTGAACAAGTGTGTCCAACCAAGCACATTTAGTTTACACCTGAGGGTAGATAATGGACTCACACAGTAACCAAGCATGTGGATTAGGAAGTAGGCCACTCACACACACACACACACACACACATCCTTGTACTTATATCCCTCATAGCCTAACCCAACCTCACAACTGAATGCCTAACTCTAACCCTAACCTAAACATTATTCTAATCCTGACCCAAAAACCAAATCTTAAGCCTCAAAC
The DNA here is from genome assembly GCA_016785345.1 of Trinectes maculatus. NCBI lineage: Eukaryota > Metazoa > Chordata > Actinopteri > Pleuronectiformes > Achiridae > Trinectes > Trinectes maculatus. The sequence continues at coordinate 490,368 of JAFBJQ010041271.1, forward strand.
AGCCCTGTGAAAAATTCATTCATTCATTAATGACATGTTTGTGACACATTTAGAACGAGTGATATAGAGGATACGATGTATGAGATATAGTCAAGCAGAAAATAGACTCATGAGCTTTACTGCTAAGCCTTTAAAACATTTGAATATTAAATATTTACTTCTCCAATAGGAAAACATGGGAGAAAAACAGGGACACACAGTCGTGGGTAAATACAGACAAACATTACGTGGGTTTTGGTCCTCCAGTGAGTTTTGTTGCCTGATCAGTTGAATAAAGGTTAAAGCTATTAGACCATGTTTGTTGGGATTGGAAAAAGCACTGGGGACTGAAAGCATGTTCTTAATATCAGAAACTAATGATTAGTCTGTTTATGATTAGCCAGTGATCACCCACTGCTGTCTACTTCCTCATACCATATATCAATTGGTGGCTTACTAAAAAAAAAGCAGGCACCTAAATAAATGATAGACCTTGGCGCGAAGTGTTTGGCTTTTCACCACAATGAGGGGAAATGTGAAACTTAACACTGCTATATATCTCTGTGATCAAAATATACAAGCATGTATACATATACCCTACGTATACCAATTTCAAAACATATATAAAATACATATGTATTTATATGTTTTGCCCAAAGTCAGCTGGGATTGGCTCCAGCCTCCCCCATGACCCTTTCAGGGTCAGTGGCAGATAATGGATGGATGGATGACTACATGTCTATGAATCTATATATTTTTTAAAAAGGGGTCATACTGCTTTGTTTTCAGCACTATCAGATATATTGACCCTCTGGTCCACGCAAGACTGATTTATGAGGGCTGTGAAATGCACAATAGATAAACATACAAGTGATTTATGGTGCCAGTATTAAGCCTGTCACCTGTTACAAAACTGGCCAAGACAAGAACTGAACTCAGAGACCTGTTTATGGACAAACCAGCACGTCAACCAGCAGCTCAACTGTCTGATCAACTACAACTAGAATATGTACACTTTCTTAATATTGGGATACTTACGGTTAGTTTATATATAACCTTATACATAATGAGTTCACATGTTATAGATTTATTTTAGTGAAATGTAACTTTCACATAAAGTGTTCATGTTTAGGTTGTCCTTCCACTACTGATGGTTAACATGATGTTGTTTTGCTTTCACCGTGTGAATGGGAATAAAACAACGGTTTTGAGACACAGACAGAATCCATGTAAACACTTTTGATTTGCACAGGTAAAAGAGTAGCACCGTGTGCAGTAGAATAGACTTTGAGGCTATTTAATGCAAGAGGGCCCTTCCCTCTTCTAGCAAACACAAGCACTTAATCGCTTCTGTCAACACAGTGACAAATGTAGGGCTTGATGTGCGTTTGTACAATAATTGGTGAGAACTGTAGTATTTACCTGGGAGTTCTGCACTGAGGACTGTTTGGAAATGCATTTGTTAGACAATGACTGTGTTCAAACTGTATTCAAACCATATTATTGTTTTATGTTTTCACTCACCTTGCTAATTAAACTGGCAAAAACCGTGAACAAATACAAAATGTTGACATACCCCCTCCTACATTGTGCCACCTCTTTCTCTCTGCCATTCTGCCCTCTTGTGGCTGAGTTGAGATGAAATTGTTCTGAAAAAGGTTTAAAAACAAAATCATCAGTCCGGTTTTAAATTATAAGATATTCAGTTTTCTGAGTTTGGAATATAACTGTGAATGAATTAAGACTTTACATGAGAAATATTTCGCAAACAACTCACACAAAAAATATAATTATGGCGTAATAGATGATGGATGATGATGGATTTTAGCCTGTGCTTAGAAAACAACAATGTTCATTAGACTAATTAATTTAATAGATTTGTTTTGATTAAAATGTGTTAACTAAAAAACATTACTTTACGCAAGCTGTTATCTGGAAAGTGAACAGAGCTGTTTCAGTGTGGCAACATGTTTGTCCTGTGACTCACTTCACAGGCTCCCTGCCATACACACAGGGCACCGTTTCAACAAGCTGTACCGTGGGTATGGTTCGGAGAGAAACACAGGCATCCTGCTATTTTAAGGCCAGATCTGTCAGGTAGTAAGACCTGTCTGTCTAATGTCTGTCTAACACAGTACCAGTCAAGATGCCTGAGTCAGGAATGACACTGCTTAGCATCAGGTGTATTATAGTTACAGCACCATTACAACACTTCACTACGAATGTACTAATGTGTAACGTATTGATGTGCAATTGTTGCATTTTATCTCACATTTGATAGTCTAATCTAATCTTAATCTAGATCTTGTAAAATAATCTAATCTATCCATCAGTCTATCCATTATCTATACCGCTTATCCTTTAATGGTCACAGGGGCCTAAAGACAGCGGCCTATCACAGCTGGCTTTGTGCAAGTGGTGGTGTACATGCTGGACAGGTCACCGGCTATTTATAATGCATCATAATCTAATCTAATCTAATGTAACTGATTCAGAAAACTCTTTTACTCCTTACACTGGGGGGAGTATCTGAGAAACTGCTGGGGATGGTCTGTGACACCACTTATCAACTAAACACCAATTTACACTATGACTCAGCTGACCCTAGGCAGCTCACATGTTTGCCCAATAGGTTAAGGACTCCCACGTGACCTCAGAGACTCGAAAGGTCTTCATACCCAGCGAGAGATTAGATTCCTTAGATCAGATGAGACAAATGTCATCATCAGAGACAGTACACATGAGCAGATCTCTATGTACAAACTGTGGCACATCCCCTTGTAGACATGCACACTAACAGCTGTGGGCACTACAGATGCATAGTTCAGGATGCACAGGACAGTTTCCATGCATGCACATTTTACAATAAATCAAAACTGTGACATGCACACAAGATAGTGTGACATCATTAAGACGTCATGTCCTCCTCACAAAGTCTATTACCAAATTCAACATCCCTCTCTGTTTTTCAGCTAATGTGCATCTGGGACTGTTGCAGTGTAGCAGAGTTCATTCGAGGTTATTTTGAGTGTCCACGCAGACGCGTCTCTGTCCCTTTCCATGAGATTTGGACCAGGTCCACTGCCGTAAGCGACTGTTTCGTTTACATTCTCAAGGGTTTGGTTTTGGGCTGAGGACAGGGTGTCCTGAGAGAGGGACAGGAGACAGAGTACAGGATGGAGAGCTGGCATTCAAATGGCAAACCGGTAAGATGGGTGAGACAGAATACCAGATAAACAAATGACAGCTGGTGTGTTGCAACAGTGTCGATACAGCAGACAACCACCTGGGGCCACAAGCTGAGACACAGCACCTGCACACAGCTGATTGCTGATTGATTATGTGAGGACTCCCTTAAATTCTACAGGAGACTGCAACAACACCACACCCATGTGTCACTATGTATTAGAGTAGCCATGGTTCATGCTTTGGTGAGTCAGAGTCTCTGAATGAGAAGAGAAACACATTGTAAACAGAGGTAAACAGAGGGTCTGGTGAAGGTCCATGCTGCAGAACCTGGGAGAATGAATTAGCTGATTGAGAACAGATGTGGAGGTTGAAAGGCAGGAGGGACTCTGACCACTGATCTACACAGAGAAACATAGAGGGACAAGCAGGCCAAAACTGGTGAAAAGTGAAAAAAAAGTGTAAACTCATCTTAAACGTCAGTTAGAGCACATATCGTTAATTAAATTGGTAATTCAATTTAATTAAATGTAACAAAACATGAAACTCCCCAAGGCTGGACTGAACCAAGGGATCCATTCAGATGGGAGGTTACACATCTTCAATTCCAAGCAGCTCAGTGCTACATGTTTATGTAGCACAGGGAAAAGATGCTACACACACTGTAGCTAACTGCACCTACAAATAAATGAACCTTCAATACACATCTCTGCACTGTTTTGATTTAACAGGCTGCACATACGTTTATATATTGGTGTTGTTATTGTTATTATATTGTCTGGCTGTATTTTTACCTTAGGCTGCTCTTCAGTGTGTTTATAACTCGTTTGTTCTGTCATGTTGTTTCACACTGTTTACAGTGTCTCTGCTCGCGCTGCTCCTCACCGCTCGGTGTCAATCATCCTCCTCTCCGCGGCTGAATCCAACCGCAACCGCCCACTGGGTGACGTCACGCGTCGCATTCCGTCTGTGATTGGCTGTCGGGTGACGCGTACTCTCCCGTTGCGCAAGAACCCATTCGCCCTCTGTGCGGCGTGTTTGTGTAAACGCCGCTGAGCTGAGCCGGGCTGATCCGAGTCAGTCGTTATTATTGTTATTAGAGTAGACGAAGAAGAAGAGCGCGAGACTATGCAGAGGAAGAAACAAAGCTGTTTTTATTTATTCTGATATTTAACCCGATTGTCGAAGACTCCGTTCCTGTCAGCGCGATTTATTCTATTTGTATGTATTTATTTATTTATTTATTAGTTTTGGTTTGATTCCTGCATTTGCACTTGTTTGATCGGACCTCAGAGTGAAACCCGCAGACGAAGAGGAGGAGGAGGAGGAGGAGGAGGAGGGGGGATGGACAGAAACATCCTGTGTCTGTTTGACGTGGACGGGACACTGACCCGGCCCAGAGAGGTGAGTCCACTCCACGGTTCTTCTCAGCCGGGGTTATGAATGAGACCCCTGCTCCTCCATCACGCTGGGTTGTGTGTCCTCCCCGCGCGCGCGCTCTCGTGCGGGCTCTTCCACTGCGTCTGCAGAGTGCGCAGTGTTGTTCCTCGCTACGTGTTGTGTATGTGTGAGTAGACATGTGTTGCTTAAGCTTCTGCATTACAGGGAGAGAGAGAGGAACACAGACTGCCCAGGTGCTGACACCTCACGCGGGCTTTGTCTCGATGCTTTTAATTGATGTGCTTCATAAATGAAACCTTCAGACTGTTTATTTTGTGTTTTTACATCTTTTCATCTTTTGTATCCATCAATCTGAGTTTTTTTTTTTGTAACGGTTTTTGGTTTTTATGTGTCTGCTTTGTTCTGCTTCTTGAGTTTTGATGCCTGGGTTCATTTTAGGTAACACCCCCCCCTCCCCCCCCGTGTGTGTGTGTGTGTGACATAAGCGCCAAGCTATTACATAACAGTGTCCCTTGTGTTTTCATTCATATGTTAGAAATTTAGAGATCTGTCCCACAACCACAAGGGGGATTCTGCAGCCACGTGCACTCTTCTCCGTTACATCTCTGTCATAGCTAATGTTTAAATAACACTCGCTGCAGTGCATGAATCACCAGCCATCTCAGTGATATATGACTGTATGTTTGGGCCTGTGGGTTGTGTTGTGTGTGAGGGAGCTCTCTGTCAGCTAACACACAAAGGGATAATACAGCATTTCCCTGTGCTCGGCAGAAAATCGACCCACAGCTGGACGAGTTCTTCCAGACTCTGAGGAGGAAAGTGAAGATTGGGATTGTGGGAGGCTCGGACTACTCCAAGATAGCAGAGCAGCTCGGGGAGGGGGATGATGGTGAGACACTTTTTACTGGACCGTCTAATTCACAGACACACGTTTACAGAAAGCTGCTATAACACACTGGCACATACAGCACTGTGCCAGCATCATCCCCTGTGTGGACCATGTCAGTCAGTAGATTTCAGACTAAACCTGGAATGCTGGTCTATTTTGCCAAGAGCGCTCTGCGTAATGCCGTCAGGATGCCAAGTGTGCTGAAGGTGAATCTGTTCATGTTGCACGCAGCGGCGCTTATCAAAGCCGCTGTTATATATATATTTTAAATATCATCATTATGTAGAGATTTACCAAAAACATACTCTCCTGACTCAGTGGGAATATGTTTTACCCATAAGAACTAAACAGTCTTTCACAATAATGTCATCACGCTATTCAGCAGCACGCCAGCTCAGACAGTCAAGCCCAGGCAGATCAATCCTGGCGTTCCCAGCTACTGTCATTTACACTGTACCAGGAAAGACGCGAGTTTAGTTGCGCACAGTTAACCACATTTCACCTGTCTTCTCTTCCACAGTTATACACAAGTTTGACTATGTGTTTGCTGAGAATGGGACAGTGCAGTACAAAGATGGGAAACTCCTCTCAAAACATGTAAGTCACAATGTTCATGGTATCTGTTATGCTATCTGAGTCAATACATGGACCTGTATGCATGTGCACATAGTGTCCATGCTTCACTGGTTCCCTCGATAGAGCTGATGATGATGGTCTGTCCCTTTATCCATGCACTGAGGGAATTATTATCTCACCAGGCTATTCAGAACCAGATAGGTGAGGAGCTTCTGCAGGACCTGATCAACTTCTGCCTCAGCTACATGGGGCTCATCAAGCTGCCAAAGAAAAGGTGACTCTGCTCAAACAATGAGGCCACAAGTCATTGAATCCTCTATGTGGACAAACACACAAACACACACACACACACACACAGCTTGCATTCCTCTGATGCAGGAATGCGGTATATCTCCTTATCAGCACTGACCTGTTGAATCTAAACAAACATGATCTCACTGAGAAGAACTAGAACAGAAAATGAAATCATCTTTGTATTGAGGGAAACGGGTCTGTTTGTGCGTTCATACCTGACATCAACATGGAAAATCCAACGACAAACTCAAAAAGTACAGGTGTGTGTGAATGCGCCAAGACACACCTATGGCAAGTTGACATAAGATCAGTCAGACCATATTTGGAGGTGGACTTGTATGGACTGGTTCTTGGATTTGTCAACCGAGAGACAAGAGGTAGGATTAAATCCCACATATCTGACTGTGCACTTCTCTCCAATCACGTCTGCAGGGGGACATTCATTGAGTTCAGGAATGGAATGCTCAACATTTCTCCCATTGGTCGGAGCTGTACGCCGGAGGAGCGAATGGAATTTTCTGAAATCGACAAGGTAAAATGTTTGACGCTGGTTTCAATCTCTTTGCAGGGTAATTGCAGACAATGAGATACCTGAATACTTAGGCTTTGTCTTGTCAACCCACAGAGAGAGAGGATCCGGGAGAAATTTGTTGCCGCACTGAAAAAGGAGTTTGCTGGAAAGGGACTACGCTTCACTCGAGGTAAGAATTGAGAGCTGAAAGACCATCTACACAAAAAAAAAAACACAGTTGCTGCTACCATTTGTTATTTCCTAAGTAACGACAAAATAGCATTGTCTCAAAAGATATGATACAATATCACATATTTGCCTCATTTCGTAAGTTTTGACCAAATGGGGAAATTGCCATCGCTGTATGTGCAATGTTTACAGAAGGAGAGTGTTGTGTGATCGTGGACGTTGTTTCACTTTCAGGATGATTAGCAGTCAGACCTGTAACGGCATCTCTGTGTCTGTATCCAGAGGACTTTTCCTCCAGAAGAAAAACAAGCTCATCTTTGTTCTTGTTTACAGCAGCTGAGTTTAAAGATAAACCAGTTTGGCTGCTCGTCTGTCGTCTCTTATCTCCGTCTGAGTAAGAGGGCCCCTCTGTCCCGCACTAATGATGTGAGGAGGACCTTGCGCTGGACATTGGAGCCATCAGTTAACTATTACAGACACACTGTTCCCTCTCCCACCTCTGGCGACACAGCAGCAGTAAGGTGAACCAGATCCTGGATGTTTGCGTACGTGCTCTGCGAGGTGTTAGCCCTCGCTGATGACGCGTGAAGGCGGATCGCAGGTCAAACAAACAAATGAAACAGACAGGCTTGTTTCTCTCTCTCTGTGCTATATAACAGAACAGAGCAGGGTGGTGTTTCACATCTGATGAATGTATGAAGGGTTTAAAATGTCGTTGTTCTCCTGCCTCCCAGCATTTATTGCAGATTGATCCAGGAGAATAGAGATGTGCAGCATAAGCTGACACTGTGTAATGCAGCCCAACCCTGAAGGCTCCATTCACTGTATGGGGACATACTGCAAGTCCAAACAAGGACATCTCTTAACATACGTGTATGAAGACTGCGCTAGTATCAGATCCTTCATATAAAACTATGTCTACACAGCAGTGTGTGCATTTGGTGTCCTCAAAGCAATATGCTTAGTAAGCATTATTTATTAAATTAGGTTGGGTAATGGGCCAATAAGGTTACTCAAACACAAACACATGTACACATTGTCTGCACTGTTACACTACAGGGAAACAGCCTCATGTGGGATCAGTTCCAACCAATGGGCTGAGTTACTGGTGTTTATTGTCTTTACAGGGTGTGAAGGTGTGGGGCTGGAGGCGTGTAGAGGGTGTGTGAGGGATACAGCCCTTTGATTGGCTGAATTTTCCTCATCCATTTCTTTTGTCGTTGGCTCTTTAAAATGTCAGCTGAGACACTGCCAGCTGACGCCCATCCCCCCTTTGTGTAAGAGGGGGGAGGGGTGACTGAGAGAAAAGGAAAGGGAACCCTGCAGGGGACCTTTTGGCCTCATTTCAAAGGTCAAAGGTCACAGTGATCTTTTCTTTGGTGTGTTGTGACAACACCTTTACAGTCAGAATGGTGAAATGGATTTTTCTTCAAATAGAGATAATGTTTATTTATATGATAATGCCATGTGTGGAATGGACCTTGTGTCAACAAGTTGCCAGGACTGTGTGTCCATGCTGGAACTGAGGAGACCAGAGTGTCAATAACATTTGTTCTGCAGAGCTGCAGGTGATAAAAGTGAACACAAGCAAAAGGGGAATGAATGCAACAGCATCTGATGTTTGTCGTCGTCTTGCTCTAGGTGGTCTCATCAGCTTCGACATATTTCCAGAGGGCTGGGACAAGAGGCTGTGTCTCGAGCTGCTGGAGAGCGAGGGCCTCGATGCCATCTACTTCTTTGGCAACGAGACCACAGATGTAAGTTCATGTGTGTTGCAGCAGCACGGGACTCAGTCCTGCCACAGTCAGAGACACTGAAGCCATATGCGAGTGTTATGAACTCCTCTCTAACAACCACACAGATTTAAAGTTCAAAAGACACAGTATAAGATGTGGTTTGTTTTTGTCCAAGCTTCGGTGGTTGTAACTGTATTGTAACTGTTTTGGATTCTCTCTGTAGGGAGGAAACGACTATGAAATCTTTAACGACCCCCGGACCATCGGCTTCACGGTCGGCTGTCCAGAGGACACGGCCAGGCTCTGTCAGGAGCTTTTCTTTGATGCTGCACCAAATGTCTTCTGATGAAGGGACATGTCTAAACCCCTGCCCTCAGTCCCTTCACCCACAACCCCCTCTGGACTCCAGCTCGTGTGTCTCCGCTGGTTTGACAACCAGGTTTTTATGAACTGCTAAAATAGGTAACTTTTAACAGCTGGTACTGATTTTATTTCGGGGTCAATTAACTAAAACTGTTCGATAATCCAATTTTTTTGATTTTTCAAAAAGGATTGTAAGTGTTACATGTTGATGTGTGTTAAGACTGTGCCAGAAGACGTGTTGGACTGTGATGTGTAGCATATGACATCAGAGAGATTATGAAATGAAAGCTAATAAGATTATACTGTATAGCATAGAAAGATGTTTTGCACTAATGTTGGGATAATAATATAACAGTAGTTGTTATAGTCCTGGTGTTTGTACTACTGATGAGAATGAGGAAGTGATACTAAAACAGCTGACTTGTGGGTGTGTGAGATTTGAATTGAGCATCTTACTGGAAATGAAGACGTTTGATTGTGTTGCTTGGTTTGCTTTTCAGTGTTCACTGAAGTAAAAGACTTATTTAAACTTACTCGGAAAAAGCCACTCCTCAAACCCGCCAAGCAGTATGACAACTAATGTCAAATATTTTTACAAGCTGGACAATGGCGTGTATTATGTGGTTTGTAACTCTGTGCATTGATGCTGTTTTGTGTGTGTTTTGTTGTTTTCAGCAGCTGGTTAAAGGTTCAAGCTGTTTTTAAGAACAGGGTTTTTTTTTCAAAATGTGCAAACTGCCAGTCAAATCATCCCATAACAAATCGACTGTGTGTCTTTCTGTTATGTTTCCAGAAACTAATGCCACCTTAATTCTAACTGTGAATATGTTGGTCAGATAGATCAGCTGACTGTAAGCACTCCTACATGGTGATGCTCTACATGCACAGCAGAGGAAAAAAACGAATATAGTGTCGCCTATGCAGTCGAGTGATGATTTGTGGACAAATGCATTGTTAATTACAATTCACTGTAATAAATGTTTCTTTTGATAACATGTCAGCAGCATTATTATTCATTCAGTTGAACCTAAGTGGGCCTCACAAGTAGAAGGCTGTAGATTCTCCTGCCTTGTCTTCTTTTACCACTGGAGGTCGCCAGAACCCCTATACATATACTGTTGATATTAACTTAAGGCAAACACAGAACTTTACCTTTAAAATAATTGTAAGTTAATTTAGCTTTTTATAGTTTTTATATTTTTTTCCTCTTAATTCATCAGTATGTGGTGTGACAGGCTCTTGTGGGGACAGAAGACAGGGAAGCTGTGTGAAATATGTACTGATCAATATTCTGCAGAAAAATATGTTCCACTGATCAAAACATCTGGCTCAAATAATCAAACCAGGACAAACCTGAAGCAAGACAGTTCCAATGAAACCTGTGAGTCTTAAAGTGATTTAATGTTCTTTCAAGGCTCAGTAGAATTAGCGACAGGGATCAGCACCACAGTGGCTCGTCAATAAAAGAAAGTGCGCTTCAAAGTGACAGAAAGAAACAAAGGTTCACGTCGAGCTAATTCAGGCAGTGACAGCAACAGATAAGACGAGATGCAGACGGGACTGACGTGGGACAGAGGACATTGACAAAATGACACATATAACCTGCATATCTACAAACAACAATTCTGTGACAACAACTATGAAGTTGTGTAGCTCACAATCCTGATAACTAGACGTTTACAAATCACACACAGATGATGTTTTTCCCAGTAGTAGAAAAAAACGTTTTTTCTTTTGACCAAATCATAACTCCAAACCCCTTTAAAACTTTTTTTACGAGCACAATAAACTGACTAAAGCCTGGAGGCGATGTCTGGAGTGCTGCGCCAGTTCTCATAGTGGACGTTCTCATTTCTCCAGTTCAAACTTTGACTGTATTCCCCAAAATATAGGACTTTGCAATCTGAGGAACCCACACAAATCTGGACAAACCATCACAAAAACAATTAAAATAAATAACCACGCCAATGACAAGACAACCATGGACATGCATAATTCATGGGAAAATGCTTGAAGTCGCTTCCTGTTGTCAAAAAATACTGTTAATGCTTTCTAACGTTCCCTTTTTCCGACCTTCAGTACCTCTAAGTTCTAATGTCTTCCTAATATCAGCTGTTTAAAAGTGGTGACCTGAAACCCAAAACATATAACTGGATATTTAAATGTATTTGAATTTTTTGTTTAACGCAAAACAAGCTGTGATTTGCTGCTCTGAGGATTGTCAATTCAACTGGCATTTCAACCTTCTGTCACTAAGCAACACAGTCAGTCAAACTAATCAAACCCTATTCACATTCTTGAACTATTTTATTTTGCATCCATTATCTCTGTTTTCCAGACATAAAGCTCATCTGTCCAAAGTCTGTCTGGGATGTAGCAACACTGCATGTGGCAATCATCAAAAGTCATCTGACCCCTGTTTGCATTTCACATGTGAACCTGGAAACTTTTGAGAAGTAAACAAGCTGCATAGAGGGGAAGCAAAACTGAATTTAGTCTTTCAACCTAAGTCGCTCTCATCCTTCCACTTGCACTTAGTAATCAGGCCTCAGTTTGAGCTGCAACACAGTTTAGTGTATATAGTTTACCCAGTGTTTCATATTTTGCACAGCCAAAAGAGGAAAAACCACAGAAACTCTCGACTCCCGTCTGAAATTTGACTTGAAGCAGAAAAATGAAACAAATCAAGCAAGTGAACAATGGAAAAATCATGAGTGTAGTAACAGTTTATCAGCTTTGTGAGAGGACAAACATCCATCTGCACCAGCTACAGGTAAATTATTGGCTTTAACTAACACATGATGCTGTGTAGGTAAAATGTTGTTTTGTTTTCTTTTTTGAAAAAAAAAAAAAAAGATTTTAGGACAGAATGTGAGTGACCAGTCCCAGAGCACCTGTGTGACCCCGTAACCCAGCCAGGCCCGGAGCTCAGCGCCTATGAGCTGATGATCTGCCCAGACCAGGTCTCGTGTTTCGTCCCTGGGTTAAGATGTGTGATCTTCACCTCCACTGCCTGCACCTTCAGGTTCTTGGGTGGGACTCTGCAAACTTTGTACGTGACCTCGTCACCCTCGACCGGGACGTACTCTCCATCGATGCTGAAACAGAGAAGGGTCAGGGCAATGACGTGCTGTGAGGACGACACTGCAGCTCTTACAGTCAAATGAGTTTATGCATTAGTATCTTGTGGCCATTCCGCTCTGCTGTGATGCACAGAGCCAAAAGTGTGAGCGTGAACATAGTGTTTCTGTCACTCACTCTGAGATGTGAACAAAGATGTCTTCACTGCCGTGGGAAGGTCGTATGAAGCCGTGACCTTGTGACCTTGAGAAGTTCTTACACACGCCCTTAAACACTGGACCTGAGTGGGCACGTACTGTCCTGCAGGCAGAGAGGAGAGGCACGGTGAAGCTCTCGCATTATGCATGAAGTGACTCATCTCAGTGCTGTGTTGTTCTAGCCGAGTGTATCATCACGCAGAAAGAGCAGTTTGCAGTTACAGCTCATTGTTAAGGCCCGTTTGACAACAAATGCTGAGAAGTGAGATGAGAGTTTACGAAGGAGGTGAGAGGATCAAATCAACTCCTACACAAGTCTCATAGCGCTGTCACAACACAACTGCAGCGCAAATGAACGCGCTCATCAGCTGATTCACGTGTGTGAACAATACAGCGTGGAGCCTTTCTTCAGTACCAACCAACGCAAACACACCGTGACACAACATGTGCGATACCACACACATTTTCCTGTGAAATCTATGTTATGTAGGTTAAACACAGTGTACAAGGTCAAATAAGGTTTAAAAAACTAATCACTGCATGTAAACAGAGGGATACAGTAGTTTTAAAAACATTTTTCACAACAAACTCTGCAGTCAACACACATCACATCATACGTACGCTGAATATGTGCGGGTGCGTTTGGTTGGCAGTGGGCTGGGCAGACTCCGAGGCAGAGGCCGCTCCTTCCCTTCCTCCCACACTTGGCTCCCCTCCCTCAGGAAGGGGAAGGACAGGGTGAGGGGGGTGTTGGGGGAGCGCAGCGGGGTCCCGGAGGGAGATGTGACACTGTGATCTGCCATGTCAGGTGTGTCAGAGAGGAGCAGGAGGACGGTAAGGAGGCAGTGTTGGAGGCTGCTGACCCTGCTGTCTGTCTGCGGGTGTGTGTCTGTGTGGGTCTGTTTGGAGATGACAGCCTCAGTGTGGGACACAGGCTCCGAGTTATCCAGGTCAGCGCTGTCGCTTCAAATCTGGTGGTGGTGGTGGTGGGGGGACTTTCTGCGAGAAGAGACACACCACAGGGAGAAGATGGAGGAAGATCAGAGACGTTGCATGGCTTTAGATGTGATGGAGGACATAAGTCATTCCACATATTAAAGGACTGTTCCAGCAATTCATTGTAGCAAATCCACAAAGTAGGGATTAGCAATAGACATTAGCATAGAGAATGATAATAATCTATTATCTGTTTCAGGGTTATGGGATTTACATCAGTGTATTCACCATCATGTCTATATACACACACACACACACACACACACACATACACACACACACATACACGTACATATGAAGTGCGTAGGGCGTCTATTTTTACGCCCACCTCTCAGCACACGCCATGACGTCAGAACAGCTGCAGAACGCCGCCTCCAGTGGCGCGTTCGTGACGTCACTGACCAATTCCCAAACGAATAGTATTGTGTTTTATCCAACGTACATGACATTAGACGACCAGGCAGGCTACAGCTAAAACACTCAACGCTCCCACTGCTGACCAATTCAATATGTCCATATTTCCCAATGAGAAAAACAGCGCGAGCTTCCAGCTGTCACACAGCAGGAAAACATCTGGATAAGCAGAAAGAAAGATACAAAGCAGGAGGGTCGCGTCTCCTCTGGCCCGGGTCAGGGACACATCTCTTTCCTGTCCCGTGATTGTGAAAACACACGACTGTCTATGAATGTGTGTGTGTGTGTGTGTGAGAGAGAGTTTGTACCCAGAGTTCAGTCCAAACACACTGCGCTCTATATAAACACCATGAAACATTTGTTGTGTATTATCATGTGATCACATTGGATCTCTGCACACAGTCCCGGCTCGCGCGTTAGTAAACAGTGCACGGCAGAGAACCGGATCTCTGGATGTCATTACCCATCATGTCCCGACAATAGAACTTGGACAACAGCAGGAGGACAGACAGGTCCTCTCAGACACACCAGCAGCAGCGGTGGACATGTCTGTCTCATCGATCGCTCCACTGATACACAACACCGTCCGTCCTGTGGAGCAGCACAATAACACAGTGTCCCGATCCGAACACACAAAGCCTTGCTGACACGGACACACACTCCCCAGCTGCACGCGCCTCAAACACACAACCGCAACAAAACGCTACTTACTGCACCGGAGGAGCTGCTCAGTGACGAGTGATCCCTGTGTGCCACTGTGTGTGTCTGTGTGTGTGTGTGTATTATATAACGAGCAATGAAATAAATAAGTCGCCTGAATCCGCGCAGAGCGACGGTAAAGCCTGATGTGAGGGTGTGAGGTGCTGCTGAGTCTGCGCAGCTGGAGGAGACTCCGACGGCGTGTTGAGACTGGGAGTGTGCGTGTGTGTGTGTGTGTGTGATCATGTGTGTAATCTGTTGTGTGGTGCTATTATTTCTTTTGCTGCAGCCATGACTAATATGATGTGCATCATATAACTCGCTCCTGCTGTGCCGTTTGGTTCTATAGGCTTTATGTTATACACCGTTTCAATACACGTGGTGAATTATGCATTTTCTATTAATGTGCCATCACTTGCATGTGTTAATGGAAACTGTTACAAAGCAGTGTGATCACACAGCAGTTGTATCCACACTGAGATACAGTAGTCAGGCTGCAGTAAAACCTGTTATTTAACTGATCTGATTGTTTTCTTCATCTAAGTTTGTGTCAGCAGTGTCTATAGAGGGATGTCACATGCAACCCATTTCTTCTTGCTGATATAAACTGGATACAGTCTGACCTAGTTTCCCAACAGTCAACCGAGACAAACATCAACTGGCCACGCAGTTATCACATGAAACACAGCCCACCACCATTCTGATTGTACAACAAACATCAGTGCATGAGCTGCAGGGAGAGACATTAACAGAGCAGATCTATTATAAACAGACCGGGCTCTGCCCTCCACTGCGGCCTAATCCCTTTTTGTATACTTCTACAATCACACACAATGACACCGGCAGGTCACAGCCAGTGTCATAGAGTGAAATATAAAATATTACAGCGCTGTGGATGTGAACACAAATACCTGTGGCTGATATTAATATTTCAAATAAAGTGTAAACTTGAATAAATGACTGAAAAACAACACGGCCGATGTCATGTTATTCTGATCTTGAACCGAAATGAAAATGCACCATGGTATCAGTATCACTGTCAATACGAGCTGTTTACTGATATCCCTGATATCCCTGACAAATAACACTGAGAATCAAACAACTCTTACTGAGCCTAGACTCTGTGGTCTGTATATATATATCTGTGAATTATGTTTGAGTGGTAATGACATTGAAATTCAAATACTCCCTGATTTACTACTTCCTGTATTTTGATTCCAGGGTCTAAATTTCATGTACAACATACAAACTAAATGTGAAAGTTCTTCAACATTTCAATTATTAAATACAGCATAATGTAAACATGTGGGCAAGTTCCCCCAGCTGATTGTCCCTTGTCTCCCAGATGCATCTGATCCTTACATCCAGATGTCCTCTCCTTCCTCTGCAGTGCTAATTGCTCCACCACGACAGCAGCCCCAACCCCGGCTCACAGATGGTCCCCTGAAACAACAAACACAACAACTCAGATGAGCATGTAGTGATACTTTACAGTGACACAGGTCTGCAGTTACTTTGGATTTGGCCTTCCTGAGTCTCCTGCTTGTTGTTGCATCTCTTTGGGGCAGGACTTTACTTATCAAGACAGTCTCACCCCGCAGGCATCAGAACTGTGGTTTTGGCATGTCAAGTCAAATTCTTTCATGCATAGCACCACAAAGCTTGCATCTCCCTGATGACAAGTGGTAACCTGCTCCCCGATTATCAGTGTTAATTTTTCTAACGCCCTTTTTCACAGTGAAAGCTGAGCTGTTTTTATTGTTATTAATCCATCTCAGCTGGACTTATTCAACCGAGAAGTGAATTAGACCATGGACATAGATTTTGGTGACTTTAAGTAAACAAAAAATATAACTTCAACACACAGTGAGTCAGAATCCTCCAAAATAACAATGGACTTTAGCACATTTATCAAAGAAATCGGTGTGACAGTTTTTGTAGGAGTAGATCTCTTGAGCAGTTCTTGTTATCAGGTGTGTTTCTTACAATCAGAGTGTATGGTGCCTCTTTCTTCTCCCCGCTGTCCTCTGCTGGAGGCGCTGTCGACTGTCCGGGTTGAGCAGGTGTCTCTGTCGCGGCTGCAGCCGGGCCTGTCGGCGACGTATCCACAAAGACCTCATCTGTCACCCGGAAACGGATTTCCTCCCCCTGGTCCATGTAGAGGTCATGGGCCCCCTCATCTGTCTCATACTCCCAGAGCCAAACTTGCTCCGCTTCATCACTGATGCTGCAGCTAAGGAAGGTTCAACAGCTCAGGAGCTGACACATAAAAATGACACTGGTGGACTGACAACACTTATGGCGGGATACAATTTTGCAGGCTGCTGCAGTGACTCTGCTGGAATGAGGATGTCATCAAAGAAGTCCATGGTTACTGAAACAGAGATACCATGTGGCGTCAATGGATTTGCGGGGATGTGTTTCAAAACAAAGACGTTGCAACAGTAAGACAGATGTTACCATGAACTCCTTCCTGACTGCAGTACTTGATCTTGCCGACCAGGATCTCATCGAGGAAAGGATGAAAAACGACGTACCTGAAATGAACTGACACGAAGACAAAAGGGAAGATGGCAATTAAATCAAGCTGGTAAAGGTCTGGACAATATTAAATCTCTTCAGGCCTGTAGATGTGTCTCATTTAATCCCACTTTCTGTCGCTCTCTGATCTGCCACTGTTAATGTTTGTATAAAAGCTATTTTTCCTTTTAATCTTTTAGCACGACAGATTTGTGGGAAATTATTGCACTGATCAGCTTTGTCTATATCATCCTCATACCCTTAGTGTGTGATGCTCCATCTCCAGGGAATATATAGGAATCTTCCAGTTTGGTGATGTCATACAGGCAGAGGCAGAGGCCGACGTTATAGACCACCTGAGGTGATGAGAGAAGCCACAGTGCAGCTAAGAGAAAGATGCTATTGTTTCACAATTACCTCAATACAGTGTGTCGACACAGCTGATATACATTTTTCATTACTTAAGCACAGGACCTGCAGCCTTCCAGCTCATTCCAACAAGTAAATGCCATAAATCCTGAACGCATCATGCCACTGGTTGAATATTGTTTTGGCTGTAACTGCTTTATTTGTCTGTATATTGTCAGCAGATCACCTTGTTGGCCAGTTTGTTGTTGAGCTCCTCGGCTATGGCCTCGTTCAGGTGTCGCTGGAAGTCCCACGGAGAGATCCTGACAGTGTCGACCATCTCCACCAACACAAACATGGTGCAGACCGTCAGCAGCTACACACACAGACACACACAAACACACACCACCGGCCACAGCGGAGCTTAACTGTCAATCTGACAGCTCGAGTCTTTTTTTCTGTTTAAATCACCACAGCGAAGATAATTTAAAAACAGTAACAACCGTTCATGTTTCAAACGACAATGCGACATATAGCAAACCCGCGCGCTGCAAAGTCTGAAACACCTGAGGAGCCGCCATGTGAGTGTTTACGACAGTGACGTTTTACGGCGTATCGCAAAACTTAAAGACACAGTGCACAAAAACATGTTATGTTTACGTGCAGTTAAGGTTCAGTTATAGTATACACAGTATAGGCTCTTGCCTGAAAATACTGTTTGCAGCTTACAGACACGTGTTTACAGTCCCTCACTTCATCACTTCACTGACAGGTTAGGAGGTGAGAATTAATTGTAATCTTCTACATTAATCATTCATCTCACCTAAAACCATTAAAAAATCCTAAAATGATAAACCTTGTTTATGAATATGTGGGAGATTGAAAAAATATAATGAAACATAAACCCATAACTACAATCCTGATTTAAAAAAAAAAATCAATCACACTCAAATTCTATACCTGGCGATCCATTGCCAAAAAAATGGTATACACTTTAACAGTTGTACAAGTGCCAGGGTTTAAAAGTACATACATCTATGGTTATATTTGTTAGTTCAGTTTTTCAATTTCAAGTCAAGTAAACAACAACAACATAACAATATCAAATAAAGAGACACTATGGCACAGAATTTTATCTTTATTAATTTACCATTTATATTCTTTATGTCAAGATATATTTTTAAATCTCACAAGATACAAAACTGCAGGAATTTTGAATCATCTAATTTTACAAAAAGTTTAATGCTGAAACAGGAGTGAAGTGTGAGTGGAACCATCACCATGAAGTGTCATCTGTTCATATTACATTTAGTTGCTGTATTATAAGTAAGTATGGCAAATTAAATAACTGATTAAAACACTACATACAATCAGGGGATGGCTGACAGACTACAACACACTGGAGTACACCACAATGTCATCATGAATCAGGCCTGAACCAGTCAACACAAACTGTACTAATGTCCCCAAGAAGCTAATAAATGTGCTAAATGAGGGAAAAATAATTATCAAATATATTTTGGAAAGCACCAAGTTATTTATGTGGGAAACAACACTCTGTATGTCATCATGATGGACACAGTGACATTTTTGAAATGTCTTTGGAAAATGGGAGATGGTGCAAACAAAACAGCTGGGTAACAATTATTCCTTAATATTTTCCTTAGGCATCTTTGGTACAGAATATGGAATATACTGTATAGAGGTGTTTAAATATAATGAGATAAAGATTAGGCAATGGACACATTTTGTGATGATTCTCAAAGGTTTGATTTTATTAACAGCATAACCTTGGAAGGAGTCATTTTTTACCATAACATCCTTTAAGTTGAGCTGCTGTTTTTTCACTATGATAAATGTCCCTCATCATTGTGGCAAAGCTATACACCAGTTGACAGCTACAGTCTGACATTTGAGGTTTTCATAAACCACGTTCAAGAAACAACTGGTTTGTGAAACAATTAGCGAGATATGTGTATGTGTGTGTGTGTGTGTGTGTGTATACAGTATATATCACCCTGCCGCTATACATCACAAATGTAGTGACTTTTTAGTACACAGGGTTCCACCTCAGGAACTATTTAAATTCAAACAGTTTCTACCGCTGCATCAGCAGATTATGCACAGGACCAGCAGTTCTCCCACATTAAACATAGCAGCAATGACCTCAAATATCCCTAAGCCCATAAAAATATATCACAGCACTCAGTGCTATACACTAGCTATTTGTCAAAGAAAGACTCTGGTTCATATATTTATGATCATTAATCTATCTTTTCTACTTTCTGACGTGTGTATCAGTAATAAATTTCAGTTGTATGTCAGACACACAGCAGATGTATGTATGTGTAAGATGAAAATGGAAAATGAGGGAAAAAACAATGCATAGCAAAGCACATCTAAAACTATTTCAGTAATTCTACAAAGTGCTAGTGTACAGACGACTGAACACTAGGTTGTGCGTTAGTAAGCGTAAGAAGACGTCAGGCCTTTCAATGCTGTCGAGAACCAAACCTCAACCTGAGAAACTCATTCAGTTCAATGACGAACATGGCCTGTCAGCTCCCATTACAGCTACACAAGGCAATTTCACACATTGGCACACAATGTAAAAACCGGGACTTGAATTAATAGACTCGAAATATTACCAGCTCAGGTTTACTGTCTAGCAACACAAACAGCCTATTTTACCAAACATCAGGTTGTGGTTTGGATTCAATGAGCCAGCCTGGCCAATACAAAAGAGACGACGCAGAAGCCACAAGGGACAGAGATGCAATTCGATAACCTGACAAAAGCGACTATCTCTCATGTACACACATGCACACACACACACAGGACAAATAGCAGATGGAAAGAAAAAAAGGCAAGGCTATTGCTGCCACAACAGTGGCATGTGTTCAAAGAGAAACAAGCAAACAGAAATGTTTTCACATGGGCAAGCATAAAGTATGAGAACGGCAGCAGAGGGGTACAGAGATTCATGTGTTGGCTGAGCAGTATGAATACTCCAGGTCTTAAACTGAGTCAAAGCATGGTGGAATGCAGCTGAACAGACTGACTCACTGCTGCTGCTTACAGTAAATAATTCATCAGTGTGGTTCATTTAACAGTGTGGTTTGAATCACCATGTTAGAAACACATGTTCAAGGTGGCAGGTCTGAAGATACTTATATTAAAGTACATTAATGTCAGTTGAAAATATAAAGATATATATAAAGTTATCTGTCAGTTTGTACATATAACTTAGGATTTATTTATTACTTGTTTATGGCTTGTATCTGTTTTTCTACTGTTCATTTGTGTCCATGAGAGAAAGTACCGGAGTCAAAGTATGTTGTCACATACATGGCCAATAAAACAGCTTCTGATTGAATATCTCATGTAGCTTATTGAGACGTTACTATTGAATAATATTAAAGAGGTTTACTGAACTTGAGACAGGACTTAAGGTGGATTTTGCAGCTAAAGGTTGAACTGTGAAGCTATTAACCTGCCATTGCGTCACAAACCTTTCTAAAATTAAAAATTAAAGAGTAATCTATATAAATCAGGTTGGTATATTGCTTTTATGTTAATGATTCCTACAGTTTCTGCAGAGGTGAACTCTGAACCATATAATGGGAACATACCATACTGTTTCATGGAGGAAGATGAACATCTGAGTATAAAACAGATGATTCATTGTTAAATGAACAAATGTAATTTTAAAATGAGTTCGGCTGCGAAGCCTCTGGAACATGCGCTTGTTTGAGTGCTTTCTTCTAAATAAATGCCTGTCAACTGGGATTTCTTTCACAATTACCCTGCTTGTGCCTGTATGTGTGTGTGTGTGTGCATGTCTGTGTGTGCGCTTTTTATCTGTACAGCGACCTTGTGTATGTTGGGGTGTTTGTGTGTTAAAATTGTCTCTTACTCTTTGCAAAGCCCCTCTCTAGGCCCACGTTTCTACCCTTATTAAACCACCCAGAGGCCCCTCATCGGCCCCTATGGGGCCCACCTTTGTTCTTGCCACCAACTATTGGAGCTCCTTCATCCTGTTGAGGGCGGAGCCAGCCTTGAACCATTCGATCTGTGTCTCGTTGAAGGTGTGGTTTAGCAAGATTGACTCCTGGCTCCCATCGCTGTGCTTGATTACTGCCACCAGAGGCTGGGGGGAAGGACAAAGGAGGCAAACATGCATTAAGATTAATTCATGTTTCAAAGTTTCCTTTCACAACATAGTAGAAAAGCTGCTTCTTCAGCGCAGATTTTACCTACCTTGCCCGGAGCAAAGGATTTTAGGCCTGTGATTGAAATCTTGTCAGTGGGGTGTATTTTGTCGTAGTCATGGGGGTCGGCAAAAGTCAGAGGAAGCAGGCCCTGCTTCTTCAGGTTTGTCTCTGTCATGAAGACAAAAAGAGAAGAAATATGGCCATTATACTGACACATGCTGTTATTCTATCTGGTAACCAGAGATGGGCCTGTCTGACAGGATTATATTTATTACACAGAAATACAAAGGTCAAGAGAACAATGCACTCAAGTATGTCTTTGTCAGTGCTATTGATTAGCAGCAATTCGTATGATGAATCAGCTGTTTTTTATACAACATTCATGCTATTGGAAATTTTTCTCCACAAAGAGCAAATGATATTGAAAACCATGTTTTTGGTGTTTTCAGGAGCATCCGTGAAAAGATTTTCTCAACAAATGAAAAGGCGGAACAGACAGGTTTTCACCTCAACCACTCATTTGCCTAAATCCAGCCTCTTTTATGCCAATCTGGTACAAAAGGACACCAACAAAAACACAGCTGGAGGATCTTTATGTGGACTAAAGACTTAAGCCAGACTAAATCATTCGTGTTCTCTGTGGGCAAGCCAAAAGTATTATGATACCGTTTATTTTACCTTAAATTAAGATTTTAAGCATAAGCAGGATGAAATTAAATGACTCCAGCTATGACAGACTAAGTCTTGACTGATGGATGTTTGCATTTTTCTTTTTAAACTTACCGTGGATTCTGGCAAAACTCTTGACAATGATGGCGCGTCCTCCCAGGTGCCGTGGCTCCAGGGCAGCATGTTCTCTGCTGGATCCCTCTCCATAGTTCTCGTCTCCAACCACTACCCAGTTCACCCCATTGGCCTGCATTATTAAACAGATAAAACAGATCAAAGCATAACTAAAACTGCTGCCAGGAGAGGACAGAGTAGGCCAATAAAAGGAGGGTGAGTTCGTTTTTTCTTTAATTTTTAAAATTTTATATGCAATTTAGTCACTGTCACAAAAAATGGATGGAACAAACACACACACATTTCCTGTCAAACTGACCTTGTAGTGGCGGGCCACATCTGGCACACCTCCATACTCTCCTGTCAACTGGTTCCTGATCTTATTAACTGCATCATTCTCAATGTTGACAGCACCGATCAACAGATTGTTAGAGATGTTGTCCAGATGACCGCGGAATTTCAGCCATGGGCCGGCAGCACTTATGTGGTCAGTGGTGCACTTTCCCTTTACCTACAGCAACAGAGGAAAAGAGACGGGGGAAGGAGAAGAGCAGGATGATGCAGAGGGAGTTTTTATACTCTCTTTTCGGTTTCAGCCATAAAGCCAAAGCGTTCCGAAAGATATATATATGATATGTCTGAGATTGGTGAAATTCTGTAAAGCTGCTACTTGCCACTACTTGCTACTTTGCTACTTGCCATCAATCAAACATTTCTTTTATTTCCTGCTTACCTTGATGAGAACCATCATGTTCTCCAGATCTTTTCCATGCCACTTGTCAAAGGGCTCCAGAAGCTGCAGGCGGTTGCTGGAGGGATTCACATCCACCTGAACATCAGATCAAGATGAAACATGAAGGGCCTTCTAGTTATATCTGAAATAAGTGGTGAGGCAGACCTTTTGTCTCTAATTGATAATCACATTTCAGGATTGTTGAGCGTAAAAAAAGGAATCACCTTGACTGAGCTGCCCTCAGCTGGGGGATGCTGATAAGTGTCCTGGCCTGGGTCAAAGTCTCTGGCGGGGAGCTCATCACCAGTTGGGGCTTCCAGCTTGAACTTCTCTCCATTAGGGGCAGTTAGATAGTCAGTCTCAGGGTTGAAGTTTAGGGTCCCAGCAAGAGCCAAGGCAGTCACAATCTATGATGAATTACAAAGCAATTGGCCAAAAGTAACAGTGAGATGTATTTTGTGCTCAGAGGGAGAGAAGAGAGTGTGTGAGAATTAAAGTAACACAATGTGTTTACAAGCTTATGTATTTCTGTGTATTGATCTGCATATATGCAGATGTATATTACTTACCTCGGGAGAGGTGACAAAAGCATGAGTGGCTGGGTTAGCATCATTCCTGGCAGTGAAGTTCCTGTTAAAGGATGTGACGATTGTATTCTTCTCTCCTTTTTTCACATCCTTCCTGAATTAAAAACAAAATGTGAAACATACACTCAATTCCTTATTTAACTATCGTCTTTCTGCTGTGTTCAAGTAGAAGTACACAAAACTACATGTCTAAAGCCCTGTTTATTGTGTCATCTTGTAACAATGGCTGCTAGTGAGGCAAAATTAGTTTCTACTGATGAGGTGTGTACCTGTCCCACTGTCCGATGCAGGGTCCACAAGCATTGGCAAGTACAATTCCACCAACATCACTCAGGAGCTTGGCCTAGATGAGGAACAACAGGAAGTTGATGAGAGAGAGAGAGAGAGTGAGAGTGAGAGAGGGAGAGAGAGAGAGAGAGAGAGAGAAAAAAAACAAGGACAAAGTACCCAAAATGCTCCTGGTCAAAAGCTTAAATGAGTTCATGCTGGTGAGATTCTGACTCACATATCCATCCCTTTCAATCGTGGCGCGGATCTGTTCAGAACCAGGGGTGACTGTGAACTGGGCCTTGCACTTCAGACCTTTATCCAGAGCCTGCTTGGCCAAGGAGGCCGCTCTGCCCATGTCCTCATAGCTCGAGTTGGTGCAGCTGCCAATCAGACCTACAAGAGACAAGTTAAAGATAAGTGGCAGGTTCAGTGGCTATTATAGTGCTCATATATTGCAACATCAATAACACATATTGATGCTGCATATGGAAACAGACAAAATACAAGATAATAATAATAATAATAACAACAGCAATAATAATAATAATAATGCAGATAATTTTCTCATTATACTACAGTCATTCTGTCCAAGGCTGAAATAATACTATATTCAGTCATCATTCTTGTAGGTTATTGTGAAAAAGATTTAGTTACATGACAAAGCTGTAGTATGATCTTTCAGCAACACAGCTAATGCTAGACCAAAGCAAGAAATATCACATTTCATAAGAAAATGCTTTATAATTTGAAATAGGGTAAGGAAATATAGCTGTGTCACAGTCACTGACCAACTTTAACCTCCAGGGGCCAGCCGTTCTTCTGAGCTACAGCGCCAATTTCTGACACAGGGTGGGCCAGGTCAGGGGTGAATGGTCCATTGATGTGGGGCTTCAACTGTTAAAAAGAAAAAAGAGGCAAAATGAATGCTGCTTTGTGCACCATCAAAACCACATGATACTCGACAAGACGAGATGAAGCAACGTTGGTGGATAAAGGTGGAGAGGAAGTCTTTTACTTAAATTCCTCTTAAGAAGACCTTTATCTGAACATTAACAGAATTTTGCGGGTCAGTGATAGAGTTATCTATATGTTGTTGGTTTATTTCCCAACTTTCCTGAGTGATATTAGTGACATATTGATAACACTCATTCCACTGTGCATTTAATTCATAATTCTATGCAATATGTGTGTGTTGTGTATTCACAACCAGGCATTGTACAACTAAACATCAGGAAGCCAAGGATCTCTGACTCACCTCACTCAGGTTAATCTCAATGACCTGGTCATATTCACAGCCTTTATCTGGGACCAAATCATCTTTGAACTGATCAGCCAAAGAGGAAATTTCTGATAAGGAATGGGGAAGAAGAGAAAGTCAGAGAAAAGACTCGCTGAAAAAAGACTTAACATGCAGAAACTAACAGTACATGACTGACCTCCACGGCCAGTTTTCTCCAGGTATGTCCTCATGCGGTGGTTGTAAGGGAAAACAGATGTGGTGGCTCCAATCTCAGCACCCATGTTACAGATTGTGGCCATTCCTGGTATTCAAAAGGCAGTGTTATCATAGCAAAAAGTAAATGCATTATGTATTCAAACAAGAGATAGTTGTTAAAACTACTTGTTGTTAATTACTTTGGTTCTCACATTAAAACATAAAGACATGTGATGTCTCTCATGCTTACCAGTGCAGGAGATGGAGTCTACTCCGGGCCCATGATACTCCACAATGGCTCCAGTACCTCCCTTTACAGTCAGAATGCCAGCAACTTTCAGAATTACATCTTTCGGAGAGGTCCACCCAGACAGAGTGCCAGTCAGCCTCACTCCAATCACCTAATGGAGCAAAGCACATTGTCTTTAACGGTTGAGAAAACAAACACCTAAGAGTAATTTGTGGAGACACGCTGTGATTGAAAACGGGCCAACAGAAAGTTAATTAGATTCAAATTACTTTACAAAATTCACAGAAACTCACATTGGGACACTTGAGCTCCCAAGGGATTCCAGCCATGACATCCACAGCATCAGCTCCACCCACTCCAATACAGATGGCACCAAGACCACCACCATTAGGAGTGTGGGAGTCTGTGCCAATCAGCATTACTCCAGGATATGCATAGTTCTCCAGGATGATCTAGACAAAGAGAGATATTTTACGGGTCTGATACTGGATTTTATATAAAATGTACATTTATGGATAGGACATCTTCTCGAAGCGCTAGACTCAGCCAAACATAGTTTTAAAAAAGAAATTATGCAAGTGGTACAATAATTTCTTAAGCAATGATTGTATGATTATTCTTTCTGCACTGTGAGTTAAAGTAAATCTAACATCTCATTTATAGGATTGTTATAAATTAGTGACTTTACCTGATGAATGATCCCTGAGCCTGGTTTCCAGAAGCCAACTCCATATTTGGCTCCAGCTGTTGCAAGGAAGTTGTACACCTCATGGTTCACCTCCTGAGTTAAGAGTTATTACCGAGGTGTTACAGATTCTGTTGAGGTTATTTTCATGTACATATAAAAATAATCTTGGCTGCAGTAATTAATCATGAGTCCTGCCATTCATCCTAAACTCTAGTCAGGTGGTGAGCAACAAAATATGAACAAACCTATAGTTTTGAATAAAATTTTTATCCACTGTGCCCATACTATAAGAATTATACTGTTGGCAATGTTATTAGTATGGATATCAAATGTGTGTTTGTGTGACTGGCCATAAAAAGATTTGTTATACTCTTTTCTCTCTCTCTCTCTCTCTCTCTCTCTATATATATATATATATATATATATATATACAGTATATATATATGTACACACGCATGCATGTATTCACATATATTATCCCTCACCTTAGCCCTTTGCAGGTCTTGAGCCCCTCCAATCTGAGCCTCAATTAGGTGATCACAGTGGATGGTGGAGGGAACAGCGACCGTGGGCAGACCGCTGCTGATGAACTGAAGCATTGCCATCTGAGCTGTAGCATCCTGCATTGCCACACGATCTGGACGCAGGCGCAGATATGTGCGGCCGCGATCAATCTCCTGCCCTGCAGGATCATCCAGGTGACCATATACTATCTTCTCCGACAGAGTAAGAGGCCTGTTGAGTCTGTTAGGGAATATTGGTGGGATGGTGTGGAAACAATTAAACCTTGTTTGTACAATAATGCTGAGATTAACTCAGAAAGGCAAACTGGCACAAGACTGGAATAATGTTTCAGTTACTTTCAACAATAATTTTCTGTGTGTGAATGCACTTTCATGTTTGAAATGTTTCATTTTGGCCCATAAAGTCTAACAGTACTTTTGTAAAAACAAAATTTTGAGTGGTTGCGAAGAAACATGGGCTCTGTTCAGACCTGGTATTAAAGTTACTACATTATTTCTGCTCATGAAGACCAAATAATGTTTTTTGACTGTATTATGCGTGTACATACTGTATGTGTCTGTGAGTCATTGAGAATAGTCAGTTGCGGGTGAGTGAATCAACCTGCTACGAGCAATTATTTTGAAATATGGTTTCATGTATTAGAAAAACTAAACGGTGGTCCACGATGACATTGGGGCAGTAGTCACTAATAAATCCACATATGGACACTAAGAAGATTAAATCTACTTTCAGTTCATTGTGAATTTGTTGCAGGTCAGAGGACATCAGCTGAGTGACTGACTGAGTGACTGACTATGACATTAATAGTCACTGAAACATAAGGCTTTACTGATACATTGATTACAGCATGAGGCAAACTAAGCAAAAGAGGGTAACAATGGATCATCTAAAGTTAGCTTCTTAGCACTGCTTGCTCTGACAAGTCAACACTTTAAATGTCACAAGATATACTGTGCAGCTGTAATAAGCACCAGCCATTCTTGTAACTGAAATCAAGCACTGTGCATATGTGCATGAGTACTGACTGGTGCTGACCTCCTGCGTACTGTGTTGATGTTCTCATGCATCTTCTCATAGTTAACACTGGAGCTGGGTTCAAAGCGGCTCATGGCCACCTTGGCTTTGGCACTGAAGGCTGCAGAGACATGAATTCTCCTCACGCCAGTTCCAAGGGCCAGCTAGTCCAGGAAGAAAAACAGTACAATTCAGAGAAATAAGACAATAAACAACTTTTATTATAGATTTCCAGATTAGCACATAGAGATATGAGTTACTCAATAACTATGCAGCAGAAAGAGGCAATCAAATATGAAAGACTGAAAACAGATAACCAAGAAGCAAAGCGGGCGAGACGAGTTAAAACCTAATCTTGCTCTGTACCAGAGTCCCTAGTAAAACTGAGGCCTGGAGAAGATTAACAAATCCTTCATTAGAGTCAAAAGGGGGTTTTAAGATTGGATAGATTTTCTGCAATTTCACAGCAAAAGCATTCATTTCTTACCTATTTTTTAGATTATGTTGTTTGTCCGAGCTTACAGTGGGATGGAATGTAAACAAGTGATTTACACAGGAAGGTCATCCTTTGTGATATAAAGCAGGAGGGAACTCTTTATGGAGTATATACAGCTCATATTGCAGGGATTAGCATTACCTGCTAGACTGTTACTGACAGTCAGACAGCCTGTCTCCTACACTGTTAATTATGTATGAGCACTAGACATTAGACAATAAAATTAGTACTGAGGCCATTACAGCACCTTGATACCAGTACTTTTCATCTGCAAATTGACTGTAGGTTTCATGAAGTACAAAAATGTGTAAAATAACATGCCATCTTGTATTTTGTTCTCCATTAGACATACATTTTATTCACATGAATAATGGCTGTTGGCATATGTTAACTTGTGATGCTGATTGTTTCTATTGTCAATTTCAGATAGTTTTATTTTAAAAAATCAAATAACAAAATAATAGTCATAATAGGAAGATGATTTTACCAGAATCATTCTGGTAGCAGCGAATCCTTATTAAAGGATGTGTACATCCACTTGTGTGCAGCTGTCAGAAGAACAGTCAGAGTCATCAGCTGTCAATAACACAACTCTGTAACCTTGCAATCACCTTGCTACCATCACGACGCGTTTGTGCGTTAATGTACGTCGTTCGTGTAAAATGCAGACAGAATAAAACAACATAATTCATAATTCATGGTTAACTTTAGTTGCCGTCATGTTGGGCATGTTTCTAATCATTACAACGCGTCGCTGACAGGTGTCAAACAGGGACGCTGTGACCTGACGAACAGAGGGTTGGGTGCGACTCGGTGTTGCACATTTAACGCGCCCACGGTCCACTGAGAGCGGTCTAGGCTGAACCACACAACATAATATATGTGCTGTCACATGTGTACTCAAGAGCACGCAGTTAAATGCCCTATAAAAGCAAAATAACAGTTTCTTACCCGCATTCTAGTGACTGTCAAACAATAAGACGCCATTTTGTTCACTGACAAAGATGAGAGTCGCACCAGTGTGACGTCACTGGTCGCGGAAGCCCGTTACTTTAGTCTGAAAATAATATACTTACATGCATGGCTTTTTTTTCAGCTTGTATGATAAGACAGTCAAATATTTTGCACTTAAAAAATAAATATCCCTGTAGGTTTTATATGACATTTCATTTTATAATTATTATTATTATACAAAATATTTTTACAATTATATTGAATAATAATAATTATAAAAACATTTAAATTACTATTTATGTATTATAAATTTACAGCAGACCCCACATGTTATGTTCAAAAGGACACAGCGGTAGTAATAGTAATTCAATAATACTTCCATTTTCCAGATTTTGACAGAGGCCGTTCATTGCAGTTCTACCATAACTGGGCTTTGACTATTTTTTGCAACATCTTTGTGACACTGACTGCAAAATATATTGTGCGTTTATACACTAAAATATTACTACATCTCTCAGTACTTTCACCTCTAAGAATAAATTCATTATAATGATTATAAAAGGAATAGATTTTGTCAGAGGCTCTTCACTTATAATCATATGTCCACATCTTAGAACTAAAAACAATGAGGGAGAGAGAGAGAGAGAGTGTGTGTTTAGTGATTAGAACACCATTTCCCACAAGCTTTTGTTAAAGTCCGTTTGCTTTGGTTGGCTGAATGGACGCTGCGGCCCTATAATGTGCAGGTCCTCCCTCATCTCAGCCAATAGAGACTCTGTTGCTATCACCGCTTATATTTTTAGCAAATCCTTCAGCACATATAGAAACTACAAATATCTCGCCGCCAAATAAACTAGACCCAGCTGAGCAAAGTTTGTCATTTCTGTGTATATTTGTTGTCAGTAAATATCCAAGTAATGCGACTGTAAATTGCCATCGTGTTTACAAAATAAATTCAAATGTTTTCCTATACAAGCTTGTTTTTAAATCGGTCTGTTGGTTTATATTATAAATGATAAATTACTGATTATATAACGTTTCATTAGCACGGAATCGGGCATGATAACAGTCATACAGAATATAATTACAAATAATATCTATTTACAGATGCTGTACATGTAGTCTATGGTTACACTGTGATGAAAGTAGTCCCTGCCGTCACGGGGGTGTGGGCGAGTCACCGTGTATAAATACGCCGGGTTGTCAAACAGTAAAGTTTCTGTGGATCCTCCATGTAAACTGTCAGCTTGATACATCCCCTCCAGCACGGAGACAACTGGACCGCATTCAGAAGAGACACAGCATTGGAAAGGTGAAATATACCTACAGCTCAGCGTCTGAACCGAAATCAAACATTTACGCCCAGATCTATAAGACAACACAGGGGATTTGTAAGAGAAACGCAGGAGGCAAGCTAAGCCTCGGTGGCGATAGGTGAGTAGCTAACTGTCAGCACATAAAATAGACCCGTTTCAGCCCAGTGTCCTCACAGGGCAGTGAGTTGACAGTTGCATGTTGCTGTGTGTTTGTGTTTTTTTTCTTTCCATAAGCTTTGTACATTCGTCAAAATGCACCGAGCGTAATGAATCGTTGTTTGTCGGTTGTTTATGCCGAGGGGGGACTCTCCTCTCCTCCTCACCGCTCAGTGCTCTCTCTCGGTCGATAGGCTGTTAAAATCTCCATTAGCTTAATATTGCAATTTACAGCGTCAGTTTGGTAAGAAGGGATTCTCTCCTACATGTTAGCTAAACCAGTGTCCTTCCTGCTCCACTGCCGTGTGACTGACATATGGCTGTAATCCCCAGGTAGACCCCGCTGCCCTGTGCCACAGCTTGTCACCACACATGAAAACCTGCTTGATGTATTATTCTCTTTTTGTACATTAACCCTGCATCATCTGGCAGGCACATACATCAAATATTTAAAGTTTTATTGTGAGAAAACTAGTGGGATCCAGCAAAACAAAGGGAAGATTTTTTTTATAATACTCACTTCCCATTTTAGACTGATTTCAGTGGTGAATAGTTAAATCTTTGCACTGATACCCAGTACTGTTGTTTCTAAACCATATCTAATGTAGCTTGTGCGTCTTGTAATATAACATTGGCTCTGCGGCTCAATAGTTAAACCTGCCTTGTGGATGCTTTGCAGCACACAGTCCCATTTTCAGCTCTCATAATGAGCCCATGTAAACAAAACTATCACTGTTGATCCTGCTCTTGCTCTGACCTGCAAATACAGGCAGTGAAAAATGAAACCAGCCCCTGCAAGCTGTGTAACATATCTGCAGGTGAAGCAGAAATGTATGAAAATGGTGAGGGGGGGTTTATATATAGAGTGTTATATATAAAGATGTGTGTGTGTGTGTGTGTATAATTTATTATTTCTTTAAAGAAACCGCAGGCTGTGGTTTATGGTTTAGTACAGCCACTGCGCCATAGAATCAGAAAATCTATATATATTTACTGATTTATTCCTTTGCTGTCATTGGATGACATTGGAGCTGGTGTATTTTGCCGTTGCCTTTTTTGTGACAAGTGGGGGGGAAATGCAGTAAAAGCTGTAGGTAGCTTAGCTCTGTGTGCACCCACGGCTTTTGGCTTTTTTATGGTGGCTGCTGCAGGTAATGTGCCAGTGGATTCTCTTGATCCTTCTGCACACTCTATTTGACTCTTTAACTCAGGTAATAGAGAGAAATTTGCACCACAGATTATACAAAATGGGGTCCTATTTATAGCCTACGACCAACCCCCATCTTTTCCCTCAATGTCACCTTTTTCATGCCAAAGGCAAAATGTAAACCTCATCTTGAGCCCTCAGTCCCTCAGCCCTGTGTTTAGCTGATGCAGCATGATCTCTAATAATGTTAGAATTGTCTTTAATCGCCAGCGTCTTTCTAATCTCAGCTGTTGAATCCCCATCTGGCAGGGACTCTGAGTGAATTGTTTGTGTGTATGCGAAGGGGGAGGGGTGATTGTGCGCACTGCATGGTGGGACATGGTGTTTCGTGGAGTCGATTAACTGTCCTGCCATTTTATACCTCGTCCTTTAGGGAGGCATGTGTTGTTGTTGTTGTTGTTGTTGTTTTTTCTGCTTGGATGTAAATCTGTCTTTTCTGCTCGACTCTGATGAATGGCTTCTGTGCGACTGTTAAGACATTAAGCAGGTCACACTCTGAGAGATCACTTTTAGATTATCAAGGATTTATGAAGCACAACATGGCATCTGTTACATCTATCCGTGCATCCTGCACTTTTTAGATCCAGCCGATCTAACATCTGTAATGGCAGTGCCCCGCTAACAAACAAATACAGTATTCAATGAACGCACTCACTGATGAGTAAAGCTCATCACAGTCTTATCTAAGTAAGAAGTATGATTACTTAAAAATAAAATTCCTGAAGATATATTGTTTTTTCATACCAACAAATTTGAATGCTTGTATTAGTCCTTTTTACATTCAGTGTATGGAATCACCAGAATGATTAACTGTCCA
The DNA here is from genome assembly GCA_016785345.1 of Trinectes maculatus. Taxonomy (NCBI): domain Eukaryota; kingdom Metazoa; phylum Chordata; class Actinopteri; order Pleuronectiformes; family Achiridae; genus Trinectes; species Trinectes maculatus. Next base: position 523,192 of record JAFBJQ010041271.1, read on the forward strand.
TAGCTAACAATAGGAAAACCTGACTTCCCCATGTCCCTGCCAAGTAAAATAACTGCTTTCTTCTGTTTTGCTCTTCACAGCTGTGACGGTGTAAAACAGCCTGCAACGAGCTGCCCCTGCCTTCAAGGTGCCTTTACAATGGTGATACTGCAAGAATCACACATTTTCTAATAACCAGGAGGAAAAAGCCCTTGTTACAGTTGCATTGCCTCACTTTCAGCACCATCATTTTGAAGCTTTGCTCCCAACACGGCGCTAGCCCAGCACAGCCATGCATCTAGAAGTGAAGGTTGCCCTCAACTTCATCGTATCCTACCTGTACAACAAGCTGCCTCGGCGTCGAGCTGACCTCTTTGGTGAGGAGTTGGAGAGGATTCTGGTGTCTCGCTTTGAGGGTCACTGGTACCCTGAAGCCCCTCTCCGGGGCTCTGCTTTCCGCTGCATTCACCTGGGAGTGCCGAGGGACCCAGTGGTGGAGTTGGCTGCCAAGAGGAGTGGACTGGACACGGAGGAAGTGCGTGCAAATGTTCCTGCGGAGCTCAGTGTGTGGATCGACCCTTATGAGGTGTCCTACCAGATTGGGGAGAAGGGGGCAGTGAAGGTGCTCTACCTGGAGGACCCTCCAGGTCTTGGCTGTGATGGCGAGAGGGCTGAGGGGGTTATCAGAGAGGCTAAAGGAGATGCAGAAGCAGAAGAGGCCAAGAATCTCGGCTTCAACCCAGATGCTCAGGTGTTTGTGCCAATTGGAAGTCAGGCATCTCCAGCCCTCATGGCCTCACACTCCAGCTCTCCTACACCTCTGTCTGCGCAGCCATGCCCCGGTCTCTTCAGCTACCCAATCTCCACCACGCCCACTGACCCTGCTGTCCACTCCTCCAACACCTCTACCCCGTCCCCTCCCAGTGGCGGGCTCCCATACCTCGCCACTCAGCCACCACCCGCTACTCTCCCCACCGCCCGTCCTCAACCCATCACCTTCACTACCGCCAGCTTTGCCGCCACTAAATTTGGCTCAACCAAGATGAAGAAGTGCAGTGGCACAGGGTCACCAGCCAGCTCTGGGGTTGTGCTACCATCCGCCCAGAGAATGCTCTCCCGCTCTCCTACCACCATCTCAACGCCAGAGCTGCTCAAGCACAAGCCGCTGTCTCTCTCTTTGCACTCCCTCGGAGGTCCAATCCCCAGCCAGCTGTCTCCCAACGCCAAAGAATTTGTTTACCCAGGATCCCCAGGCCCCCTTTACTTTGAAGCTGACACCCAGCCCATGCAACCTCATGCCAGCCCTTTCCAGCCCCCCCACACTGTTAACACCCATCCGTCCTTTGACCCCTTCTCCAGCCCTCCTCCTGCCCAGAGTGTGGGCATCATCAGCAGCAACGGAGGAATCTCTTACATGGAGAAGCCGCCATTTGTCGAGGGTTTAGGGAGCTACAACCTGCAATATCCCAGCCAGTCCTTCCAGCCTGTGGTGCTGGCCAACTAAGCCTTCATATGTCAAGAGAAGACTAAGGTGTGAGGACAGTGATGCTCCTGATATTTTCAGTTTTTGTAAGAAATTGTTCTAATACTAATACAAGATTAATAATTAGTTTTACTACAAAGATTTAAAATACCGCATTCACTGAACAGTTCATGTGATTTGATTTGTTCCTCCATAACGCCCAGTCCTGCCCTCTCCCATTGTCCATTGCTGTTACTCATTGCTGTTACTCATCATGTCTGTGTGTTGGCTTTGAAGGGATGGGTAGGGATGAGTTCCTTTCTACCTTTAAGCTCTTGCCAATCTTTTTTATGTTTATTGTTTTGCATCGAATGTTAATGTGAGAGACTTTTTTTTTCTAAGTCTAATGGACCCAGCTCTAGTAAAGCGCCATTTTGCACTGCACTGTCATGCTGTGGAAAAGGACCTTGCCAACTCCTGCAGGGAACAACGGCTGTGGAAAGCTCAGCACTTTGCTCTGCAATCTGCTCTGCCCTACTTGCTACAAATACACAGAGAGGGAGGCTCTGCTGTCGCTGTGTGTAGTTGGGTTTTGTTGTGGCTCTGTGTGATCAGGAGACACACTGATTGTACGTTACGCCCATTACCCTTGAAACACACTCGTGCACAGGCCCAATTTGAGTTGATGTCAGCGGGTGTATATTGGAAGCAGTTTATTGTCAGGTGGAGCGTGTACATGACAAGGGTCCAAATGAAGGCGGAGCAGACGAGGAAGCAGTAGGGAGAATTTGTATGTGAAGGGAGTGATGATGTAGAATGTAATGTAGCCGTCAGGTTAAACCTTGGTGAATGTTGAAGGCAAATAAATTTCTTTGTATTTTTACTACACCAACTATGTGCTGATACCTCAGTTTCCCACACAGGGATGCAAGTTACAGTTTCACACGTGTTTTCAAATCGAAAGACGTACACAGACACACACACGCACACACACACAATTCCAGTCAGCAGTGTATGAAGGTGAACAGGCAGAGAAGGTGATAAGGGGGAGGGGATGCAGCAGCTAAGCAGTAGGGATTGTGATAAATGGCTTAGCATGACTTTGACTATGAAGGAGAGGATTTCCTCTGCATGAGAGGAGAGACTGTAAGACAGGAGGAAATGAGAGCGAGAAGCAGCTAGAGGGTTCTGTTGCCTCTGTTACATGCAGAGTGTATTGGCTTAGAGTGCATCACTTTAAAACGCAGAGCACGTTTACGGTGAGTTTAAATGGTACTGAAGCCAGAGACGCACACTATTCCCTCCATCCTCTTAACATTCTTCAGTGATCGCTGCTTCTCTGGCTGCTACAAAGACAAAGCAGAATCATACCGCTTAGGTGGCGCTCTCTTCCTTCCCTCTCGCAGTAATGTAGACAAAGGTACAAAGAGGAATGTTCTTTCGTGTGGCTTTTGCTGCTTTATTGGATAGCTTATTCTCAATATGCTTGTTGGTTTGGACTCTACAGGAAATGATACCCCCCCCACATGTCCATTGGAGCTGTCCAGCACTTTATTAGTGGTCTGCTGATGCTGTGTGTCGCCCACAGACATGAGCACTTTGTTCTCTGGTCAGTCAAGACACTTTCAATTCAGCTGTCATGAAATGCATTGGAGATTCAAATGTTAGTTAGGTTGTATTGCATCTCGCAGCTGTGGAGATGTTGTCAGTCGTGCGTTTTGTTGAGAGATTTCTAGACTCGTGTCCATAAATGTTTTTGAATGACCAAGAACCCCCGTGACTTGTGCTCATGCTGGTATAGCTTTGTCACAGCTCGTCATATGCATGAAAGTTTTCTTTCTTTCTTTTTTCCCCCTGGGGAAAGGTAGAGAGGGACACATCTCTGTAAATGTGACTGTGAAGAAAAGATGCATTTCTAATTTCTCTTTTGTATTTTATTTCTATATATATATTTTTGTTTTGCGTATGATCACTTGCATTTGTTTGAGTGAGACATGACTGCAGTCCAGGAATATGTACATAAAAGGTTCTTATGTTGAGATTCTTTGTTTAGTTTCTTACATGCTGAGGTTATTTTTTCAGAAAATGACATGAATATATGCAAACTGAGACAAAAAATAAAGATGTACAGAATAAAGTATTGAATGTTTATTGTATCTTGTAAGCATTTGTCTAATAAGACGGGTAAATGTATTCATTCTGCAAGTTGGTTTTGGAGATTTAGTTACGAATGTTTACAGTGGGTTTGTGTAGGAAAAGATGGCTGATATCACATTTTCTGTGCTCCCAGGGCAGTCTGACAACACTCGTCCCACAGGCAGTACATTGAAACCAAAAATTTTTTTATTCATTTGAATTTAACATCCACCTTCCCAGCTCATGTGTCACTATCTTTAAAAAAATACACCTTTTTTTTCTTACTGCACATCAGCATAACTTAAAAACACCCATCTCATCTATATACTGCTGCCGTATTTAATAAATAATCACTTTCCTAATGTTTATATTTCCCAGCTTTATCATCTAAACCCCATCAGCCTGGTCCTTTGGTCCTGATACTATAGCCATATCCCAGACTGTCTTTGCTTACACAGATGCTCATCCTCCTCTTGTGCAATGTAACGCCATAAGTTAAATTACCCTGAAGAATTCAATGGGTTTCTACCTCCCTGCACCCTGGACAGTAACTCCACGAGGATGCCAGTGTTAATGACAGGTTTTGGAAGGAAATGAATGTGATTTAGTGTGTGTGAATTTGATCTAATGTTAGTCAACCCTGGTTGAGAAGACCTGCATAAAATAGACAGACGGAACTGCTTATTGTTTTGTGTGTTTTATAAGTCTTGGAGAAATTGTATTAGTCACCTGCATGTCAGAAATGTCCAAGCGTTTCCCTTTTCTTCTCCACATTTGTCAGATATTGCAGCGTAAACAACTTTGCATCACAAAATGTCCTCTGCATACACATCTGGCTTTTGAGGTGAGAGATGCAAGGATGTGAGTGCGCACTGTAAAAACAGATTCGACACTTCAAAAGAGATAAGACGGTGTGTTACACACACAGCCAGACGTCTGTTGCAGCAGGCTGTTCTATGACCAGGGTTGGTCATTAATGAAGAGGAAAAACAAGAATTTTTTTATTCCGATGTTCTTTGCTTATATCGATGTGTGCGTTTTGTTTTGCACTTTGGAAAATTTCATTCATAAAAGAAGTTTATTTTCTATGTAAAATTTAACATTTGAGAATAAATAGAGTTCAAAGTTCAGATGTATAAATATATTGCTTTCTTTCCTGCCTGTATTTTGTTATTTTTCCTATTTTGTATCAGATCTGTACACGCTGTAGATGTATAATGAATCTTTCACTACTGAAATGCAATGACCTGTTTTCTGTGCTGCCCCTCAGGAATGGGGAGTTACTATTGCAGTTTCTTATTGTATCAGATTCTTTTTTAAGTTTGTAATAAAAACAGACTGGCAAAAATAAGCATGGAAAATAAGCTAATTGTGTCGTCCTGATTGTTTCTGGGGTCGCAGGCCTGCGGGGCCACAATTAAGGGGGAAACTATTGCAGACATGAATCTTCTACTCTTACTGTCCATACAAAAACAAACAAAAATCAATTAATGTTGAACATGCTGCAGATCAAAGGTTGTGTAACATGAGGTTCCTGTGGAACACCTCAGAGCAACGTGTCCTCTTCTTGCAGTATATAAATTCACGTGATGTTTGATCAATAATAAAAGAGACGTCAAAAAATGGTGAGGAGCCAGAGTGCTCACCACCTAGCTCAGCTGGACCCATCCCAATAGATATTACTATAAATGTCATCATCCAGCACTGTCTTGAGTGTATGTGTGTGTTAGTGTCTCGGATGTGAGGTTGGTTCTGGCATGTGAGGCAAACACTCGGCTGTGCTTTCTATAGTAACATGTGGTGCTGTGACATTAACCACGATGCTTGGCTCCTCCTTGGTTTTCCTTCGCATCGTCGCCCACGAGCTGAACCACCCCCACCCACTCACATGTCTTCGGCAGCATCCCTGCTCTCCATCTTTGCCTGTCCATCGTCTTGTTTGCCTTCTGCCTAACACACCCCTCCCATTCTCATTCACTCCGACTCTTCCCTTGCTCTCCATCTTTTTTCCTCTCTCCCCTCCCATCACTCACACCACCCGATCCGTTCCTCTCCTTCCCCTCTCCTGATTCCCAGAGCCCCTCCCTTGCTTCCCCACTTTCCTTTCTCTACCATCCACACACAAACACACACACACACACCCTGCTGCTCTTTGAGCCTGCTGCTGTTATGCAATACTGCTCCCCTGTGTGTTGATGTGATCATTACGCAACATCTCCTACTCCTCTGGAATACTGATGAGCAGCAGGACCAAAAGAAGCCAAAAGACAGGGAAAGAAAACAGCATGTGAATGACAAAACATATCTCCCATTTTGTGTGAACGTATGTGTGCGTTCTGGGTGGACAGGCATGAGATGAGTTCCATTAGTCCTCCAACCTGAGCTTCATGCTCTCTATTGTTTCTTTGTCTCTGCACCAGTGTCCCTCCCAATGTCAAACCCCGAGCCCACATGTCATTAAATCACAATTTATTTCATATAGGTTACAAGATACAGTTAGGACATGGCACTGCAGTTGCAATTATCCCATACAAGGTTAGAATAATACAAAAACACCCAACAAAAATGTATTTATACAAAAAGAGAACACAAAGCAAAACACAGTATAACTCTATACATTTCTAATATGTTTTTTAGAAGTATTGTAGCTACTTTGAAGAACAACTAAGTGTCAGTGATGCACGGCACCTGAAGCCAATACCAACAGTTTCCGACCAGAACCTAAAAACAGCTGTTTAGAACTTGTCTTCCCCTGCACCATCCAGAGACAAGGGGGAAAAGCCCACCTTCACATCACTGTACTGTGTAAAAGTAAAGAAGCTTTTACTTTGTCTGCAGGTGGGAATACACATCTACATCTGCAGGTCTAAAGAGCAGCTGTTAGTTTCCTTGCCCATTCGTGGTACAGGTTGGAAAATGCAGAACCAGATCTGCAACCTGCTGAAACTGAATAATCAACAATTACAGGCCAGTTCCATGAGACTCTTTGCATCAGTAAAAGACATTGCTACATCATATATACAGTACCATGAAACAACTTGAGTTATCACCTTTTAAAAGGCTTTCTTGTCCGGTACATTTGAATTCAGTTAGAAAATAACTCGTAAAGTTTGCATTCATCAACTGCATTGATGCAGTCAATGAAAGCCGAAATTTTGAATATCAGAGAAAACTAAATATCACGGGACAGAGGTGTCCATTATACGACACTATCAGAAAACTGAAAAGACAGAAATCATCAAGAAAACACTGAAGCACCAACTGATCCAGCGTATCAGGATCCACATCGATTCAAAGTAAAAAACAACAACAGTCCACACAGTGATCGAAAGATGCTGTTTGCAGCTCATGTGTACCCCTAGGTCAAGAAGTGGCTGCGCGTAATAAATGGAAGCTATAAACACATGATGTCATAACTGAGATGTTTTTGCTGTTGAATTGGACAGAACTGTACAAGAAACCATCACCCCCCCCATCCAAAAACATATATCTCGTTTTCAGTAATATGTTCACAGACATAAGTACACTTGGTGTGGTGTATAATAGTCAAGAAAAAAATAGAAGTTTAATCGGTTTCATGCATTAGGATCCTAGACTACAAACAACTTTGGAAGCACAAACGACTTTGGGGCGTTCCTATTTAGTACGTCATATCAACTTTACACATATCATCACTAAAATAAACGAGCATTACATAACAGAGTATTATTGCCACATTTATTTCCTTTTCAAAGATTATGGCGATTATGATCACAAAGCGACTGATCACTTAGTATGCATCAGTCAAAGACACTTGAGATATAGAGTCCCATAACAGTCTGTAATGTATTTTAAGAAACAACATCAGCCACTTTGGCAAAGCTTTTTGCCAAATCGAGCTGAGCTGCCCTTTAATGTGCTCTCTGCTTCAGCCAACACCACTCTGTAGCCCTGCTAAACTTTACCCATTCAAAGTAGGAAGTGTTGGATGAGGTAAATAAGTGTGTCTTGTCCTTTCAGCGTTCAGACACATACTGTATTTATGTTAAGAAAAAAAGATCAACGATATAAATCTGTTTTTTTTAAATAAATATCCAAAAGCACAGTTTATCCATTTAATTCCCTGCTTCATTGGTTTTTATCATAAGTACTCTTTCTCAAAGCATACTGAATTATCTGACATATTGTTGTACATCACAATCAACAGATGCGTTATTACCATCAGAATAAATACAGCACTCATATTGACTATTTGGCAGATATAAGGAATAGTACTGGGTTAATAAAGACACAGTCAGAATTCCTGTTTTAGGAAAATAAAACATGAGACAAACATTTTTTAAAAGGTTTAGAGCCAGTCAACTTTGGGCCTGGCTATTTTTTTTTATCACCCCAGCTATCACTACACTATAGGCAGGTAGTGGCTCTAGTGCCCCCTGCTTGCAGTGTGCAGTAAAATAAACATCCCTATATACGAACACACCCCTCCACTGGTGAGGGCCCTTGACATCATCAAACATATTATGCCTTTGTCTGCAAATATAAACCTACAGAAAATCTTACAAACTCTTTCTCCATCATCTTAACCCCCAGTCTGCCTTAATTAATAAAATATAGTGTGAGGCTTTGGAAGCTGATCTGAGGTTAGTAGGAAAGGAAACTGAATCACAGTACCTTAAAACTGTAGTTCATGCATGTTTTTTTTCCCCTCATAAGCTACCGTGTCTCCCTCTGTCATAGTGGTAAAGCCAGTAGACAACTGCCACTATAATAATAATCTTTTTTTATGAAAAAGTGCAAAAATGGATTACACACTGTGACACGCATGTTTATGTGGTGCTGGTAGATTATGTACATACAAAGTCATTTTAAACAGCATTTTTGTGTGTGTACATATATGCATGTCAGTTACAAGACGGAATTAAGTGTGACTAAATCACTGCTGTATCAAACTCTCTCTGTATCAAACATTTCTCCTCTTCCGACCTGAGCTCTTTGATTCCTCTCTATTCCCGCTATGAATCCGCCTCCTGCTCCTGTACTCATATGCTCGTCTCTCCCTGTCCTGCACTGCCTCCCACACTTTATTAACATCTGTCTTCTGAGCCTCAGCTGGACTGCATTAAAGGAAGTCGAGACACAAATCTAAGCGCAACACAAGGAAAGTGAGGGACTGCGAGTCTGCTCCTTTCTAAAGACTTGACTTCTAACTGGTGTTACCCATGCTTTGGTCCACTAGGAAGAACTGCTCTGCAGTGTGATAAAAAATTTGTGTTATATTAAAAAGCGTGTGATTCTTATGTACCAGCCTGCTCCTTTCATATTCCCCAACTTTCCTGAAACTGTCTTGTTTTCCATGTGTGTATGACCATGGGAGTATCCACAATCGTCCCCTTGCCCTCTGAGTGTAGGAGCCAGGCGCTCTCCACAGGCCTTCCTGTGACCACCGCTCCCATCATGCCTCACTGTCGGCCAGCATGCATCCCAAACCCCAGCGTCATGTCGAAAACAATAACTGGAGCATAAGAACACAGTGACTGGAGGCCAGTACAGACAAAAGTGCAAACTGAGAATCCCTTGGTGTTTGTGTCTGTGTTGGATTTTGCGGGGAAGGGAGTTCTGCTTTTGTCTTCTTGATACTTTGTGGGTTTTATTCTGACATCTTTACAGTGGGCCGTACTTGGCCTCGTACCGGGCCATGATGTTCTTGCAGCGGCCGCAGTCCTTCCTCAGCTCGGCCACCTGTTGCCTCAGCGCGGCGTTTTCCCGCTCCAGGAAGGAGGCGCGCACCGTGATCTGGTTCTCCTTCAGACGCCGCGCGTCACGAGAACGCTTAGCTGCCACGTTGTTCTTCTTCCTCCTGGACCAGTATTTATCATCCTGAGGGAATGAGAGTGGAAGTAAATGAGAGTAACAAAGGAATGTGACCAACATTAGCAAAGGATTTGAAACAAACATCTGCCGTGTGAAAACACCCCACCCCCATCCACCCTCCTGATTCCAAATGCTTTTATCCAACCAGGACTGACCACAACCCTGGGCTGCCATATCACCATTGTACATATTCAATGACATTTATTATTATAAATTATACAACATCAATGTAATAAACTATCAGCTGTAGATTCACACAGACAGTTAAACTACCTTCTGTTCATCAGGAACAAACACTTTCTTGGCCTTCTTGATCATAGGCTGTGGTTTCAGCTCCTCGTCAGAGAACTTGTGTTTGCGCGGGTTGAACAGCTCCCCTCCCGGCACACTGGACAGAACCAGGTCTGTGGGATCCGGCTGGAAGTTAATGTCCACATCAATTGCATCTGGGTCGATGGGGGAGGGAGTGTTCCGTTCTGCAGATTTGTGATCTATGGGTATGAAGATAAAATTGCAATCCAAATTAGGTCACTGCACTAACACAAACCTGCTCCTGTCTCTGCTGTGCCCCCATATCAGATTAGCATTTCTATTTGTTTATAGTGTCGAGAACAAAAAAACAGTTCACTGTAATCCAAGTCATAACTCTAATGGTCCCAGTAATGTTGTGTTTATGTTTTGACTGTGTTGGGTTGGTTTGATTTAACTCTGTGGTTAGCAGGGATTGCACTGTGCATCCTTTATGCTCCTCTGTGGCCTAACACAGTAAGGCTGCAATGATCTGCAGTGGATGTTTGACTTTTCCAGTCTCATTAACATTAACGTTACAGTACAAGCACAAAGGGCAGAATTTAATCTGTGTCTACAGACATCATGTAACTTAATATGAAGCTACATTTTAACTACAGGCAGCTTACATATGCCTGTGTCCATTATTCTGCTTTTAAATACAGTATTTAAAACTCTGGGTTGGTACAATGTTTGTCTTTCACTGTTTGCTATAATGTGGACTAATGTGTCAATGGAATAAAAAAGGTAAATAAAAGCAGCATTAGCCATTAAATTACAAAAATGTCAAAAAAATACTACACATGCATAGAAGCTGGTCTGCTGTACACAGTCAACCTCCAAATTACTCACCTGTTTTCTTCTCCTTCACTTTCACTTCTGCTGTTGCCTCCTCAGACAAAGATTCCTCCTCTTGTCCTTCATCTTCATCTTCTTCGTCTTCCTCCACCTCCTCCTCCTCCTCCTCTTCTAGTTTAGCTGGTTGCAAAGTGGTGACTGTCATCGCCTCCTCCGGCTCTGAGGTGACTGTGGAGGTGACAGAGGCGGAGGGGGAAGACGCAGAGGCAGACACAGACACAGAGGCTGCACCATCAACACCAGCAGCAGGTGTAGCAGTCGTGCTGGTGGCAGCTGTAGGGGGAATCTTGGGGTTGGATTTGCCTTTGCCCTCCACTGAGGTCAGCGTCTTCTGCAGCTCCTCCTCCTCTAGACTCGCAGGGATCCCGTTCTCCAGGAGGAACTCATCCAGGTCCATGTACTCCAAGTGGAAGGTCTCCCCATCATAGGGAATGGTCTTGTCCCAAATGGCTGGGGTCAGGGAGGCTGATACGCCTCCGCCCGTGCCTCCACCAACGCTGCCGCCACCTGCACCTCCTCTAGAAGCTCCATCAGCACTGGGAGCCTCAGCCCCGCCTCCCTCCGCATCCTCAGACGTGCACAGCTTCTCCTTCTCTATTTCTGCATTGAAGACATGAGGACATGGAATAAATGAATAAATGACGGTTTAAAGAGAATTAATGTCTTTGACTACAGGAATCAATTCAGTCTGAGATGAAGTAATAAAATGGGAAGAGGGTGGGATGTAACCTCTGACATAAACAAAGATGGGGTACAACCAGAGAACCTGTGGATATGATTGACAGTGAGACAGCAGATGTCCAAATGAGACAAAACCAGGAAGGGGGGAGGGGGGCGGGGTCAGTGAGGGTACAAGCACAGTCTGCTGCTTGTTCTACGCATGGAGCCCAAAAACACAACATCCCCACACACACTGCAGAGTCGATACCATGATACAATGACGCTTAATGAAAAGCCGAGAGCCATGTGTGTCATGCGCTGTCTCTTCCGCCCGGCTGCGCTGTTTGCAGATCAGATCAGAGGACCGAGAACTTTTTGTTCTTTTTTTGTTTTCCTCGCAGCCTCAGATCAAACTGGCTCCGTGCAACATATGTGATGATCGCCCTAATCCCCGCGAGCGGGACGGCCATGTTTTGATGCATGCACATTACATTATAAACAGGTGTGTGTGTGTGTTTATAATGTAATGCACATCTAATGTAATGTCACATATATATTAGATGTGACCCAGATAACTGATCATATCGCTTCATCCAGAGCTCGGGGTGGTGACTCTTACCGTCGTCGCCTTCCTCCAGGATGTTGGGAGGGGGAATGTCCATAATCTTCTTTAAAGCGAAAGGGAAAGACTTGTGCGGAGCCACTGTCACCGCTCTGCCGCGGGGCTGAAGCGCCACTGTCACCGCAACTCTTCCGGGCATCGTCCTCTGCCAGGGTCCGCGCGCACCGAGCCGCTGTTTCTATCGAGACCAACAGCTGCAGCCTCCTCCGACCGGAAATACTCAAACAAACGGCGCGTGTCTCCTACAACACGGCTACTGCTGCTTCCACTTTGTCAATAACAACGCGTTTATGTGCAACACGACACAGCTGCACTACACTATACTACACTACACTATACCGTCCTGTTGTTCTGCCTGCACAGCGCTACTGTAGGTTGTCCTGCGCGAGTCGCACGCCCCGCCCACTCAGGCAATAGTAGATGCTGATTGGTTGTCCGCTCTGTCCATGTGAATATGTATCACAGTGGTTGTTAATGCACAGAGTACGCGGACGCCTGTTTGTTTGAGTAGTAGCACTGAATGGAAACACGGTCTCTGACTCTGCACTCAGAAACTGCTGCACAGTCCACATGTGATCCGCAGTGACAACACACAGACTCGTGCGCCTTTGTTTTCAATCTGCACCCACTGGTCCTGATGGGCTGCAGGGGCCACCGCGCTGTGTGCAACTGTGAAGGCTTTCATTGTGACTCTCGCCCCTCCCTCTCTCCCTCTCTCCCCAGGAACATTCACTCGTGGCCAAACACGTGCCGCCGCCTTCATCCGTCTCACGTGAAAGTACAATCTGTCAAGGGGAGGAGCGTTCGTGGCACGTGCTGGACTAAGCAGGTCGGAGCGGGCGCGCAAACAGCTGGCACGATGAGCGAAGGGAACATTGTGCAGTGCACGTTGTTTACCAAGCAACTCAAAATAACAACACTCCCTGTATTTGTATTACAACTTAACTATGATAATAATAATAATGATGCAAACACAATCTTGGACCTGATGCGTTGTATCCTTTTAAAAGGCAGGTAGCTGAGAATTCATTCATTCGCTACAGTAAGTTGGGCTGAACAGAGTCAAACAATAGGTAATCTCACGTTACCATGCACGCGCTGCTACACCGCACGCGCCAGTGAGCGCGCGATGGTCTCTCTCTCTCTCTCTCTTTCCTGCAGGATGTTTGGGTAAAAGAACACGATGTTCCAACCGCAGAACGCCACCAGCGACACTTTAAACCCACACTGCAGCGCATTGAACAACACACTGATGTGGCGTGATCTAAATTAATGGATCAACAGACAGACATAGATAAAGGCAATTTTCAGTCAACACAGTCTACCTGTAAGTACCTGTAACACTGAGTAGCCATAGATGCCAAGGTTGTTCTTTGTGAAAGGCAAATGTTTATGTATGCAAATCATACACAACAAATCAGCAAGGCTTCCTATTAGTAGGAAGCTAAGCAACATATGCATGATGGAACATTTTGGCAAGAAACTACAGAAGAATAATCTGCATTTACAGTACACTGAAAAATCCAGAGTAGTTCTTGTTGGTTTAGTTTGAGTTGTCTTCATCTTGTCATTGTTCAAGTGAAAATAAACTACACACACTGAGTTTACCTGGAGACAAATGGCAAAACAAAGGTTTTGTGTGCGCATTGCATTTTGATTCAGTCCATCTAAGCGTAACATTACTTTGGGGTCCTGTCCACAGCAGGAGGCGCTTTACTGTTTTACAAACAAACATATAGCGCACTGAGACAAGGCTCAACTTTCCTCTAACACTGACAAGCTATATGATAGGAGGGAAATAACTATGTGATGATTGATCTGCTGGTGCTGTTTACACCTGATTTGATTTACTTCTGTTCTTGGGGATGAAATAAATGATACTGATGCTGTGCAGATGACATCATATTGCTCCACAATATGATGTTGTTGAATACACTGCACACAAATGCTGCTTAGTGTGGACATTATTGACAGCAGTGTCAGAAAGGGCAGATGGGGAGGTGGCCAATCAATGTCTGGTAGTATTAACAGTAAAACTGTGTGTGCAATGATGTATGCAGGTTTGTGTCTGACTGAATAATAATCAGCCCATGCACCTAAGAAAAGTACCTGTGACTGAAGTATTCACCTTGGATGAGGCATGTCTAACAGCATACCACAGCTGAAACACAAAGGGGTACTTTGACTTCCCAGTGTGCAAGCTTCAATTATTTTGAATTACTTACTCATTTACTCGGTTTTTACATTTACTTTGGTCACGTCCGTTAACGTAAACATTTGAACAATATGCAGATGCGCCAAAAATAATATGCACAACATGTCTTCTTTTGTGCTGTATAATTACAGCAATGTCTACAGGGATTCTAAAGTGCCACAGGGACAGACCATCCCTCTGCCCATTCGCTGCAACTGTGAACAGTCAGTCTGCTGGAGACCCCCCAGATTGTTCATTTGCATACCTATTGTGCTAGTCATTATGGAGGAGTGCTGTTTTAAAGTTGATCCTGACCCTTGACCTTGCTGTGTAGTCTCATATTAAAAACATCAGAATCAATTACGGTCTGCGGCTTTTGTTGCATATATTCACCCCTCACTCGCTATCAATTTCTCTGTTTATACTAATAACTCTTGAATAATGCTAATATCTCAATAAACAAATCAAAACAAAGAAAGAAAGTAAATATCCATTAAGAGTGGAATACACAGAGAAACTAATGATGTACTAAAACACAGAGTGAGGTGTGTTTCAGTGTTGTTGCATCAGTTGCTGCGTTGTGACTGGGTCGAAAAACTACTCAGAGTCTGCTGACACAATGCGCCTCACTTCCATTTACTGATAGATTTCCCATTCCAGTGAGGCCTGTGAGTTGTTTTGCATAAACAGTGTGTTAGTGTAGCTTCTTCATGTTCGAAGAAGTTCAACACTCAACCTGTATGTCCATGTACAAGAAGTTCTGACAGCAAACACTAAACCCTGCTGCCAGTTCATCAGATATACTGCACCTGACTAAAACTGTTGTGTAGCCCTTATATGTTGTAGTCATCATCTTAATTCTTTGAACTCATAAATTATTCTCCTTTCAAATTGTAATAATGTTCTGCATGTAAAACTTTATTTATTAAAATCACACAAACGTACAGGAGCAGAAATGAAGTGGCACCGAATGGAATATTCAAGAAAAGTACGTGTACCTGAACAATGCATTTGACTAAAAGCTGAATGAAGTAACTCGAGATGCAGTAGCTGAAGTTTGAAACCTGTTTTCCAGGCTGCAAATAAAAGAACATATCTTCTTACCACAGCCATCAGACCCAGAGAAGGTGAAAGGACAGTCAGCCAGGGACTTGAAGAGATCTGGGACATCGCTCCTGTCTCCACAGTAGATCTGGTTTGCTGTTGACATGATGAACGGCCTGACGTCTGAGAGCCACAGACTGTGTGTGTGTGTGTCTCTTGTCTCAGCTGTTTACTTCAGTCACTTTACATCAACTTCTCAGACAGCAGCTCACATCACGGGGACTCTCCTGTATTAAATTGAGCTGTCACCCGGTGCTGATTGGCTGACAGCTGAACACAGGCACGTCCATCACGACGCACAGCCAATCGAAGAACAGTGGGCGGACTCAAAGTGCAAACCCACAACAACATCCGTTTTCATTGGAGCAAATTATCTTTCCACGCACAACAGCACGTGCGAACCAGAGTAAACTCCAGGCGGAGTCGGACCACACCAGCCCAGCGCCACTTAACGACGAGACTGAGTACTGCATTCACAAGGTGACGGTACAAAGCAGTGTGGGAAGAAACAGCAGGTTATTAAATTATGATCTTAACTTAACTGTTAAAATCCCATCATCCTGGTCACTGGCTCTCATTAGTGTTGTATTTTTAATTATCAAAGCAGTTGCAGTTTCATAACTATTTATCAGAAGCTGTTTTTCATGAAAATATCCTCATTTTGTAACAGGCAAAACTGCAAATGTGCCCTCAATTTCCTCTTTACTTATAATACTCACACATATGATAGTTAATGACCTTATCAGTATTATTTCTATTATCATTGTCATTATTTGGTATATGTACCTATTATTGTTAGAAAATGTTTGTCTTTTCTACCGTTAACTCTTGAAAGTTTTCTTTTCACTATCCCATACAGCCACAGGCAAATATTTATGGGAAGTGAAACATTTTCACACATGCACACACAAACAGAAAACTACCGCGACCATTAATAAACACAGCAACCATGTGACCTGTTGACCTTTACAGGGGTGACTTGACTGGAGCAGAATTTGGTTTAAGCTGTTAGTCACATAATTTAGCTAACCTTGCATAACATTTCTCAAAGGAATAAAACATAATCAGTATAAAACACATAGGCTTAAAAAAAACCTTAATTACACCAAGGACAAATACTGTTCGTCTTTGCTTGAGCTCAAACTGGAGCTCATGAATTTATTTGGATTGAGGTTGAGACATTACTTACTGCAGAGTAAGGGCTTCTGGAACATCTATTTCCTTCATGATCAGTGAAATGAAATCACTCTGAATATACTCCCTTCTTAAACATTAGAGAAAACACAAAGCACTAACAAACATCTGTGTGAAGATCACATGAATCAGAGCACACACAAAGCTATATGTGTGGTTACATTTAGCCTGTCTTTAAATGTTCTCTGATTTACATCACAAGTCTTGCACAGCACTGAGTAGTTAGGACTGATGTTTTAGCTCAACAGACATGAACGTGACAAAATCATTTTTTACCATTTTAAAGTTAATGGTACATGTTATTATGGGAATGCAAATCTCAATACGCACATTTCCAGTAATACTTTGGTAAATTGGACATATTCTTATTTTGATCTGGTTTAGTTTGGCAGTTACAAACACTCACTTTGTGGCCCACAAAGTCAAAATACAAATTCTTTTTCTCAGTCCTGAAGCAGGAAGTTGTAGTTGCCAAAGTCAAACTCATCAGGCATGATGAGCATATCTTCCCTGGCCTTGGCCAGTTTCTGTCGTAGGAAATCCCGTCTCTCATTCCACTCCTGCAGTTCCTCGGGGCTGTGGGCGTAGTCACAGCTCACACCGTCAGGGCAGCCACCATCCAACCTGTTAGTCATTGACAGGATGTTTACTCAGTCTTGACATTTTTCATTTTATTTTGAAAAGGGGTGATAAATAAGATCCCTCACTAACTTAATACTGATTACAGAACGGCGTACCTGGGGCAAAGTTCAAAGTTCACTCCAGGAAAACGGTAGGTCCACATCAAAGCCTCGTCTTCTCCATCGCAGCTGAACACTCGTTCCTTGTGCTTCTCAGTGGAGATGTGCCGCTGCCACTGCCGCTCGCTGTTACTGTGTTTCCCACACAGGCGGCAATGGAAGCCACTCTGACATACAGAGGAGAAACATTTCTGTCACCTTCTTACAGCCAGATAGCTTTTGTTTGGTGTCGATGAGGCTGCTTTTGAAATTTGACTTTATTGAAGTAAAAGTCAAAATGTGAACGCACCATTGGTTCAGCGTAGTCAGTTGGCATGACGATATATTTCTCTTCTGGGGCAGGCGGGGTGAGCACGGCTTCATCTGATTGGCAGTTTTGGGGGGATGATGACAGCCACATGTCATACACAAGGTGGATATCTCGCACTACAGGCACAAATAAGGACAACCTTTTAATTAAGTCACAATAAAAATGTCTATACAGGGGGTCCTCAAGTTACGACGGTCGACAGTTACGTTGTTTTCGTGGTTATGACACATCTCCCGTGAACTTCCTTGTTTCCGCTTAAGCGTTTGCCCCGGAAATACGTACAGACTTCGCACGGGAACTAGTTGGTGAGCGCTCTCTCTGTCTCACAGCGCGCCTGCCGGCTCTCCAGCACCTCCACAACACAGCTAGGCTACTCTGCCTTGTGTAGCGGCAGCCGGTAAGGAGATGCACACGGACACAGATGCGTTCGAGATCGTGGCAATACCGTAGGTTTATTCACAACACAGGGTCTACACCAGGGGTCTCAAACTCGCGGCCCGCGGGCCAACTGCGGCCCTCGGGACGATAGTTTGTGGCCCCCGCCTTAATATGAAAGTTTAATGTTAGTGCGGCCCGCGAGTTTGACCAGACCAGCTGCGACACGCCGACAGTTTCGGCGTCTGTTCCATTTTTTGCGTGGCCGCTCCGCCGCTCCCACTTCACGCTGTCACCAGCCAGCCCTGTCTCTTTAAGACAGGGGGTCATGTGTGTTTGTGCGGCGCTGAGATGCCGGAAGAAAACAAAAGAAAGAGCGATAACTACTGTGTCCTGCGTATAGCTTACGTGGGGTCTATTCCATAAAGCAGGCTGAGAAAAGCGAGGCTTAATGTGAATAGCCTGGCTAGACTTAGGCAAAACACATGAGTTGAGGCTAACTCGGTTCCATAAAGGCTGAGCCGCGTTTACGCAGCCTCACTAATTCTTTTTTTTTTTTTTTTAATTCATGTTTTTCATTCATGTGACAAGTACAAGTACAAAATAATGAAAAATAAAGATTTTTTTCTTATTACAAAACCAAAAACAACAACCACTTATTCCTTTGGGGGAAGCTTTGGGGGCACCTGGTGCCTTCCATTCCAACAAAATTCTTCTCCGTGCTAATAAAGAAGCAAAGGCGATACTATCCTTAAACTGTTTCCTAATTGTTTGATGGCCTGATAATACTCCAAAAATAGCCAGTACAGGACAAGGTGTCAATTTAATATTTAGTGCTTCTGCAAGGTGTTTGAAAACAGCTGTCCAGTATGCGTGCAGACGGGGACAGGACCAAAACATGTGGGTCATGTTTGCTGGTGACATCTTTGCATGTGACATCTATTGCATGCGTCTGTGACATTGGAATAAATGTTGGAGAGTTTAGAATTAGTAAAATAAATACGATGAACAACCTTAAATTGTATCAGATTAAGCCTGGAGCAAGATGTACTGTTATTTACACGAGTTAATGCTGAGTCCCAGTCACCATCATCAATACCCCTGCCAAGTTCTTGTTCCCAGTCTATCTTGATTTTATCAAGAGATGTCTCTTTGAGATGGGATATTAAGATGTATATTTTGGAGATAAGGCCTCTCTGATTTGTTGGGATGTCCAAAATTGAGTCAATTACTGAGTTGGGTGGAGTATTGGGGAAATAGGTACTATTGGATTTAACAAAGTTACGTACCTGAAAGTATCGGAATAGG